>JAUPFR010000007.1:48805352-49170352 GCA_036925125.1 Oreortyx pictus | reverse complement strand
GGGAGATCACTGGTGCCTTCCCTAGAGGACTTCCTTACGGCAGCCACCTTTGGCACCTTGCTTGCAAATGGTGCCACGCTGACCTAAGGCACCAGAGGAGCTGGTTGGGGCCGGACAGAGCTGTGTATGGCACCTGTGTGAGCAAGCCCTGATAGCACTGACTCTACCATGAAGGCCTCTGCTAGGTGCTTGTTTCCGATCAGAAAATGTTGATTTCCTCCAGAGCTCAGGAGGAGCATGTAAGAAAAACTTTTTCCACATGGCACGGCCTTGCTTTTGCTCGTACAGTTGCTCTTGGGGCTAGAGGAGGTGCTCCCAGCCCCACCTTCCCCTTCAGTGCCCAGCCTCTGTTTATGGGCTGCTTGGGCAGTGGATGGGAGCCTTTTGGTTGCAGTGGGATGAAGATGAGGTGCTTCCCAACCCCTACAATTCTGTGCTTGCACATCAGACATCAGAGAGGGCTGCTACTGCCAGGGTGGCTTGGAGCAACTTCTTTTAGCTCAATGGTCATTCTTATTTGCTTGTGATGATTGCTTGTGACTTCAGTCCCAAATGCTCAAATTCTTGCAAGGTTGCCTTCCCAGAAAGTTCCACAGTGGGCCGGCACCCCGTCCCCATGTTGCTGGCTTCAGGGTGGGGCCAGAAACCCTACTGTGTCCCGTGGGGGTAATGTGGGCCTGGGGATGCATCCCACTGCTGGAACGGCTGTGTGGGGTTGTCCTGCTGTGTCAGCAGGCACTGGGATGCTGGGGCCAGCTGCCCGAGGATGCCACATGCATGAGGCAACCAGGGTCTGCTGTAAACTCACACAGCTGTGGCAAACCTGGTGGGGGTGTGATTTTTAACCCTACCCAGCAGCTCTGTCCCAGTGAGTTTTGCCAGGGGATTCTTAGGAGGGTACAAAGCCCTGGTGTGTAATGCACGGTCAGTGCTAAGAAGGGAGAGAAGTGAAATAACACAGGTATCAAAACAGTGCGTAATTTAATACACTGAATTAGGCTATTCAAAAACTGAATTAAATTTTACCTGCACTTCAAACCAGTGGTCAGCTGAGAGTTGAGAAGAGAACAACACTTGAATGTTAAAGGAATGGTTTTACGTATGATCTGAGAACCTTGGTCACATCTGCTTGCACTTCAGCTAGTGGTTGATGAGGTGGCCAGGAGAAATTATACATTTCTGTGCAGCTGAGGTAATAATATGCACTTGTACGGTGCATATTCATTTCTCTGTAACTAGTGAAAGGTATCAAGAGAGTCCTTCTGCCAAACTCATTGAACTTGGTTGTCTCGTGTTTTTGTGCATGTAAACTACACTGAGTTGGGGCTGGTAGCCTCCAGTAAGGCTCCAAGCTTTTCAACCTTAATTGAAGTATTGATGCTATCCACTGCTGCCCTAAGACGACTGTTTTATATATATATATATATAACATCCTTAAATTTATTAGCTGGTAAAATTGTGTACACCTGTAGAGATGGGCTGCTAATCCTTGATGAACTATTGGTATTTAATCATGAAATATTGAGAGGGTAGTAGCTGCCCCCATGGCAGGGATTGGTGCTGTGAGCTCCAGTCCAAATTCCTCTTCTTCTGCAAAGAAAACCAGGTGGAGTTTTTGTTCATTGTGCAGCAAAAAGCAGACGGATGATGTGCGTTATAGTCTTAAACAAATATGTTTATCTAAAGCATGTGTCTGCTAGTCCCTTCACAGAAACTTCTGGGGCTTCTGTGCAGTTTTCTGTACCTGATGATCTCAGAAGCTCTGACAAACATTCCGATAGCAGGAATGTGGGGAGAGAGGAAAGCCCCCAGTTGAAAGTGAATGCTGAGGGGAGGAAGGGAGTTCAGCTGCTACTTGTTAAGGTTGGTAACTACCTAGTCACACCTTGCATGTATCCCACTGGCTAACTGGGGTGCAGGGAGGTGCAGAGTGAGCATGTGCTCCCTCTTACTGGCAGTGGTATCAGGAGGGCAGGTGAGTGAAGTCTGGGGGAAGGTACAAGTCTGTAGAAAACAAAACATTGTGTCTTCTGATGCTGTTGTGAAACACTTTATGTTTCTCTTGGTGACTGAGAAAGTGGCTTTTTTAATTTTTAGCAGCACCCATTGCACTGCAGTTTGTGGACGGAAGGGTTGTAGTTCTGTGAGGCTCTTGTATATTTGTAATTCTTTTGAACTTAACTTGCACCAGAAGTCTCTCTGTTTCCTGATATAAATGGATGCAACTGTTCATCTTAGAGTAAATATCACTTATTTTATTAGCAATAATAAAAGCATTGAATCTTTCACTAGGATCAGAAAACTGAACTCTTGCTACCTCAGAAATTTGAGCCTAGGGAGTTCAGTGGTTAGTATACGACTACTCTAGGGGAACAAAAGGTACCTTTCCAATTAAAGTTAATAGAGGGATAACTTCAGACACACAAAAGGCAAAAAAGACACCTATAAGTCATGGTGAGTTCAAAAGGAAAGAATTAAGGTAGACACACAAAGCATCATGGGAAGTGCTATTCAAGCTACCATGTCAAAAAGGCTGATTAACAGCAGTTCCAAGTCTACCTGATCACCAGGGAGTCTTACTGATAAAAATTATTTCCCCTCCAGAGAGAAGAATCTCCCTGAACTGAACAAATGTGTCACTTTTGAATAAGGATTCATGAAAAGGCAGAAAAGGAGAATAAAAAAGAATAAAGGTAGGCATTCACCAAAAGATCTGAAATTTGTAACTTGTGACCGTTTATCAGTCTTTAAGTTCTGAATGAAACTGCAAGTCATATGTCAGTGAACGGGATTCAGATCATTAGCTCTGCGTTTCTTTTTTTTTTTCATTAGAAGTGTCTGGTTGCAAATAAAAATAGTTGGTGTTGGTTGTAACTGCGGTCAGGAAAACCTAATGCTTTGTTTGATGTGTTGCCTGGACCTTCCAGACTGTAAGACTGTTCTGGTGTCCTTTAAAGACACTGATTAAATTCTGGATGTTTTGATGTTTTTTTCCCTATTTTGTTTACAACTTCTTAAGCGCTTTGAACTGTACAGGGGAAAGAAGATGTGGAAGAATGAGGTATTGAAATATCTTTTTGAGAGCATGATGTACAAATGCAGGGTTATACAGAATTTCTTCCATTTGACCTTAATCTTTTATTTGTCCTTCTGCAGTTCTCATACACTTTTACATGGAGTTCTGGAGGGAATTCAATTTGAATTGCGTTTTTACAGTTAAAGAGCTGTCAGTCTTCTACAAACCTCCATGTTCCTCCATTTGGGGTGTTGAGGAATGGGTCAGAGAAGAGAACTGCATCGGTTGGACACAATCCAATAAGAAAGCGCAGGCACGTGACATAGGTTGGACTGGGCGGTGTTTGGTTAAGTTGAACTCAGGGCTACCACAGTAGTGCGTAGGAACATTCTTTTACCTTAACTGGTGACATTTAGGAAAAGTTTTGCAGTGGACCGCAACAGACACAGAAGTCTCAGAAGCAGTAGATTCCAATGCTGCAGCTGGGAAGCAGAGGATGAGACCATCCAGGCCGTGCTATGTGGGCAGAGGTGGGATAACTCCACAGACGCTGCATGCTGACTGAGTAGGGTATTCATGCTGTTCACCTGAAAAATGGAGGACGAGCAGGACTTCAGGTAGCATACTCATACAGCTAGTGAACATTATTCTCCATAATAAGGTGGAATTAAGATTTTGCTTGGATGATTGTATATTCTAGATGAAATGCTGCCTTCTGAGAAATGGTTGAGAGTTTTTCATCTTTTGCTCAGTGTTTCGAAAACCAGAAGGTAGTGAGCTTCATGCTACAGTAGTGATACTTCATGAAACATGTTCTAAAATTGCTCATGTTGTTCTATTTTTATTTTTTGTAAATGAGTTATTACTTAGTTATTATATTTCTTTTTACTTGAAGTTTTTAATATGATGTGCTGCTGTTACTAGCATTTAAATGTTAGAGTGGACTTCTGTTAGCTCATTTTGTGACTGTTATTCTTAACACCTTGGGGAGCTGCAGAGCACGAACTTTTTCATTTGGTCTTTCAGCATCTCATCACTCATTCACAGTGACATCGTAAAAATGCAGAGCAGTCTAAATGTAGTACAAATTCCTCCTAAAATGTGTGTTTCTATGTATAGAAATATGTGCACCTGTGTAAAAGATTAAATTAAATAGCATTTATACATTATGCTGCATTACACATTGTATTATACAGCAAATTTCATTAAACTGAAGAGCATTTCTATGTAGAATTAAAACCTATAAATTATTGTCTTAAAATGTCTACACACTACATGCAGTTTTCTGATATATATACATATATATATATGTGCTTCATCACAAGCAAATACAGCTAGTGTTCCATCTAGATGAGCGAGTTTAGCATCTAATATGGGAAAAGGAAGGTTGTTGCGATTTTCTTCGTTTGACTTTAGAACGCTACCACTTCAAAAACAGTTTATAAGCATTAAGTTTGTAATCACTTGGTTGATTACTCATAAGAGATCTTCTTCTGTTTATTTCCAGTCCTGGTATCAAAGTTTATTTAAAGGGAAATGAGTTGTTCTTTGGGGAGAGGACTGCCTCTTTGTATCAGTTCGAGTATATCATGACAGCCCCTACCGTGCCAAGAGCTTGGATGTATCTCTGAGCTCTCTAGTGTTCACCGGGGTGACTGGGTTCCCACAGCAGACAAGGGTCACCTGTTACTTGTTTAAGAAAGCATGGTAGGCCTCTAGTGCTGCTGGCTTTCATACGAAAGCCTCTGTTGTAGGTCTAGTAAGCAGTTATAAAACACAAGTGTGTTTTGGTGATTCTATTTGAAAGAAAATCATAGAGTCATAGATCGGTTTGGAAAAGGTCTTCAAGATCATCAAGTCCAAGCTGGCTCACATTCAGCTGGCTGTCCACCAGTACACCAAAGTCCCTTTCCATCAGGCAGCTTTCCATCTACTCCTCCCCAAGCCTGTAGGGTTGCCTGGAGTTGTGACCAAAATGCAGGACTTGACACTTGGCCCTGTTGAAACTCATACAGTTTGCCTTGGCCCATCGATCCAGTTTATCCATGTCCCTCTGTACTGCCTTTCTTCAGCAGAACAAAACCTCCTCCCAACCTGGGCCATTAAAAAATTAAATAAATAAAAGGCAAGCAAGTTTAGAAAATGAGAGGGTTTTTTTTGGTAGGTGAGCTGACAGCATGCCTCAACAATAATCAATCAGTGGATGACTTAGCATCAATAATTTCAGCACCCTGTAATATGCTTCACACCCATCCTACAATGCACTGAGTGGTGAGAACAGTTTCTGCTGAATGAATAATTTTTTTTTCTTACAATAGGAGGAGGTCAGGAGAAGGTAGATCGGTTGCAAAGGAAAAAATTGTTTTTGGTGCTGCAAAATTTGACGTTGTTTTTTCCTTCCCTTGGCCCTGAAAATTTCTGTTCCCAAGAGTATTTCAGGTGGTGAGGTTTCCATTTTTATTAATCCAGATTTTCTACAGTTTCCTTCTTAATATATTTAACAAAGTGAATCTGTCCCTTCCTTTGTGGGAACATCCCCATTCTTAGGACCTTTCTGGATTCTGTGTTGTCTTCTCTCAACACACTTCATTACAAATCTTTGTCATGTCATACCTTTGTTTGTTTCTTTTTTTATTTCATGGGTGTTTAGTTCAAACTCTCCCATCTTGTTTATTATCCTCACTCCTCCCTATTTTATTGCCTTTGTCTATTCCCTTTTCTCTCTTCGATCTTTTCTCTTCAGACAATCAAATTTGTTTGCCGTTTTGTTATGGCCATATTACCATTCATGCTGCTTCCTAAAGATGTGGAATGGCACCCTTCTTGAATTTATAGGCAACTCGTGGCTTGTCTGGCCATCTTCACCTCCACCATGTTGCTTTTGGGAAAAATTGCTGTTGGTTTTCTGTTCAAGGAGAGATGTGATTATGCCGGTTGTATGCTCAGATTATGTTGATTGTATGCTCTGTGTCTCTTCCCAGCTTGACTTTACACATCTGTCTTTTTCACTATTTGGAGCAGAGACACGGCTTTCTTCTGGATTTGAAAATTGCTTAGGGCAGGTTCTGCCTGATGCTCAGAATAAGCATTAATTTGCTAATTATGTTCCAAGGAGTTCACCCTGGGGAAGTGCTTCTGCCTAATTCTGTAATCAAGGACACATACTGATGACAGAGAGCTGGGACTAGTCATCAGCATGAAGGGGATCTGGGACTGTGCACAGAAAGAGTGAGCCAAATGCTGCTAAGGACTACAAATGGGATTCTGCGTGAGTGCGGAAGGTGTTGTTATGCGTTTGGGAGCTTTTGCTGAAACCTGCTGCTCTGAGCTGGGAAGTTATCAGCTGGAAACCACTGAGAAGCAAAAGAACTACTCGTTTGTAAGCAAACTCTAAGTCTGCAGTCTTAGGATACCTCAGGAAAAGTATTTCCAGGCAGGGAAGTATTACTGGCCTCATGCAATGATCATTAATGAGGTCTTGTTTAAGACACTAATAATATTTTTTATTAATGGTATTGAAGAAAGATGGCTTGAAACTGAAGCTACCAAAGATTAAGTTATTGGGATGATCCAGGGAATGGAGAGCTTGTTTCTCATGCAGAGGCTGGAAAAGTTTGGCTTGCGTAATTTAGGAAGGGAGACCTGAGACTGTATGTATGTGTTTGTGTATTGCTATTTTTCCTATGAATATATCATGTCAGAAAATAACTTTTTACGCTTCAGAACAGGCAGTTGTAAACTGATTAGAAATACATTTAGGTTGGAGTTAAGAAACAAACTTTTGACTATGAAAGCAGTCAAACCCTCAGCAGTCACCCCATGGGAGCTGTGAGGGTGGAAAAAGTGAAGATGAAACTCAGGAAGTTCATAAAAGAGGTTATTTATAGCAAGGCTGCTCCTGAGGGCCAGGTAACCAGTCCAGGTTTTTGGCTCTTAGGGACTATAGATGTTTGTTTTTCTTGTTGTTGTTGTTGGCTTGTTTTATTTAATAATCTTCTTTGAACACATTTTTAAAATACTGTAAGAAGTATATCTCAGAATTCAAACATAGCTATTCTTCATTTTAGTGTCACTTAAAGTAGAATTCTGTGGGTGTTTTTTATTAAGAGGAAGGCAGGGTCATATACAGTGAAAAGTGGGGTATCAGCTCTGGTTTACTTCATTGTTTTGCAAAAAAGGCCATCTTTTGAAGAAACACTTTTTTTCTCAAGATGTTTTGCAGAGAGGCTATTTGCATTTGAATCTTTGTTTCAAATACAGGAGCCACTTGCAGATAGCAGGATGCGTTTATAGCTGGTTATCTTCCAACAGCAAACACATTTTCCACCCTTATCTTGATGGGGGTTTGGAACAACTGCATTTAAAATCCCATTAGCTCAGCTCAGCTGCTTGATTGAAGCTCCTCTTTTCTAAATTTTGAGCCATATATGCTGAAGTGTTTCTGCTCACTGTGTGTAAGCTAATTCAGTCAGTTGTTCTGATTTGGTTAAATAAAGCGGGGGTTGTTTTTTCATTACTTATGTTTTCAGTCCTTTGAATATCATCCACCATTTAATAGGAGCTAAATAAAAACTACTGAAAAAATCTATGTTGAACAACAAACAGTTGTTCCTATGATTTATAGTTTTGTCTAACAAACTGCTGGGTTTATCTATATAAGGCTTTAACTCCTCTTAAATAAATGATGAATATTGTTGACTTCACTGTTGGACTAATCTTTGCAATTGAAAGGAGATTGGGATGCAATTTTCAGTTACTTCTATCAGAGGACCTAGCGAAAGTAGAAAACCATAATAAGAGTCATAAAAATATTCTCTCCCTATGTGCTCCAAAAGGACAAGTTTGGCATTTGATGGGATCCCAGTGTGCTGCAAGTGTTGACTGCTGTTCCTTAAAGCCTTATAAAGAAGCAAAACTAACAAAAGACAATACAGACAATATTGCAGCAACCAGTGTTTCTTGGATGTCAAACACTCTCCAGCCCACAGCACTTTGATCTCAGGAACAAGCCATAAAGAACAAATAGAGTAATTTTTCTTATGTGCTAACATGTAACCATGAGGTTGATGAACTTCTGGAAAACTAGTATAATTGGCATGCCTTTTCCATTTGTTAAATTGTTTTGACAAGGGCATATTTCATGTGAAGAGGCTGTTTTCTATTCCTTCCCTTTTTGGTCTCTGAAAAAAATAAAAGATGAGCTAATATAGAACTTCACAGCACAGATCAGCTCACCTTCCAAATGAGCCAAGTGGAAAAAAACGTCACTTAAATATTCCTTTTTGGGTGGGGGAAGACAGGGAAATGAGAGAGTGAATAGGCAGTGTAGCTGGGTATCTGTGAGTTTTGGCTCAGTCAGCTTTTTCATTGAAAGGCTTTGTTTCCATTAAACAAGCCAAAGAAAATGTATGAAATACGTTAATGTGGACTGTATGCGTTTGGGGTGGGAACAGTGACTTAGAGACTATCAAAACTCCTCCAATGTGCTCTGAATGTATCAGCAGGCTCTAACTGTGCCTGGTTAGTATTTACCATCCACAAAAGAGCTGCTCCCTTTACGCTCCACCCTTTCACATTTCATTAGGAATTGAAACCCCCGAAGTGGAGGGGGTTCCCTCCTGTATTGCTAGTCCATCTCCCTCAGAGTCTTCCTAGGCTCTAAATATGCTTTTTCTCAAGAGTAGTTTATCATGCTAAAATAAGACGTGTGGAGTCTTGACTTCTTTGAAGTTCTTTCTTCTTCTTGAAGTTCCAAGTTCAAATTTCTATAAGATTTAGCTCAAACCTTTCACCATTAAGAGATATTGATCCAGTTACTGATGGAAAACCATAGGTCTTGTCTTCTGTGTCTGAGTGGGCACTTGTAGTCTCTCCCGTACCACTTTCATTCTTTCAGCTATTTGTAGTGAATGTTTGTGTTCCAGCAGAGCTGTGAGACACCCAGTCTGTTAACTCCAGATAGATGCTACCTCTTGCCTCGGGAAGGATCCCATCCTCTCAATTTTACACAGACGAATTCATAATCAAATTTCTTCTCCTAATCGGTTTCCTTTTCAGAGGAGACAATGGTCAGAACCATTGCTGAGACATGACTGGTATCCCTTGCATTTTCCTGGGCTGAAACCACCGAACAATGGCAAAAGTGCTGGTGGATCCTTGCATTGATTGGAAGTTCTTATTCAGGTATTCTCTTCTGCATGCTAAAAATGAAGCTCTAGATACCTAACAGAGGCTTCTTGGATTCTCTCCTGACCATTTGCAGAAGGAGGACTATTTATATTATCTAACTTTAGGCATCTGACATAAGCTGAGCGCTACTTTGTATTTGGATCTGTTTGTGCTGCTGGAAAAAATTACTGTCTGTGGCTGGGTGTCACTCATGTGAGGCTGCGTCTCATTCAGATCTGTGAGCACAACTGCAGTCTGTTTCAATGAAAACTAGACGGTCTGCAAAGATTTTCTACTTACAAGGTATAGCTAGCAAGGGTAATTCTTCCCAGCTTGGCATAGCTTTTTACTTTTATAATAAAACTTAATTACAAGTCTTTGAACGTTTGCTGTTGCACGTTTGCAGTTGCACGTTTCGGTGCAAGTGTTTCAACATTCCTTACTTGTTCTGCCTAGGGGAGATGGTGGCTGACGTAGGAAAAAAGATGGTTCTGCTGCAGGCAAACCTTCTCAAATGACTTTCTTTTTTTCCTGACTTCTGAAAATACTTTCTGTCTCATGGCACGTAATCTCAACGGAGCACAACATCTGCACATAAACCTCTTACCTTCCATTTCTCAGGCAAACAATACTGAAATGACTGGTTAGGAAACAAGTACTAAAAATATCCATAGTTAATCTCCTTTTAAGCTTTGGCTTGACATGGCTTTTGGGCAAGTAAAGAGAAATTAAGCACAACTTGATGAATTTCTTGATTTTTTTTTTCTTTTTTTTTTTTTTTTTTTCCAATGTGATTGACTGAAATAGTTTCTGGAAATCACTTAAGGCTTCCAAAGTTACATCAACTGTAATCCTGCCACATTCAGCCAAGCAACCTAAACTCTATCAAAAAATCAGTTTTGCTTAAAGATCCATCCTGTGGCTTCTCTCCAACGGGAGGTGTTTTATGTCTCTTCAGGATTTTCCAGTGTGGTTCTTTAATGGACATAAGAGCAAGCTAAACCTTGTGAAACTTGACCTCAGTCATGTTGCTGTGAAATAGGTATAAGGCCTTTAGGCTCAGGAGTGAATAGCCACAGGTAATGAGCAAGAAGTGCAGATGCTGTGAGAAAGTTTACTGAAAGACAGCCACTGTTTGGCATGATATCCAGTCCTATTCTGGATGCATTGGAGCATCGCCTCCATCTGGGAAACTGCGATGCCTTTACCACTACCTCTTGTGTTACCACGTGATAGATAAAGAATTAGCTGGATGGTCGCTCTCCGAATTGCTGTCAGTGGCTTGATACACAAGAGAAGGCTGATGCCAAGTATTGTACCTCAGAAGTTGGCACTGGGACTGCTACTATTTCATGTGTTTGAAGGTGACGTTGGACAACTGGACTGCGTGTGCCGCCAACATGTTTGTGGATGACACAAAACTGTGTGGTGTGGTTGATAGGCAGAGGGATCTGGACAGGCTTTAAAGGTGGGCCTGTGCGAATATCCTGGAGTTCAACAAGGCCAAGTTCAAGGTTCTGAACCTGGGTTAGGGAAATCCTAGGTATGTGTAAAGCTGTACAGATCTGTAGAGCTACAGCCATTTACCACTACATTATTAACCTGTTTCAGTTAATGGTACTGATTTGGTCACTAATGTTAGAGTTAGCAGCTTCCAAAAACTCCATAGCAAAAAGTAATTCATTTCTAAGTATGTCAGAACACCCCATAGGGATATGGTGTTGAATAGCCCTTTGACTGATCTGTGAGAACCTTTCAGGTTCCTCAGCTTGTAATTATTTAGATGTGATGTTAAGGGCAGCACTTGGGCAGCACAAGGGACTTGCTGTGCTACTGCCATGTGGGAGTGCAGGGCAGCCTCAGCCACCTCTGCTGGAGTGAAACATATCCATCCCCTTTTGATCTACAACTTTTGATGTTGTAGATTTGTAATTCTTGTTTTGGGGGCAATCTTTCTGCTGTGGTCACGTTAGTAGGTTTTTTTTTGTTGTTTGTTTGTTTTTTCTATTAATCACTTTTTAATTGCTAAAATATTCTGAGTGGTAATGGAGGTGCTTTTTTTTTTTCAGTCTGCCTGTATCTTTTCAAACATTGTACATGTTACTGAAGACCGGTGTTTCCTTCTAGTGAGCAAGGTTGATTGTGTGTTAATGCAACAGTTACAAAAAGGTCAGTACCATGTTGAATTGCGTTCTGCTGTCTGTGTGTGTTACGTAAAGTCTTCATCTTTCCAGAAGATCTTGATGGCCACAACTGAGATTTGTGGTTGGCCTAAGGCAAGTGATTCATGATAAAGTTAATTTTTCTGCTTTCTTCAATGATTTTTCCATTCTCTTCATAACGGCTATGATACCCCTTGGGCTTCAGAATCACCAGGATGCAAATACTCTCCAGGTACAGAAGTCTTTCTTTATGTCTTCCTCTCCATGTGCATGGCACAGTACATTGTTTCTGTTTGCTGAGATGTTCTCGTGAATGCACGAAAAAGTGTTGTTTCGTGTTCACAACTGAGATTCAAATTTCTGAAAGAACTCATGAGTTTGGTAATCCCACCTTGGACTGGAAACATAAAAACAGATTCAAAATTGTACAAAGCTTTGGGCTTATGCAGTGTTTCTAGACATTTCTGGGGTTAGCTAGACCAGACTGGAATACTTTTTCAGTGGGGAGCTGTAGCTTGTCATTTTGAACTTGTCATATTGCTTGCTCCAGAGCATTAAGTTCATTAGTATTCTTCTGTAATTGCCTGCCTCCCTATCATGAGGATAGGGTAAGTAATGCTAGTTATGCTTGCGCTACTTTCTGTGTTAAGAATGAAAGTGCTGGATGCATTCTATGTCTTGTTAAAGGTCTGTTTGCACAGGAGTAAACTAAAAATAAAGAGGGGATTAAATAATGTTTTTCAACGTGAATCAAGAAACCTTTAATAAGGTAAAGACCAAGTCTTACTTTGTGACTTGAAACTTTGCTTTTTCCATAGAATTACTTTGTCTTTTTCGCTAACCATAATAGCTGATGAAAGTGAAAGGAAGAAGAATGAGAATTATACGTAATTTTGAGCAAAGCCTTAGCAAAACCTTCAGGCGTCCACTTGGCAGGCAGACCTGGTAGGTATTATTTGGCAGGGTGTATGAATTGTGATGTTTCTTCTAGACAAGAAGGTAATTTATTGATGTCGTCAGCCACAATCAGCATTGCAGAGACACCACCTTGATGGCTTCACAAGGTCTGCTCCCTTGAGGAGACCCAGCATGAAGACCTGTGCTCTGCTTTGCACTGGGGAGGCTTAGATCAAGTCTGCGGTCTGCCTTCCTTTATCTCCTGCAGTGTGACTATTCTTGTCTTCTGCATTTTGTCTGTCTTCTCTCTGTCTGCAAATACTTCAGCTTTAGATTCTGTCTGTGAATTTGGCCACTGCAGGGTTTCTGGCCACTTCTGTATGACAGACAGTAACAATGTAGGTCATACAGAGTGACAATGATTAGCTGGAAAAGTGATGCTGAAAGAAAAAGATTCAGAAGTCAAACTCTTGACTTACATGGCTGAATTTTGGCACACACCGAGAGTGTACAACCTTTAAAGTGTCAAAAAAGAGGCACCTCCTCTGTCTCTGATAACACTGCCTTGAGAAGGAAGAAGAGCTTTCTTGTGAGAAGGTTTGGCACTTTCCTTGCCCCATGTCATTCTACAAGCCTCACTTTGTATCCTGCTCCTTGATTTTGAAAGGCAGACTCACTAAGTCCTGTTGCAGGTGATGCTTCCTGCTCACTGGTGGGACTGTGAGCACCACAGCCTCGGAGGTGCTGTCGTACTCGCTGCTGGAGCACTGGGACTGGGAGGGAGCCATCGAAGACGTGAACAACTCAGTGCCCTGACAGAGTGCCACAGCTGGCTGAGCAAAGCTTTCTGTGTCAGGGAGAGATAGCAAGAAAAAAGCATTAGATATTCTTATAAAAGCACCAAGTACAGTGAAGATTCATTTTTCTTAGAAAGAATCTTAAGATGTTCTTCCTTTTTTTTTTTTTTTTCCCCTTGTCTGCATTATCAACTCCCTACCCGCTGTGTCTGTCTCTCTTTCTGTCTCTTACTTTCAATATGCATTGCAACTTCTGTCTCATCTTTTGTTCGAGTTAGCAGGATGGGTCTTTCTAGACGAAGGAAAGGGGACCTTTTGCTGGCCTACATATCAAATAATTTCTCACCCTGTGAATAGCGGAGGAGGCAGTTCAAATCCCTCAGCTCTGAATCATTCCTTTCTCTTGGCTTGTGCTTGGAAGCGGGGCTAGGGTGCTGCCGATTTGCTACTATGTGTTGTTTGATAAATGGAGACAAATCCAGGAAACAATCTGAATCCTGTATGACTTTCTATCCCCAAAGGATCTTTCCTGCAACGGAAACAATTAGGGTGGGTTTTGTTGCCTTCGGGTGAAGGGGAGGCTGCTGTCGGATTTTTATTTTTGCTGGCATTGGAGAAACCAGTCCTTTGAGGTGTCATATTCTGAGTTAATTGTGAAGAAAGCTGAACTGGTCAGACTTCTCTGGGTGATGAAGATGAGCCATTCACTACCAAGAGGCCAAAGATTAGCCAAGAGTGCTTACTCTGAGCTAGCTGCAGCACAGGAGGAACCTGCACAACCCCTGTGAGCATCTGCTTTCTGCAACTGCGGCAGTTGGAAGTGTCAGATCTTTTCTTCTGCAGGGGAAGCTTTCTGACCTGCTTCTCTATGCTATTACAGTGTTCTTAAATTTGAAAATCATATTGGGCAGAGGGATAGAGAGCATCAGGAAAAGCTGGGGTTACAGGTCGACAGCCAGCAGTGCACCCAGGTGGCCAAGAAAGCCAAGGGCATCCTGACTTGCATCAGAAATAGTGTGGGCAGCACAACCAGGGAAGTGATTATCACTTTGTACGTGGCACTGGTGAGACCACACCTTGAGTACTGTGTTCAGTTTTGGGCCCCCACTCTACAAGGAAGACACTGAGGCCCTGGTGCATATCCAAAGAAGGACAATGAAGCTGGTGAGGGGTCTGGAGCACAAGTCTTATGAGGGGTGGCTGAAGGAGCTGGGATTGTTTAGTTTGGAGAGAAGGAGGCTTAGGGAAGACCTTACCACTCTGTGCAACAACTTGAAAGGAGGCTGTGACAGGCTTGGGGTAGGCCTCTTTTCCCATGTAACTAGTGATAGGACTGGAGGGAATGGCCACAAGTTGCGCCAGGGGAGGTCCCGGTTGGATGTTAGGAAAAAATTCTTCTCTGAAAGAGTGGTCAAGCATTGGAATGGGCTGTCCAGGAAAATGGTGGAGTCACCACCCCTGGAGACATTCAAGAAACATAGATGTGGCACTGAGGGGCAAGGTTTAGTGGTCGTGGTGGTGACGGGTTGACAGTTGGACTGGTTACTGATCTATTCCGACCTTAGTAGTTCTATGATTCTATGGGGCCGGAGACCTCCTGTGGGACTCTGAAGCTCTGATGATCTGCACCAATCTCTGCCAGCAAATAGCTTCTGTGCTTAATAGGTAGTGAGCATGCACTGAAATTTGGAAGTGCTGTCATGGAAATGTAAAAGCACTGTTTGTGAAGGTATGTGGGCTGCTGAATCAAAAGTAATAATTGCAGCTTAACTATTTATTTATTTAGCTTGAGAATTAAATTAAGCAATCGCAATGGTAAAGCAACTGCATAAAACTGAGTGGTCTGTTGTGGCTATGTTCTGGAGAAAATCTGTGTATTTCCTTCATCCTTAAAGGAAGGAAGGTGCAAGTGATCCTTCCCACCTGCCTGTGCAGCAAGGCAGTCTTGGCTCACCCTTCTTCTGGAAAGTGGAAAATGTACTTGAAGACCGAATGTTGATTCTGGCCAAGGAGGGAGGAGGGTGCAAGGAGCTGTCTAGGTATCAAGATTTCAGGCTGGCATTTACAGTCAAATAAACCAAATTTAGGAACAGATAAAATAAAATAGAATCTAGCTGTTAAGCGTGCAAAAGTCGTAAGAATTTAATAACCAGGAATTCAATTCTCTTAATGTTTTGGTGGTTCATTTCCAAAAGGCTGGTCTGTATTTAAATTATGCATGTCCTCAGAGCTCAGGGATAATCACACCCAGGACTAGAACCTGTAAAAGGAGCCTCAAGGTGTAGACACTTCCTGGTCCTTATGGCTGTTTTCATTGCAGTGGTTGAGTGAAGGTTAAGGGAGCAGAAACTCAAGCTTTGTGTTGAGTTTTGCCAGTAACCTCTGAATTAGAGTGCAGACTGTCACTGAATTCTTTCAGATTCTTACTGAAATATCATAAAGCCATGTCATGTCACCAGGAGCCACAGAACAAATGCATACACAGAATTTAACGCTATTTGTTGACATAATCACACAGAGAACAGATAAAGAAGACTTGTGCCAAGCTAAGGAAAGTGTTACTCTGGCAGGAAGATTACTGTCTGAAGCCAGAAGTGAATTCTTACAAGAGAGGACTGAACGCTGTATTCATACAATATGTGGAGGAGACCAATATAAATCACAGGATAAAATAACTGCTGTAAGGAATGTTCCTCATCCTATGAATCTTGAGCGCTTATGCTTTTTCCTAGGACTTATAAACTATTTCAGTCGTCGTCTTTTTTTTTTTTTTTTTTTTTTTTTTTTTTTTTTTTTTGGTAGAACGTTTCAACAGCCCTGAATCCTCTGAATCGGCTGCTCAGGGCAGAATTGAAAATGGCAGTAAAGCTATAAAGAGACCAGAAGACTCAGGGATGAATTAATCTCTGATGTAGCCCTACGCGCAATATACTCTGAAGCTAGTGAAGTTAGACCAATGAGCAGAACTCACCCTTTGCAGCTTAGGATGCGGAGCTGAGGCCTGCAGTGGTATGAGCTGCACCCTGGGCAGAAGTATGTGAAGTAGTGTGGCTAGCACAGGTGTGGGGTTTTGATAATCTGTGGATGTGTGATGCTGGTTAGGATAGGCAGGAGTGTGGAGTCTTCCTATGGGAGACTATGGGGGTACTGCATGATGATACAGTCTTCTGAGGAGATTGATCTGGCTTCTGTGTATATGACTGCAACTCGCAGGGTAGCTGGGATGGCTTCCTGAGTGAGAGTAGACCAGAGTTGGCTGTGGGAGCTCTGGGAAGGAGGTGAGCACACACACTCAAATAAGGCTTTGTGATTACTGACTCACAAAAGGCATGAAAGCCTGATAGCTTGTTGCCAGTTTGGAGTATCATGGAAAGCATCGTGAATGCCACTTGTTGATTCTGGTGAGCATGTCATTTTTAAATAACTCCTGTCAGGAGTTTACTCTTTGTAAACTGCTTGAGTTACCTGATTTACCCTAAGTGCTCATCCAAGCTGCTCAGGCCTGAAATGCTCCTGGGATTAATAGACAAATAATTAATTTCAACTGTCTTGGCCTTAATGAGCAATATTACTTGCTGCCGACATGCTGTCATTTCACCCACTTGACTCGTCTTTGTTGAAAGATCTACCACCTGATATTGGTGTGGTGTGGATGCTTTGAATCAGGCTGTGAGGTTTTTTTTTGTTTGTTTGTTTTTTTCCTACCTCCCAAATTCTTCCAGTGAATCTGCTCTGTTGCCTGGTTTTGTGGTGCTGAAGCACTAACACTTGTGATGGTGGCTGTGTCCTGGCAATACTGCAGGTTGGCATGCAAAAGTTAGAGACTAAGGAAAAAAAGGTGGCTCTTGATGTCATGAAAATCATGGAAGGATTTGCACAGCTCACTAAGACTCTCATTTGTCTCTTGTTACCTTAAGATCCTTGCAGAGAAGAAAGTACGGGTACGTTTGTCTTCAAGTATTTGAACCACTCTTATTGTCATAACTTCTGAAGTCAAGACTGGTTTGTGCTTAGGCCAGTTTTCTAAAGCTAATGGAAAATGCTATTTGTCTTGATCACTTGTACTGGGAAAAAGTAACCTAGGTGGTTTGCTAACAACTAAAATATATTGGGGATAGGTTCATGTCAGTACCAGCTCTATTCAAATAAGTTCAGGCACCATTAGCACTCATTACTACAGAATGATTGATAGTAATGTCTGGAAATTTGTTTCTAGACCTTAAAAGCTAGTAAACAGTACAATTTTTAGGAAGCGGTAATATGACATGCAGAGGAAAATATCTGATTTGTCCAGACCCAAAAACACGTCTACTACGTTTTACTTTTGTGTTTTAGTCACCATACAGGCTTCCAGCTCTTGTAGGATGTAGTTGACCTGTGTGCCTGACTCTGAGAGCGCTTCCTGGACTGGGCAGTATGAGTCTGAGATGTTGGCTGCTTACAAGGAAGTCCAGCTGAACTGAGTGAGGTTAAACCTCGTCACATGTGTGTGGCTCCTGTTCAGCAGAGCTGAGGTCCAGGTGTTTGAAATGCCCATATGCTTTAACTAGCATGGTTGGATTAATTCATTTGCTCCGTAAAATGGGTCAGCACATGTTTTCTAGCTTCTTCAATCCTTGAGCTTTCTTCGAAAATTGAACGAGTAGAAAGAGCTGACCACAGGGAGGATAAACTTAACAGGTAAATTCCAGGGAAGGATGAGATGGATTGTAATGCTTCTTGTGTAAAAGGGGAAAAAACAAACAAAAAAACCCCACAAAGCTCTCAGAACTAAACCAATTACTTTCAGAATTAAAACGTAATGCAACACTCTTCTCTTAGACTTACCATCAATGATTTCCTCACAAAGACTCATGCCTTAGTCAGTGCTTCAGTTTAAATCTAAACTAACTCTTCACAGTGTGGGAGAGGAGTGTTTGCAGTTTGTGAATTCTGGTGGAAAACTTGTGGAATTTTTATTACTGAATTTATATTTTAATTTAAAAGGGCCTTATGGAGTGAAAAGAGGGGCTTTTGGCAGAAAATTTTCATTAATTACAAGGCTTTTTTTATTGAAAAAAGAATTGGCATGTGAAAATTTGTTTACAAGATGTTTTGAAAGGTTGGTTCTTTTTTATCCTCTTTTTCTTTCTTAAACAAAACTGAAAGCAGTTATATAAAATTTGGAACATTTTCCTTTTTTGAGAGTCTGTTTAAAAAGAACAGCACAGCATATCAATGCTGAGGTAGTAACTATTTATTTATTCATTTTAAATTAAGCATTTTGCTTTAAAAAGATAGCTTCTCTTCTCCCTTCTATTGTCTTAAAATGTTTATAGATATTAAAGTGACGAGGATCTTAAATATGTATAGCAAAGAAAGAAAGCCCATTACCCTAGCTGTTACTGTGCTACTGGGGTCCGTTCCAAACCCTGTGCTGACTACTGAAATCCACATCTGTGATGGGGCAGACAAACTCATGCATTAAGAAGAGTGCTTAACTGCACATGATACAGAGCTTATACTACACAGTTTCCTTAAACGTGCTTGTAAAGGAAAATGGTGTTTGGTAGCCTTTCTTTCTGTCTTAAATACTTTAATGAATTGTCATGGGCAAAAGAACTCGAACAGGATAAACTGTTATAAGAAGATATCCTTCAGATTTACATGCATTTATTCTCCATGAGCACTGTGGAATTTTAATTTATGTCTGTGCACTCAGCTGAGTGCCAGGCTGTGAGCTCATAGAAAGGGTTGAAAGAAGCAAGACATACAAAGCGTAAATAATACCTGTATTGGAACTTCAGTGCAGGATGCAGATCTGTGCTTCCAACCATGCCTGGCTGTTTCAGGGCATGCCAGTATGGGAAATGAGAAATTTTCCTCTGAAATAAGAACTTGATTTATTTTTGATATATGGCTATCTAATGAGGGATTCTCTAGAGAAGAAACAACCACTTACAAAAATCTAATAACTTCTGCTCAAGAAGGGATTCTGAAATCTACCTGACATGTATTTTTTTATGTCGCGTTTCTCCATTTATAAAATGATGACAATAACATATCCCTGTTTTGATGACAAAAGCAACGCGGTAGACACCGATGATTGAGAAACTCATAAGCGTTACAGTGACCATGATAATATGTAATTGAAAGGCGCTGGACCTAAAACCTTGAATGAAGCTAGGGGGAAACATGGTTCATTTAAAATACAGAATAAGAGGATACATTTTCCTAAGTGGGTGGGTATCTTTCTCTGTTGCACGCAGGCGTCTCTGATTTCATCAAAAGTAACAGTGAGTTTTGGGGAAAAATAATTTTCCAGTCAGGGAAGGCATACCAGAAGCACTCGTGTCTCACATATAAAGGATGAGAGCTTGTGCAGGGCCCTTGTGGCCTTTTCTTTTGGGGGGGGGGGGGGGTGAACAGAAGTCTGGAGATTAAGGAAATCTTTGAGGAGCTCAGGTTTGAGTTTAAATTTATCTTCTGTCACGGGAGCTGAGTCCTTCAAATATTTTTCTGTCTACGCAGAGACAAACTTGTCTAAAGGGGGAATGTTATAACTTACTCACTAACATTTTTAGCCTGCTTTCATCCAGTAGATATTTTGATCTTGTAATTTAAAATAAGACATTAAATAATAAATTAGTGTTTTTGCAATTATTTTTCTCAGAGAAAAATGACAGTTACTTTTCAAGGAAATACTTAGCTTTCCTTTGATATGGCTCAATTGACTGTAGTTATTACAGGGAAGTCAAACCAGATGCGGCCGGAGCCCTCATCTGCTTCCACTAAGGCTGACACGGACTTAATGTTGGAGTATGGCTTTGATGACAATTTGAATGGGACTTGGAGACTGTATCAGGGTTTGAAGGTTTCAGTACTGACGGGGCCTTAAACTAGGTGGTTTTGTAATGTGAGATTTGTACTGTTCTCTAGAGCTGCATGAGACCAATAAAGTGCTGTAGATAAAATGAATTTAGCTGACAGATATGCAACATGTGAAATATATTTTTATTATTTCTTTACGAAGGTAAAGCCAAATGCTGAAATCGTTATTCATTTGTGCATCTGTCCTTACCCAGACTAAACTCCCATTGGCTTTAACCTGTCTCTGACTCATTGAAATCAGTGGGAATTTATCTCTATAAAGATGGTGGGATGCAGTCCGCCTTGCCTCAGCTGTACAAGCCAGCTCACTCAGATTTCCATCATAATGCTGTCACAGAGATATGACGGTTGTGGGAGCCACGTGGCAGCCTGGGGAGTATGTCTGCCCTATTTTGTTAGCTCCCTCAGCAGTGTTGTTCATGTCCTAGCAGTTTCTGTCACTGATCAGTGCTGCAGCTATTATATGTTAAGGTTTTTTTTTTTCTTGTTGTTTGTTTTTGTTTGTTTAATTGGTTTCTGGGTGTTCTGTAAGCTGTGTTTTTGGCACTGACTTGAGTGACATTGGTCGTTCTGCACGACTTGGTTACGATCATGTTTCCTTTCTCATCTGTGTTTATCTCCAGTTTTCAGGGAGTGTTCTGAATTTCACTTTTTTTTTTTTTCCAGTGGTTCTCTGACTCATAAGGAGATGAAATAGCTTGCTTATGTGTTTTACTCAGTCTCAGTCAGTTATGAGTAATCTGTTTTCATGTTTTGTAGTAAATGCTACAAGTGTCTGGTTAAATCACAGGATGTGGAAGCAGCTTCTGACATGCATGTACTGTTTGTTCTTTGACAGTCTCGTACATCTTTGTTTCCACTTGTGAGTGAAGTTTTCAGTAATAATCCTAGGACTGTCAAATGCAAACCTAGACACCTTGGAAGATTCATAGTTTTCAAATATCAAATAAAACTTACTTTTCATATTTGCCACAGCTTCCTACATTGTAATGACTGACCAATGATTCTGAGCACTTGTTGTCTAACGAAACAAAACGTCTCCCTCCGTTTCCTCCAGTCGGATGCTGCAGTTGAATTGTAATACCATCAAACTGTTTATGTGAATGTTTTTTTCATCTCCCGTGGCTTTGTGATATCACGGATGTGGTGGTATTCTTGCTTGCTTTCACCATATAGTTTCAAGTATAAGATTTGGATCTTGATGTGAGAAGAAATATATATATATATATATATATATATATATATTAGTAAGACTAAATTAGAATTTGACCACTTTCATTAAGGATGATCAAACAGAGCTGCAAACACAATTTTCAGGTTAACATCCATTGCAGCATGAAGTATTCAGTGGCAGGCTTTGCCAAGAGCTGTCCAAAACCTAATTATTCATCATTAAACTGCAGCCTGAAGACACAAAACCAGACTAGAGGTCTGCCGTACATGCACATAATAAAACAGAGGGCTGGATCCACAGGGGACTTGGGTCCTGCTTCCTCTTCTTCGTGCTGCATGCCCAGCAGTTAAAACATGTCAAGGGCCAGTGGGGAAGGGCCTCAAACTGCTTTTGGTCACCTGCTGCTCCTTCAGGCTGTGGTTGGGCTCCCACCTCCATCTCCTTAGCCCCACCACTCAGGGAGGAGAGCACCATTCTTCTTCCGTGGATGCTCCATTACAAATGCCAGCACAAACAGCCTGTCAAGACAACTGGTTTAAAGGGAAGAAGGAGCAGCATGACTGCCTTAAGATCCTAGAGGGCAAAAGTGAGCCACTATATACCAAGGGCTTTTTGGTATTTACATTTTAGGAATGCTCTGGTGACAGGGAATGCGTGGGCAGCCTGGGAGCCAACTCAGTGCACTAGTTTACATTTGGACAGATATCTCCAAAACAAAAAGAGCTCATAATTTAGTGCCTGCCTTTTAAGAGGGGCTGAGCACCTGCAAATTAGACATGATAAATTGGAGCTTGGAAAATGCAGCAACTCTGAAAAGCAGACCTTCATCAATTCCAGCTTTCCACTGGTAAGAAAGGAAATACGTACAAACCGATGCCTCTGCTACTTGATCTGACCCAAGGACAGCTTACCACTTCCCATTTAAATCCAACACTCATATATTTTCCTGGAAATGATCTGATAGGAAACATGAAAATGTGATGAGCTTTTCTTCCTTTCAAGGGAATGTGATGAGTGCAAAGTAAGCATAAAAATCAAAACACTTAAATACTCTATAAAATCACATTCAGTAAGCCTTTAAACTAATCTCAGTTTGAAAATGTAATGTCTGGAGCTAAAACAATTGTGTTTAAAGCAACAAGACAGACCAGTACTATCAACTTTTATCAAGATGCTGAGCTTGTACTTGTTTACCAGTTGTTTTCTCTCCCCTTTGAAGCCTTCATCTTCAATGAAAACTGTGGAAAAGGGCCAAGTAAAAATGCACAGTTACAAAAACGAAGTCAGTAGCAGAAGGAAAAATCTCCAAGATAAACTGTTCAGCTCCTCTGGTAGATGGTGATGGTTCCTGCTGTTATTACGGGAGTGGTAGGTTGCAAAATTTCACATCTCCATTTTTTTTTTTTCTGTCATGGCATTAAAGACTCAAATTCAACTGTTTCTTTCTTCTGTCATCTTTTCTTTTTGATGGAGCAGGAGAAAATACGAACTCCCTCACCTTTCCATATCCTCCACTTTTTTTCTTTAGAGTATTGTATTGCCTGTTTCAGAATTATCTCCTTCTCTTTACATCTTAAAAGTTTGATTATAACAGCCCAACAAAATTTCTCAGCCAGTGGACCTGGGGGTAGAGACCTTTACGACCTTTTCATTTTCAAAAGTGTCAATATCTTCACAGTCCAAAAAGCCTTTCAACTTTTCTTTCCTCCTTTTTTTTTTTTTTCTCTTTTATTTAATAACATGGATTCAATAAAAGCAAGCTCCAGAAAATTCTCCCATCATCTCTCCTGCCAAGTATACATAGGTAACTTACATGACTGAATTTTCAACCAAGTTCAACCCTCTTGAAATGTTTGTAATTTGCTGTTTAGAAATAAAATCACAGTAAAAATGGGTCTGAAATGCTGCTTTCAGCATGAGATACTTTTACTAAAATTAACATATGATGACTGAAGTGCTTGTGCTCTAGAAGTCATCAGAGAAACATAAATGGTATAGATACCTGACCTTATTTTCTTTCAACTCAGTTAGCACATACATAAAATTCACTTATGGCAGGACTGAGTACTTCTCCCATGCTGCCTTTTGGCTCAAAGCTTTCTTTCTTTTGGAGAGCTACTTTAGGACTGGAAAACCATTGTTTTTCCCCCATTAGTATTTTCATTTTCAAAAATCTTGCATTTCCTTCTCTTTTTCTATAAATTCTTGGATCTCCTCCTACTGCTGCACACTGGTGGATCATGACAGGTGCCTCTTTTTGGCTTGATTTTTCTCAGCCTTGCTCGAAACTCATTCTCTCATACCTGTGACTCTCACTGTGGCTTTTAACTAGTGACAGAAGCGGTCCGTGGGTCTGCCTAGGACTGACGATGAATTTGGCTCCACTGGAACTAATTGCTTGGTAGTACTTTCTCAGGAGACTTTTAAGTGATACCTCTATTTATGAGGAATCGTGTTGTAGTCCTCCACAAGATACTCTTACCTGAGTTGTGTCTGAGAAAGGAGTGGAAAGTTAAGCACACATGTCCAAGTTGCAGCAATAAGCTCTGGTAAACTAGGGAGCCAGCAGGCTTCTTTAACCCTCGGGATTAAACACTAGGGGTCTGCTTACTTACTGAGTTCGAGTTTCTGGCCTGTTTCACAGAGACTGTTGTCTTGGCACACATTCCTGTGTATATGTGAGCATATAATGCTCAGGGGTACTAGATGAAGTACTAAATGACTAAATCTCAAAATCATAATCACTTTCTAGTTAAAAAAAAAAAAAGCCTTTGCTTTGTTGTTATCAGTGATGGATCTTTTCCTCTGTATTAAACATAAACTTAGCAAATGAGAGGTAAAGTCAAGCTAAACAAAATAGCATACATATTTTTTTGTTGATGTGAATAGAGCAGGAAATTGATGTAATAGGTGGAAAGATCTTTACTAAGAAATGACATTTTTTGAAAGTTTTTCCTGCTTCCAGTGTGCTTTAAAAAGAAATGGAAATTTCTGACCCTCTCTAAAGGTGAGGAGGGACTGATCTTAATTGTGCTGGACTGACTACATCCTGAGGTAAACTTAAGCCATTCCAGTGATATTACTGTGGTTTGCATCCATCAGAAAACTGGAATGTTGTACAGTTAGAAACTGTCCATGCAGAGATAATGAAATCAGGTCTAATACATACACAGCATTCTGCAGTAGCTGCCATTTGTACCCTACACCGTAAACTGAAATTTATCTGTAAACATAACTTCTATTGCTTTATTTGAACTGATACAGCTGAAGTGATAGAATAACTCCTAGTCTTTCTACCGTGTCAGTATATAGTTATCTCGGGTCAAAGTGTAATGGTGATTTATGTATTTCATCAGTGGCTGTACTGCAGTGGAGGAAGCATACTGAGTTGTGCGTCTGTGAACGCTCTTTAAGCTGGCATTGCTGCATCTAGAGAAACAGTTATACTAGGTGCCTTGTCACTATTTCATGTTTGGATTTTTTTGTTTGTTTGTATGTGTGTGTGAATAAGGGCATAGTCAGGTATGATTCTGGGACAAAAAACCTTGCACAGCTAAACAATCTTCCTGTGCTTAGCTCTTCACAGTTGTCCCCCAACCTGAGGGATGGTTACCAGCTGCCTCAGTGTTCCCACTTTGTTTCAAAGCTAATAAAACAGGGTAGATTAGATCACCATTACATGAGCAGGGTAAATTAGTCAGTGCTGGGCTCAGGGCTTTTAAATCTGGCCTTTGTCCAGGCCCAGAAGAGCCTTGTTAAAAGCTGAGCTTGAATGGCTCTGCATTCCAGGCGCTGTTGTGACCAGCATGTGCACATACTCCATGATGGTTGTGCTTCTGGGACAGCATTCGTTTTTACATTTAATCATGTAGAAAGTTTTTCCTGCTGGGGTTCTTGCTGAGTATGCATGTTTCAATTTCTTTCACTGATTTTATTTTATTTTTTTGGATTGTCTATAAAAGACTGACCTTCTACTCTTTCAGATATCCTTGCCATTAGATATAAAGCATATGTACTGGCATAAAAAGTACCGTATATGGAATGAAAAGTACTGGCAGTTCTTGAAATGGATTCTGTGCATGAAAGCCTAATTGTGTGTTGGACAGTGGCGATAGTAAAAAATAATCTTCAGTACTTGTGGTGTAAATCAATGGCCTTTACTTCTGTGAGTGGTTGCATTGATACTGAGGTTGTCAAGTGCTAAGGCAAGCTGAAACTGTATATTGTGTGAAAACAAAGGTGCATGCCAGCACTTAGTGCCAGCAAACTGCATGCCCTAAGTGAAGGTGAATTAGGAGGCTGGAGAGGAGATTAGCAGGTTAGGGTGCAAGAGTAAGAGCTCATTTATGGGAGTAGGGATGTATTTCTACAGTCCTGAAGGAAATAATCTGCTAAGGTGCATTTGATTCATTTGAAAGACTTGAGGAATTTGAAAGACTTGAGGAATTCCCTTGATAACTATAGTATCTGAAAAATTCTCCATCTAGTTTCGTCAAGCTGGAAATGCTTTTAAGGTACTGATGTTAGAAACTGGGCCAGATTCATTATCCACGATATTGATGATGTAGTCGTTGACCTAACTGGAGTTTCCTTTGAGTTTTTGTAATGCTGCAATGAACAGAACTGATCCCTTAGATACTAAACATCAAATATTGAGTCTGGTTCTGCCTTGGGCTCCGATGGTGACTCTAAGCTATGGTGTGAATACACGTTAACTGCCTTGCAGTGGCTTTCTGACTAGGTGCTCTGGGTAACCTCACACCACACTGGCACCCTGAAAGGCCCTGATCAGGCAACACGCAAGCAACATGCACCCAAGAACTGCTGTGCTCACCTTGCCTCTGCAGAAGATGTGCGGAAGAGGAGTAACTGTTTTTGGATAGGGGAGAGCATTGCTTTGCAGATGAGTGTTGCTTTTCTTGCCTTATGTAGTTTGTCCAGTAAACACAGTGACAAACTAAATGCAATGAAAGCCTGGTTCACTTTGTGTTTTTGTGTCCTCCCTAGTACTAATGGCGATTTGCATACTGCTGTTAATGTTGACAGACAGCTCAGAACCGAAGGCCTGTGTGTGCTTCCTGCCTAGGTGCAGGCATTCCCTACTCTCCCCATAGTGCTTCAAACAGAAAAAGGAGCAAGAAGGAAAAAGTGCTATTCCAGGAGCCCTTCTGTGCCCCTCAGCTATTCACCCCTCTTATGAGAGCAGCGGTGAGCATTGTTATTAGCAGCATCTCTGTGGTGGGTTCTGTAGTGCCAGAAACACACAGTGGTTTGCACCTGTACTTTACCACTGCGATCACAAAGGAGTGTTTTTACTCTTCCCACCAGTCTGTCTGGGTTGTCACCAGTCTTGTTAGTACCCGTGCTGGGCTTAAACACACACATATAGACTGTGGATGACAAAACTGTCCTTTCTGTGGTACTAACAAGTAGGAAATTCAGGAGACCAAAATTGAAATTAGTTCAGGTTGGAAGCTCTAGACACCTACAGGACACATTAAGAAGCATCTGAATTACCAGCCCTTTGCACTTATGATTTGTTTTCTTTTGCAGCGGTGTGTAGCCCCGCACTGTTGGGATTTAAACCAATGAGAAATGGCTCAAGAAAGAAGTCAGTTCTGTTTTAAAGTTTCTTCTGCTGAAACCTGGCCCTCAAAGCTTTTACTTGGAGTTATACAAAGTTTCATTTTATTACAGTATGTTTCCCCCTCCGTCCCCAAACTGGTGACCACTTACGTGAATTCTGGCAGAGGACGAATGATCCTTCACACTCAGCCTGTAATTTACATTTGGTTTTACATAATGTACAATTTAAACTTTGTCTAACATTTCTTCATGAATTGCGGAAGACTTTCAGGTTTTATTAAACTGGCATATAAAAATTGATTTTCCAGCTGGATGCAGTCACTTGGCAAACTCTGCACATTCTAACTACATATGAACTAAATTACACACTCTAATAGTGTGTTTGAATTATTTTATGTGCAACATATAATTGCAGGAGCATGTGGCAGTCTCTCAGTGCTTTGCCTAAGTAGTTTTGCTCCGAGCTGAAGGAACTGTAACAGAGACAGGCATAAACATTTTAATAAAAGAACAAGAAGACTGTGTCTTGCAGTAATAGAGATTCTTCCTAATTGGCACTTGCTGAGAAGAGATACTACTGTCTACCCGTGACATGAAAAAATGTTACTTAAGGCAAGTCAAAGTCAAAGTCTGCAGACTGACTACCTGAGTTACAGGGCTTTGTGGGTATGAAGAAGAATAGAGCTAAACGGGGGTACCTCCGGTGTCAAAGGAACTTCTTGCATAAATAGATGACCCATAAGGGAAGAAGACTTTTGCAGTCTGGCCCGCAACTGTTTCACGGACAGATTCTGGAAAACTTGAGTATACTGATTAGATTTCCTCTTTGCTAAAAGTAGACAACATGCCAAACAAAATACCATTCAGCTGTGATACGCTCGCTTCCCAGTTTCACCATACTTGCTCACAGACTGTAGCTTTATCCCTGTGTAGTCTCACGTTCGTATTACTCTTTGTAAAGGATCAGAATATACTTTAATTTCAAACCATTTACCCAAAAGTAAGGACTGGGGAGTATGCTGCATTGGTTGTTAGCTCATTGAAGATGGGCAGATGACTTCAGACTGCAGTGAGCCTGAGTGTGTGTGACCTGAGTTTAGCTGAGTATAGCTGAGTTTTGAGTTTGAAAAGTCCTTTGGTACTACCAGTGTGCTGCACAGAAGGCTTGGTTTGTCACTGGTGATAGCTGCTAGAGCAGGGAATGCTTATGATGTTCACTTTTGACAGAAAGCTTCAAATACCTCTGTGCACAGGTTATTCTACTCCAGGATGGTGTTTTCAACTTGGTGATAGATACCTTTGTCTCATAATGGCGGTAGCCCTGTTTCTGTGGTGGTTTCTTCAGAAGTAGCTACTTATGGTCAGTCTCTCGTTCCACGAGTCAGCTCCTGACGTTGCTCAGGCTACTGACACATAAAATACGTCAGAGAGCAGTAACTGTGTTGGGATTGCATACCTTAGACTTAGCATTGTTTTTTTTGTTTGCTTGTTTTTTCTCTTAAAAGAGTTTTGACTTTGCATCAGAAACCATGTCATGGCCTCAACCTCTTTGTAAACCTGAATTTTTGGTTTTGAGTCTCGTTTGTGTGAAGACGCTGCGGGCGTTTACTGTCAGGGTTTAATTCATATCCTCCTCACCTGTGAAGGGCAGAAAGGAAGGAAAGCAGCACTGTAATACTGTCACAAATAATATTTTAATTCACCAGGGATGTTGCTTATTTCCTGAGAGGTGAAGCTAGTGTTAAATTCTGTCACTACCTCTCAGAGTTCTGATTTTGTAGCGTTGCTCTAGGTGTCAGTTGTGCTGCCTATTTACCACATGGATAGACACAGAGAAAGCATTATATCACTTTATTAGGCCACAAATATCTAAGAGCTTTGTCATATGACGTGGTATAAACAATAAATCATATGCTCATTGCAGTTATTCTCTACGTCAAATCTTATTTCTACATCCCAGGGACAATAAAGTGTTTGCTACAATTTTCTTGTTCTGTCTTTCCGCCTCTTCTATTATTAACAACAGTGATGATGTCCTTGATTATTCTACCAAGGAAGGCAATATGGGATAAATCATGGGCCCAGATAAGGGAATCAGAAAGAAATATCTCAGTTCTTACATTGATGACTCTGGTTTTATTTGTGAGAGTTGTGTGAAACCAGTGCAGTAAGGTCTAGATAGCTTAAGTTCAGCCAGAACTGCTTAGCCTACTAAGCCTACCTAGCTTGATATTGAAAAGGGAAATATAGTGCCCAGAGAGTCAAGGTAGATTTTAAGACATGTGGATTTTAGCCATATGAATATGGCTCAAAGTATCACATTGGTCAGAGGTCCTCATCCAAGATTTTTTGTGATAAGAGATTGCCTGTTGACCAATTCACTAATCTAAAAGAATGCTGTACACCCACAGACTACGTATTTCAGGTGTATCCCACAAAAAACATCCAGTGGACCAAAGAAATCTCCCATCAAAGCCATGATATAATATAAATGACATACAGCATCAAAGATATACCTCAAAGTATATATATACCTTTCTCTGAGTATGTATTCTCTCCTCAGGCTGTTTGTCACCTTTGTTGTGAACGTAATTCAGTATCTGAACTGTTTCTGGACAAGTGGATTAATGCACATCTCAGGTCGAACCAATGCCCATTTCCACAGTGTTGGCAGAGCTGTTGCTTGCAGGATACAAAGCAGCAATGCAACTCTCCATCTACATATTTGTTGTATACAGATTATTTCTTAATTGCTACGGGGTCTCCTTCAAGAGTAATACTTTCTCACAATCGTCCTCTAGTAGATTTTGCTGCAGAAAGGGTCAGCGGAGAAGCGGGGTGAATTCTTTCCTGACACTGCTGCTGCTTACAATTGCATCTGGAACATTTCTTCTTTGCCAGCAGCATCTCTCTCTGTTTTATATTTGGGTGGCTGTTCGGACAAGGGACAGAGTACAACTGTTTAAATCCCTAACTGAGCTACGTAATTGGTAATGAAGTCGCTGATTAACCACAAGCTCATCTCTCTAATCAGTGCAGGGTTATGGAGTGAAGCTATGGAAGAGTGGGAAAACTGTGCGCTCTGCTATAGAAATGAACTAGCTTGAGGCTGCTCACGAGACAGGATTCACCCGGTTACGTATAAGAAAATGTAAGAGGTACAGATTACTCATGAGACGTTATCTATTGCTTTCTCTCACGCCTATGTGAAATAGCTTTGTTGAGAAGGAAAGGGAGGGCTTTTCTTCAGAGGACCGTTTTCTGCCTGAGTCTAAAATTGTGACTGCCTGTCCAGTCTTGTAACCTGGAGGAAAGCAAGGACCACGGTATCTAGTACGGAGATATCGTAAGGGTGTTACAATATTTGTTCCCAAATTCAAGCTGCTTTTCTCTTTGCAAAGCATTCAGAAAGACATCCTGTTTCCTGCAGATCTTTGCCAGACGGGGGGTTGGGGGGGGGGGGGAATGTGATTTCAACCTCTGCTTTGTTTGCAGACTACTGGTTCCATCTGCTAGTTGTTTGGCGTTTGTGATGAGCGGTTTGTGGCCTACATTGCACGAAGTCCTGTTCTTAGAAGGGCTGAATCTATACACAGTGACGCTTTTTTTTTTTTTTTTCCTCTTCCAAGCAGACCGTTTTGCTCCCTCGACTGGTAGCCTGATTTTTTTTTTTTTTGTTTATTTGTTTATTTTGAAGAAGAAGCAAAGAATCACAGAGAAGCCGGAGGAAAGTGCCAAGCGAAAGCTTTCTTCCTTGAGAGCCACCACAGAAAATAATAATAACAGAAGCTGTGTGGAGATGCGGTTACGAGGAGGCGGGAAAGCTCCCAGCGCGCGGCGATGAGCTCGAGGCAGCGCCCGGCCCGGGCCAGACCCGCGGGCCCCACGGCGCTGCCTACCGCCGGCCCCCGCCAGCAGTGAGGCGAGCCGGCCCCTAGGGGGCGCTGGCAGCACGGCGAGAGGCCGCGCGCGGGAACCGCGGCTCTTCTCCATCTTTGCCCTGCCTCGTTCCCCGGAGCTCAGAGTGCCTCCGGTGCCTCGTTTCTCCCGCGCTGTTTATGAAGGGAAGGAGCAGCGTAGGAAACGGGTAGACACATATTAATCCCTTCCTGGCGAAATTTCTGTTAGAAAAAAGCCCCCGCCTCCTATCTTTCCCGTTAAACGGCTTGGCCGCTTTGAGGGACTGATTTGATACATTGGTTCTGTTACGGCAGAGCTTGCAAAGAGTGAAAGAACATGAAATATAGTTCCCCGAAGAGCAGATTTCTTGGTTGAGAAAAGATTCTTACAAACTCGCGGCAGAAAGAGAGCGCTAGCAAGTATGCTAAATAAAAGCAGATACCCATCGTAAACAATTACATGTGTGCTTAAAAATTCTCCTTCTGACATCTTTACATTTGCTGGTAGAAGTCACCTTATGAATATCAGCAGATGAATTATTCTGTATGGGTAAGGAGTTGAAAAAAGCAGAGGACATCTCACTTTTTCCCTTAACCTTGGGGAGTAGAAAAGATCTGGCTCGTGCATCTCTTTTGAGAATACAGTCACTGCGAGTGAAAAACTATGCCTTGGAAGGCTTCTGAATACATCTAAATAACAGGCATATCAACAGAATGCCAGACTTTGGCTAAACGATAACCTGTATATAAATCATGCAGCATACCGGTTACCTCGGATTTACGCTGGATTGCAAATCTCACTCTACTGGGAAGTTTACACAGACGGACTGAAGCAGACTGGATGAGAATACATTTGCCTCATACATTTGTATAAGCAGAGCTAAACTGACAGACTTAAAACTACAATGGATGCAAGGGATCGTTTTACTTTCTGGCAGGAAAAGCATCCCTGTTTGTCTGCAATCAGAACTAATATCCTGTAGTCATCCAAATACTCATTTTAAATCCGTTTTGTTATGAATGTAATCCCCTTTCTGTGATAAACACTCCCTTGCAAGTGGTCTGCCTTTTTGAGAAGATATTAATTTTTTTCCAGCTTAGCTAAATAGTTTCAGTGCATAACTTTTCAGCCTGCGGTTTGATTGCTAACTTTCTCCTTTGAATATTCGTTATGTGCCTTGGACATCTGAACATACAGCCTGGTATTGTTTCTGGCTGCTGGTCGTGTGACTCAGATTTTTAAACAGTAGACGGGTAATTGGCAAGTAACAAACTTTCAATACAAATTAATCATCCTGGCATTATGGAAAATGAAGGATTCTCAAGGATTTCCAGAAATACCTACTGGCTATATGAATATTCTGAAATAATGAATAGTATTACTCGCAGCCAACTGGAGTTTGGCAGTCATGCCTGCAAAATATTTTTGAATAAGGTTTATGGCTGTTTGTTTTCTTGTGATTCAGCTAGAACAAGTGCTATCACTTCCTAACTCGTGATTAACTCCGTATTGCCAAACCCTGTGATTTTTATCGCAAGTCTCATGATACTTGATGTTTTTTTTCTATAACTTCCCATTCTCAGAGACATTTAATTAGGTGAGAATCTCAGTTTTCATTTTTACAGAAGTAAGTTTCTACTCCTCACACTATGAAGAAGCTTGAAAATAAGGCCCAAGGGCATCCTAAAGACAGCCACAAAATCCAGAAAAAGTAAGAATGACTTTTTTTCCCCCTCGTGTTTTTCAGATAGTTCCTCACACATCTGTTTCATGATTTTTGGATATTTAGGGACAGGACAACCCTGCACAAATCTTCCCCTTTCCCTCCCTAGGTTTAAAACACTGACAAGTTTTGTTCAAAGGAGAAGGACAGATTGTTGTGCAGCTGAAGTGAGGTCACACAGACAGTGTTCAAAGCAGTCCCTAGCCACCTGTACTGTTAACTCAACCTAGCTGCGATCTGAATGTGTTTTTTGCTTCGTGTTATTTTGTTCAGAGGTCACATTCTTTGGTTCCCAAGCGCAATGAAACCCATTACACACTGTGCTATTACAAGGCGACCCTCCCTGCGGCCTGAAATCGGAGATACATTGCCATCTGAGGATAACCTGCCATGAACAGTAAAAAGCAAAGGCTTGCATGACAGACCTCATATGATGTACGTGAATGTGCGCACGTTCTTATGAACGTATTTTGGTCACACGAACAGGAAAGATCATCAGGCTTTTCACAGACTAATATTGAATATTCTCCCACTGACTTCCCTCTCACCCCACTTTTTTTTTTTTTTTTTTACTAAATTATGCACAAATATATCTTGGTTTCTGTGAATGTACTTGCTGTTTGTAACTATTTCCAATAGGAAAAGTATATATACTGCTTGAGTAAATATTACACAGTTGATGGGTTGTTCAAACTATTTGATTGTTTTTTTTTTTTCAGAGCTGGCTGAAAAGTGGGATTTCCAGTTTGTGGAGACTTTTCATTTTATAGAAATTTGATGCTGGTTCAGTTTGCCTGAAATCTTTTTTTTTTAAATTTTTTTTTTTAATTTCCTATGAACTGAAAAAAAAAAAAAAGTGCTCTGGAGACATTGGCAAGGGATGCCTCACGCAGCAGTCAAACTGAAGAGCGAGTCTGACTTTCAGCCTCTTCACTCTTAGTGTTTCTCTGCCACTGAGCTGTTACCACACCATCCCTGTAAACCCAGTCCTGCCTTTCATTGTCCCATTCATCCTCACCTCTGCTGCACGTTTCCTGGAGGACATGAGGGGAATCACCTTGAAACTGGAAATCTACTCATAACTCCTCTGGGACTGCTGGCCACACAAGAAAAAGAGCAGTAATCAAGCCCAAAAGGGAGGAAGCCTGGGCCTTTGAGGCATTTCCTTCTCCCCCAGGAGGCACTTTCTGAGGAAACTGGTGATGAAATGAATGCTGCTGCTCCTTTTGGTCATGCCAAATCTGAAGGGAAGATTCCTATCTTGGGTTTTGGATCAAGCCTTTTGCTATTAAGGTGTGATTAAAATGCATGATTAAGAAAATAAACCGATTTCTATCATAGAGCACAAAACTGAAAAGACATCTAGCTAAAGTAAATGTGGAGGGCAAACACACATATTGCCCTGACCTGTACTTCTACTCTGATCTGCATGACATTTTCTGCCTCCAGACACTCCCTTCAGTGTATGAGAAATTTTGATCCTGATCTGGCCATCACAGCTGAAATGCGAAGGGAAAAGAAATTGCCAGCAAAAGGAAAGGCTCCATAAAATAGACTATAGCGGAAGGAAATTAAAGATAAGGAGAGCTATGAGAGACTCACTGTTGAAATGCGCATTGCACTGACAGGGCATTCGCAGCGAGGAATGATAAAAAGGAGGAGGACACATATCCTGCACACATGGGAAGCTGGCAAGCTTTCTTCTCAGCACAGAAAGGAGCTCTGTGTGCTCCAGAAGGCCTGCAGCTCTGTTTCCAGTCAGACTGCCCCAGAATGCGTCCAGGTCTTGTGTCTAGCTGCTTTGCCCCAGACCCACTCCGCACCGGCTGCTGTGGGTGGTGTGACGAGATGGGAGCACCTGCTTTTTACTAGTGTGGTAGCCCAGTGTAACAGCCACCTGTATGCTGGCCTTCCCCTGATGAGTCTGGAAATGCTCCCCTGTTTTCTGCGCCCAAGTTAAGCAAGTGCTGATTTAAGGTCTTTCTTTGGATTTGACGAGTATTTGGGAGGTTTCTTTCCAGTCAAAACAAAACAAAAAAACCAAACCACATTTCCAGATGCTACACTGCTAGTATATCATAAAACAAAGAAAGCAGTAATTTTGTCAGAGATGCATATGGTACAGAGCTGGTGGAGTCAGGCTGTGGAATCGAAAGCTTCAAAGAGGCTGGGAAACAGGCCATGCAATAAGCCTATTTTTTAATGTAATTAGAGCCAGTTAAAAACCAGAATTTGTATACTAAAAGAAGAAAAAAAAAATCCTTCCAGTGTTGTCTTCTCGTTCAAAGACAAAAAACAATTTTTAAATAGAAGATGTTGAAAGTCGCTGGCCTGGTCTTCTGTGTCCCATGCATCTACCACAGTGACTCATGGAAGCTGTGGTTCTCGTGATCAGCTCTCTGCCGGGGTTGGTGCTCCCCATTCAGATGACTCTTTCCATTGTGAGCTGCAGGAGTCCAAATAAAAAGAATGCTGTCGTACACTGTGGAAAATGTGCTTGAGCCCGAGAGCCAAAGAGGAAGGAGAAGGGGAGCTCAGAGTATTTGAATTACCGCTCCCAAGAGACAACAGGACGAAGAAGATGACTGGAAAACATGGCTGAAAAAAGACACTGTGATTTTTATCATGACCACTTTTTGTGATTTGGGTTAGCACGTCCTAGAGCTAAAATTTTTACTTCTTTTGCTATGGGAAATCAAAAACTTCTGTCAGAACTTTCTAACGGAAAGTACATTTGGCAGAATTCACATTTTGTTTTAGCAAAAGCAGTAATTTTTCAAGGGACTTTCTGATCTGTTCTGCTTTCCATCTTTAGTTAGCCCTGTTTCAAGCGGGACTGAGCGTAGGGTACAGTAACTGCACTTCTCTTAATGTCTAATTAGTCGGTTTGATCAGCTGTCACCGGGCTTCTCTCCACAGACGTACTTGCAATTATTTTCGAAAACCTTACTTTAAGAGTATTAGCTCCCGAGGGGCTGAACAATAATAATAGAACAATACTTAGAGTGATAACATCTGGTGTCTCTTCTCTTCCCCTAAAGCTGGAGTTCTGAGCCCTCATACTTCGCAGCCTGATGCAGCACACCAGAAGAGGTGCAGTGGAACAGATTTGCGAGAATGTCAAGCTTTGCTGTGCAGGTTCCCATCCTGAAATATTTGACTTGAGCGTTTGGTTGTCAGAACAAAACTTATTCTAGAGTTTGTGGAAGTGAGATATACACAGTGCTAAAAAATGGGCCCCTGGATGAGTTCCAGGTATAGTGGACTTGTAAAAGTAATTAATAAGGCATTCACTATGCTGTGCCTCTCTGCTTGACCTATGAGATGTGCAAGCTCTTGCAGTTTTATCAGGCTGGGTGAGGTCTCGTGGTTCTCTGTAAGGCTCAGGTCAGAAGCTACGTGGGAGTCTCCAATGTCATTTTGAGAAAACTGGTACTGACCGTCATAGAAATATTCTCAAATGCAGTTTAGATTAACTTGAAGATGCAGAGTATTCAAAGTATGTCTCTATGCTGTGGATGGTAGTCGGAAGGGTGAGGAGGGCTCTCGTATACTGTGTGACGCAGAGTCCACTGACTATAGCATTGTATACCCTTCCCTCTTTGTGAGTTGTTCTCCCCCTTCTACAAGACACCTTCCACAATGAGTGACACTGGTTCATCCAGATAGAGAATGGTGTGCTGTAGAAAATGGATTTTTGCTACAGAATCAGGTGTTTTTGTGGGGGAAAACAGGTAATCTGCTCAGCGACAGAAAGCCGTGTACAATCCAGCCTTTGCTAAAGGTATGAAGGGAGTAAACTCTGTGTGCTACCATGTTGGCCTCTTTAAGAAATGTATTGTGTTAGGAGGTAGGTGGTATCTCTTCCCTGGCAATAGCATTTTAAATACAAACCATGTTGAAGGGCGTAACACTATTGGGCAGATGAGGTCACTTTTTTTTTTTTTAAATCAGGAGAAATCTCCTGTATGCTGCCCCATAACATCTCTGATACAGTCAGCATGCCAGTAACAAATCACAGGAGGCTAACTCACCTGCCCTTTGTTATGATTGTTTTGTCATCCTCCAAATCTAATGTTATATTTTCATATTTGACATGGTCCTAGAGCTTTTTCAAGAGCTTTATAAAATCCCAGGGAGAAAGTGACTACAGTGTAAAATTAGAAACGCGTTTGGTTCTTGACCAAGAGCAGCCTCTACAGGGGGGAAGACTTAGATTTTCCAGTGACCGGAGGATGCAGTCAGGACAGAAAGCAGATGATAATTTGCATTGACCAATGATTCCGAGTGACTAACAACACAGAATGAAATGGGAAATTGCTCATTTTTATAGATACATGAAGTACTTAATCAGTATAAATTAGTATTTTCTCTCTGCTGCACTGAGTAGCAATGAAGAACAGAAACATATGGATGACAGGCAAAACGTAAAGAAAATTTGCAAATATGGGTAGAGATTTGAAGTGGCTTGTAAGTGAGTGAGTTATTTTTGTCCTTTTAAAGGAAAGAAGAGTCACTTCTGGAGTCTTGTTTGGAGATTCCTTTTCTGTTTCTTGTACTGAAACTGTGGATCTTATTTGGACCACAAAACAGTGAAATGCTATCCCAAGAATAAAAGTAATGAAAACTGAAAAACAGAATATATTTTCTAGACTTTATTTCACATAAATAAATGGCTAGAACTTGGAAAAGAGAACGTGCATAGCGGTTGTACTTTTCCAGTTCACAGTGGACATCCCCAAAATCTAAAAATTTTTGTAGATGAATTAGGGCACATCTGAATTAACCGTATAGCTATTTTTACCAAGGAAAATTTTAAGATCTGAGTGCAAGCAAGAGAAATCAGGAAGCCAAACTGGGAAGATACCTGGATTTGCAGCTTGGGAGCCAGGGGAAGGGAGAGGCAGAGGTTTGGGTGGAGGTGTATGATGACACCAGGCTTTCCATACCTGATTCAGTACTGGAAGGAGGATATCCATTCTGCCACTCCTTAGTTTGTTGGTCCATTCAGTGTTTCGTACACAGAGTTGCCTTCAGTGTTTTACCCAGGGTGCTGAAGGGATAAGTAACATCACTGCACAATAGGGACAGTATGAAAAAACCAACCAGGCATACAAAATAGAGCATTTATCAGTCTCAAGATAATAGAATCATAGAATGGCTTGGGTTGGATGGGACCTCAAGGATCACAGAATTGTAGGTGTTGGAAGGGACCTCTAGAGATCATCTAGTCTCAATCTAGCTAATTACCTTGAATGGTTCATTCTGCAGTAGAGAATGAAAAGTACATTTGTATGAGATTTTGGCAGCAGTAGAATAGAGATTACTGAAATACTACTCCTATATTTGGCTTATTTTGATTCAAAACCTGTGAGGACTGGATGTTTGTATCGTTACTTTTGTTGCTTTCAAGGAGAAAAATAGTTCAGGCCTAGAGCCCAGGGGAGTGCCATGGGCTGACTCTTGCTACCTCCTCTCTCCCACCCACAGCTGCCTGTTTAGACCTCTCTGCTCATTATGCTTGGTTTTTTTTCTGGAGGGAGTGGGAAACTGCTGAAGACCATGCAAGGGACATTTTCTTTCTTTCCTTGTGCTTGCATGATAAGTGTGAGAAGACACTGGATTACTGATTTTCATTGTTTCCCCAGTCCCACAGAGAGAAAGACAGATGGGGATCTTTGCTTTTCGTTGTAGGGTGGAAGTTGGGAGCAGAGCCTGCGCCTCTGGCTTGCTGGTGAGCACAGTTTGCTTTGCCTGTCTTTGATAATGAGACTTTCCTTGTTATCTCTGCTCTTGGGGCAAAGGTATCCCAGTCGTGGTTCTTTCTGGATGCTGGTCCTGGCTCCAACACCTGCAGGGCACCAGTAGAGGAGCACTGTGTAGGGACTGGTCTGCACGTAGCCAGGTAGAGATGCAGGGAACACAGCCACCTAGTTAACTGCTGTTCGAGCACTTCCATTCACATATTCAACAGTCTTGAAAAGCACAGATACAGCCTCTGTTCCAAACTGTCACTTTTTGTGTCAGGTAATTTAATTTCTTCCTGGAGGGACCAGTGTTCAGATGATGAAAAGCCTTTGTCTTTGCATGGGGCTGCGTGAGATGGCAGCAGATGAAATCTCTCAGAATCAAAGAAAACATGACCACCAGCTAGGTCCAAGTTACCGTCCTTTGGATTTCCGCACAGACTGCAGCTGTCCTGCTGGTGCCCTTTCCAAAATCAAAGCCCTCCACTCTGACAGCCAGTTAGCGGGACTGCAGCTGCCTCTTGTAGAGGAGTGAAACAAGCTGGCATGAGTTATCTTGTGTTCTCTCAATGGAAAGTTACGTTTTCCTTCTATGACAGCATTCACTTGGGATACTAAAATAACTTTCCAGTGCTTAATTAAGCTTCCACATCCTTATTGGGAATAGTTGGTACAGAAAGATTGAGATCTGCCCAGTGCAAATAAGTGGGTAGTCAGGGGATATGAACCAAGAATCCTCACTCCACATCCCCCCAGGCTACTATCAAACAGCTCCAATTCTCCTGGGTGTGGGAACACCTTTATTGGACTGGCATTCACTGGAGATTGAGAAATCTACCTGAAATTCTTTAAATCTTATTTTCTCATTGTCAGCCTTTCTAAAAAAATAAAAATAAAAAATAATAATACTGAAAATGTTCCCCGAAGTAGTTCTTGTAATTTTCTCTCCCTGATATGTTAATAGACAAGTAATGTTAAAGATTTTTACTTCCTTTTTGACTGTCAACTGCCCTAGGAATAGAAGTTGAGCGGGAAAATCATGGCAATATTCCTAGGGGAAAAAAAAAAAAGTTCCTTTGCAGAGACTGAGGAATTAAAGTCTGCAAAGTCTGTAGTGGCTCTTGTATGGTTCTAGTCAGTGGATGGGGGGTTGTGATGAAGTTGAGCCACATATTCTGAATTTCTACTCTGATGATTGAAGTGGTTTGAAAAAGTCACTCTCTCCTCCAGCTGACCCTCCTCAGTGGTGCAATGACTTTATTTAATTGGCCAGAACAATCAGTGCTTGCAAGGGAGTTTGTAATGGAGAATCTCCTTCTAATTTTGCTTATGAGTGGTTAGAACAGAAACCAAATAAATAATCTGGGATTTGTTGTTAGACACTGTAAACTCTGTCCTGTTATTCATAATACGAACAATTCATAAATGTCCTGTATTCATATATACTACCAAGAAGTTGATTTTTTCATGCATATTTATCTATCCATGGAGAAAAGTCTTAGGTGTAACTCTTCCATTACATATTTGGCTTTTACGGAAATGTCTCTTCACTGAAGTCGATGGTGTTCTTTTTATTAGGACATTTTGAAGTGGCTCTGAAATTCTGATTTTGTAGAGCTAAGTGGATGATCACACAGTTTTATTGAGGCTATGTGTAACTTGTTAAACTGAAACTCATGAGACTCCTGAGCTGAGCCTTGTTGAAATTAACTGTGGAAACTGGGGCACACTTAAGATGTGAGGATCTGGTTATACTGATAGGTAGGAAAGATAAATACAGGGCTAGATAAGCTTGCAACAGCAGGCTTAAATTAAATAAATCCACTTAAACCAGGCCATTTGATCTTTCTTCTCTCTTTCACTAATAATAGTAATAATAATAGCAATAATAAAATAAAATTCTTAGCTACATTAAAAGAGGCTCTGACTTGCAGGCTTATAATTTGTTAAAATATTTGTGTGTGCATGTGTGTCTGTGTATTTAATGTTAGCATTTTAGAGCTTGTCTGTCTTCTAGTTGGTACCAAAAGCACTAGAATAAAATGAAATACAGGGACTGCAGTGTCTGTTCAGGCTACTGATGGAATAATTCTGTGTTGGTTGGATCTTTTCTTACCAAACTAAGAAATTCAGCTGTTTAAAGCTGAGAAATCTGTCTACGTTTGTAAAGATGAACTGCTAATCAAGTAGTAATGAAGTCTGGTCACTTTGCTGAACAAGACTTTCATTTCTTCCAAGTGGTTTTCTTGAGCTGGGTGATACTACAGATGAGATATGTTCATTTTGCCAAGGGATATTGTCAGTGTATTGTATCAAACAGGAATTTAGGTGGCAGTACAATGAAGCCTTCCTAAAAGGAGTCTTTTATTTATTTATTTATTTATTGCAATGGTATTACTTGGTAATAAATCAGCATTGAATACACAGTAACTGTATTGAGGGGGCTGATTGCTAATTAGGGTGTAGGACTAAAAGCTGGGACATCAGGGATGATGCTCTAGGCTCACTGAGTTTTGTCAGAAAACTGCTGTTGATTTTTAGACTCAAGAGCCCTGGATTTATTTGCTTAACCACTTATGTCTGGACTTTCAGGAGTGTGGGAGAGCCTTTCTCGTAACTTGAGCGGATGCAAGCTGAAGGACAGGAGGCTTGCGTAAATGTAAGCTCAAGAACAAAATGCGGAGGCCACAAAACTTGTCGAGTGAAGATGAGAAAATGGAATAGATATCCTATAGTTGAAAGTAAGAAGGCAAAATAGATGCCTCAGCTCAGTGTAACGTCAGTGGGAATAGGTTTGGGCTACCCCCCTTAAAAGGTTGGAAATTTACAGTAAGAACGACTTCATCCCACAACCACTATAGATGTTAATTATTTCTTGGAACTTCTGCCCGTGTCCTTGATACGTAATGAATATGTATACACTGTACCTTTAAAAATGTAGTCACTGCTTCTCTCAGTGTGCATGTTTGGTGAGCAATCCCCGTACACCCAGCTCTGTAATAAAGGGAATACCTGCTTGTTGTGGCTCATTGACGCGTTAAGTTACTTTGTCAGTTTGCTTGGCTTCAATACAGTAACAGTACTGCCTGCTTTTGGAGTTGTGGTGTTGGCTACAGCATCTACAGGATATGCACGTTTACGTAAACTCATGTGGCCTATTGGAGAATCAACTGCTTGCAGCATTTTTCTTTTGGCTGATTTTTGAAGTATACTTCTCTTGAATCTTTCCACCTATTAGTACTTCCAGAGTCTGCCTGGAGACTGTCTGGGCACACCGGTGTCTGGGGAAGGAAGGGTTACAGCAGGTTGAAAAAAAAATACAGTATTCCTTCTTGCTATATCCTTCTGTATCAGAAATATCTTTGAATTCTTCTGGTTTCTTATTGTCTGTTCAGATCATACACAGCACCCATTGTATGTTCTAACCAGTCTTAATTCTTTGCAAATGTTCAGCCCTAAAACTGCCTGTGTTTTCCAGTCCCACTGTCATAAAATCAATTGACTTCATAGGGGCATTATGCATTTGCCTAATTATTGATATTTCTTTCCACTGTATGATGCTCATTTAACTTTTTTTTTTTTTCCATCTTGTATTTATTCCTTGTAAACATTTTTTTTTTTTGTGTCCTGGCAGCATGTTGGCTTGGGTTCCAAGTATCAAATTTAACTGTGACAGGGTCTCTATTCAATTCCAAAGTTCTTTTCCATTCTTTATTTTCCTCAGTATTGACATGGGACACAGTTCCAATAAACAGTTCGTATAGTATAGTATCTTTGAGCACATATGTATTTCTGCAAGCTGGGTTTTGTGTTTTTGGTTTTTATTTTTCCATCTCTGCCTGTATTGCTATATGCAGAAATCGTATTTGTGGGATATTTAGTAATATATCTCCTGTAAACCAAATTTTCCTGACTTTATTGCTCGCTGTTTGCACAAATGGTCTTTATTAAAAAAACCTCATAGTTCTTCTAGAAAACATTCTGAGCACCTACCAGCTATTTTTACTATGTAACCTTGTATACTAAAAGCCCTCCAGAAGTTCAGGGAAATTGCATTGTGCAACTGTTCAACTTCCCGAAGGGTGCGCTAGCTTTGGGATGCGCAAACAGTCCTGCTCAGATCAAAGATAAGATGGTCCAAATAATTCGCTGATAAGGAAATAAAAAAGGGAGGATCTTACCAGCTGCATATGGTTGCAAATTAAGCAGAGTGGACCTTGAGTGTTATTATTAAATCAGACCTCTGCACAGAGATTAGGTAGAGGGGAGTGAGTATGCGAAGCTGGAGCGATGTTGTAGTAGGCGTAGTAGGTTCAGAATCTCCTCTGAATGCTGTCACTTTCTCAGTGAATGTAATCATTTACTTCATTTTCTTGTTTTTGAAAGAGAGAGAAAAGCCCTCATTAAAAAAAAACAAGTCTGTTCACAAACAATGCATAAACAGAAGGGAGGTAATCTCTTATGTAAAAGTGACACCAAATAATTTGCTCCATTCAGACTTTTTCCGCCAACACGCTTAACTCAGTTGAATTGCATTTCCTGACTTTTAATGACACTGAGTAATTTCTTGTGTTTACATTTAACCAGGAAAAAAAAAAGAGAAATACATCTCTATGGAGAAAGCCAACAGAAGACCTGTGTGTATTGCCACAAAGTTTGAACTGCAGTAGGAACTTCAACATATTCATTTGCTGGTTTTATGTTATATTAATTATGCATCCCTTGCCCACCATTACTTGGAGCTCAAGGCTTTCATAAACAGGTGTGTGAAGTTCAGCTCCTGGCCTTGTCAGACAAATTAATTGATTAGACTCATTTTAAATAATCAGATTTTTCAGAAGTGCTGGATGTACTTCAGCTCCCTTTTGCTGGAAAACTACACTTTGAGAAATCACATCATAGATATTGAATTTTATTTCCCAAATGCTGGCTAGTTTTAAACACTGGGGAAAAAAAAAAAAAAAAAAGGCTTGAGATTATTTTGTGAGAACAGAATGTGCTGCTTTTCTTCAGTTTACTAAAGCATCTGCAGTCAGCCTCATAGCAGGGCTTCTCTTTGTGTGTGGTTACCCTTACATACTTTGTAGATGGGGGCAGCAGGAGGGGCAAGAAGCCAGGCAACAATAAAACCACTTCTTCCCCTGCCAGTTTTTGTATCTCACTGCTCTCAGTCGGTGATGGGTTTGCAGTGTGTAGTATATGTATTGTCGCCCCTCCAAAATGAGCTCTCCTTGTTGGTTTTGTTTTTTTAGCATACAGCGTTGCGCAGAAGTTTTTTGCTCACTTGGTCCCTAGGCTTTGTGGCCATGAGGTACATCAGGGCTGCCAGATGGTGCAGCCCCAAATCCCCACCAAACATATCCCAGATTGTTCTCCTGCAGTGTTGTCTGCGCAGAGCAGCTTTGTGAGTTGGTCCTCAACAGGAAAGATAACAGGAAAAAACATCCTCAGCTCTCAGATGATAAAAAAAAAAAAGGTGCTCTGATTTGCTGATAGCATTTATGATGCAGACACTGAACAGCTCTTGGTGCTGGATGCAAAACAGTGTGCTTGGTAAGGTACGATGATTTTCGTGCTCTCAGGAAATGGTACAAATACAAAGAGATGTAAGCAAAACGAAAGCTATGATAAAATTTTTAAGCTAAGTGGTGTAAGTTGGAACGGTCTCAGCACTCCTTGTTTCAGAGTGGAATTGTGGAGATTTCTAACCACTGAAAGAGTGAAGTACTCAGGCAACCTTTTGATTCTGATATTGTTGCAAGACAGCAAAGTTGTCCAGTTAAATTTTTGAAAGGAATTACGTAATAGAGATGGAAAAATCCTAGATTGAGGGGTTTGAGTTATCCACATAGAATTTCATGAAACTAATAAGAATTCTCAACAAAACCACTGTTGCATGCATTGCATTGTATTAATGGGAGTATTGCTTGTACTGCAGTCACGTGTTCTTGTCTGCAATTATTGCTTAGGAGACTCATAGTATCCTGTGAGTTGGAAGGGACTTCTGAAGGCCATCTAGTCCAGCTACCCCTCAGTGAACAGGGACACCACAGTTAGATCAGGTTGCCCAGGCCTGATGCAGCCTCGCCTTGAAAGTCTACAGGGATGGAGCATCAACCACATCACTCGGGCAGCCTGTTCCAGTGTCTCACCACCCGCACTGTGAAAGATTTTTTCCTTGTATCTAACCTAAATCTACCCTCTTTGAGCTTGAAACCATTTCCCCTTGTTCTATCACCACAGACCCCGCTAAACAGTCTGTCCCTTTCTTTCCTGTAGCTGGAAGGCATCTAAGGCTATCAGATCATCTTGGAGCCTTCTCTTCTCCAATAATGATCTTGGAGGAGCACAAGCTTTTTCAAAGAACACAAAACAGATAGTAGAGAATTAAAATAGTGACAAGTTTGAAGGTAAGAACTAGAAAAATGATCAAAACCAGGCGCAGATCAGTGTGGAGAACAGAAGTGAAAGAGTAGATGTGCAAATACCCTTTGAAATAGAAATGATTATACTAGTGAAATCAGCACTCAGTTGTTCTCAGCTAATGGGGGCAGTAGACATTATTTGACTCTTGGTCAGGGATATTGTATTCGTAGCAAGCTGTGCTCACAGTGCTTTCTGTGTTGCTAGCAAAGTTGTCATCAGTACACTTCTGATGAGTTTGGTGCAGTGAATGGTCAGGGAAGGTTTGGGAATGCTGAGGTGCCAGAGCTGGGGGTTTCCAGTAGCAGAGGATGGGGAGATTAGGATATGCCAAGTCAGTCAGTCTAAAAATACTCGTTCCAAACTCAGTTCCCTCTGTAAGGACAGTTGTTCTAGTGTATGTGAAGTGTTTCCTAAACGATTGTAATGTTTGTCTATAGACAAAGTCAGTGCTGCAGCCAGTCTGAGGCAGGGCTAATCACTGCATCCTTTCCGTTTATTCCTGTGGACCCAAGCTGAATTTTCTGACTGCAACACTTCAGCTGGGTTGAGATGCTCTCTCTTTCCTCGTGTTCCTTTGTTCTTCTACTCTTCTTTGTTTCAATAAAGGCTACTGCAGCATACGCATATCAAAAACCTGAAAGTTGTCTGGCACTTCAGATCAAGGAAGGGATTCAAATTCACTGCCGCAGGATATGTGTCAAGTCACAGCGCTTATCTTGCTCTTATATTACTGAGTTCCTACTTTTCACTGAGGTAGCTTTCTGCTCTCTTTTATTGGTGTTACAGCCGTGAGAAGAGAGTGGAGGATGGCACTTCCATGCTCGGATGGGGCAGGGTTCCTCCTTCCCCTGAGCTTTGAGGAGGAGGAAGAGGACACTGGGAGTCCTGGGAGGCAAGAGGGAAATCAGTCTGTTGTCTGCCTGAGACAGTAGCCCATTAGTGTTATTATTGTTGCTATTATTTTCACGTGCTATTATAAATGAGGGGTTACTGCAGATTCCTTTAAATGACTACCGAAACCAATAATAAGCACAGGATGCTGTGTGAGGGAGCATGCTGATACCAGTGTTTCCCAAAAGTAAATATTTTCTGCCGAAAAGTAAATAAACTCTGTGATTTCCAGCAGTTATTCCTGCTGTCTACGGACTTACATTTTTAGCCTCTTTCTGCGGAATTACTCTGATAAATTTCTAGAGCCCGTTCTGGAAAATCTAGCAGAAAAGAAAAATGTAGGAAACATCGAAATCTAGCAAACCTTCAGAAGGAAAAGTTAATGTTTTCAAAATCATTCTGAAAACCCAGCAAAACATGTTGGCTAACATAATATTTAATCAGACATACTGCTTGCAGAGGGGATATTAATATTTGTGTTTATGTTGTGATTCAAGTCTGGTTAGAAGCAGTGGGTAGGCAACTGTTTTTGACTTAGTCTGGATTTGTATGTTTTTTTGTGTGTGTATGTATATAGATATGTTTATATATGCATGCGTAAGCTTTATATATATGGAAGTTTCTGAAGATCACACCTGTCTCCTTGCAAATCTGGAAAATTAGTTTTTCTGAGTGGGTTTATTGTTAGAGCATGCTTGTATGTATAAATTAGTAGGAAGTGTCAAAAACAAAAGAAAAACCCTTATGAATGATGCAGAATTGAGATTTCAGGAGTTGTTGTAATACTGCTCTGTCTGTAAAAGGCCAGATTCTGGATTTTGAGGGTAAAATGACACAGCAATAGTCAGGAGACTTGTGATCCTGCCACAGTATCTATGTAAGACCTCACAGAACTCCTGTTACCTTCCTGCCTCTGTTTCTCCATTTATAAATAGTTTCCAGCCCTGTGTCATGTGAACTAGCTCGTGTTCAGGCAGTTTGGAACATTAAACGCTCTTAAAAAAAGGAAAGTAGTATTATATTGTAATACCTTTTTCCCTGGTGTGGTGAATCCAGCGTCTCTTCTCTGATTTGATGTCATGAAGGAAGGCTTGCAGGCCAAAGTACATGAGAAATTGATTAAGAACTGGGGGAAGGAGGCAGGAGAAAGGCAGCTGATGCAAAGACGAGACTCATATATGGCAGGCAATCCTAAAATCAGTTTATTTCTGGAGTTATTTCAAGGCTTTGGTAACAGAAGCAGCAGGATGAGATAGATCACAGTACAGTGCTATGTCCCCTGGTTGTTAGTTTCACCAGATCCAATTCTGAAGAAAGCTACATACACAAGCAGTCTCTTGTAGGTACAGGCTGGCCCTACAAGCTGTGTCAAGCTCTAACTGCCCTGTACCAGGAGATTTCCTCTTGTCAGGTAAGAGGTAAGGTTCTTGGGTGTATTTAGAAGAAAATGCGATCTGTGTTAATGTAGGAGTAAAAGCAGAATGTATATGTAAGAAACACAATGGAACCATAAGGCGTATTTTCATCTTTTCAATTTAAAACTGCAGGAATAGGTTCAGAAATACCTGACTTTGACCACTGTGTATCTAGGACTGCAAGCACGCACATACATTTCTGTACATGAAAATACAAAGTTTTAAGATCCATAACTGAGAATGGAAAGGATTACAACAAGATAGCAAACTAGAGTGGGTGACTGGGAGAGTGGTGAACCACTTTGAAGATTGAGACTGAAAGGTTGAACCTGATGCAGTGAAAATAGGATAGCAAGAAAAGGCAGTTGAAGGGACTGATTGTATTCAGGCTAACAGGCAAAGAAGAATCTGTTTCCAACTCTCCTGCATGGGTGTCAACCAGATGAGAAGTTGAAATTGTGTCTGTCAGGAGAGAAACTGCTGAAGGTCTAGATAGGTCTAGATAGGTCTAGGGTCTGGGACAGGAAGGAACTAGATTGTAGAATTATGGGAGAAATAATAGGAAGATTCAGGTCTCAGGAAACATACATTACTGTTTTGATTTAACTGGAGAACTGCAGGTGAAAAAGGAAGGAGTCGGGAGCCTTTCTAGGATTTATGTGGGGCTTTGCTCTTGGTCTTGGTAAATCTTGGGTTGATGGTGAGATGACAAGAACAGGAAAGCTCAATGGCTGTGGAAGATGAGGAAACTTACTTGAACGTTTTGTGGTTGTTGAAATAGATGAAACTTGAGATGACTTGATGTAGCCACTGGTTTACTGTGTCTTATTTCAGGAAATTACCAACGAGAGGAAATAGCCAGGTCTAAGAAAATAGAGCAAATGAGAGCATAAGGCAAAATACGGAACTTGACGTCCACATGTAAAGTGTGAGAAACGATTTTGAAGGAAGCAAGTTTAATCTGAACCTAACCCAAACCATCTGTGCCTGTCTTTACTTTCACTGTTGTTATCTCTGATCAGAGCATGCTATCACAGCATTAAATTTTGGAATCTGAATCAAAAGTTCAATTAATGCTGACTTCACGTTCTGTGTAATCACTTGAATTCCAGGTTTTTATCTTCACCTGTGTATACATCCTCCCTTCCCCCTCTGCAAACCCAAGCCATGTGTGCGTACCTGGCGGATTTCCATCCACAAGATTCAAATAAATTTGGGCTTGTTTTGCTTTCCTTGCTGTTACTGGAGAACAGTTAGGCAGAATTTCTTAAAGGTCAGCTCTTGCTGCTCTCCAGCTTCAAGAAAAGGAAGGAAATTATGCATCTTTCATAGTGGCCCAAGCTGGACGGTAACATGGCTTGCATACAGTAGTAACAAAACTGTTATAGTAGCATGGTGCTGCTTCCAATTTCAGGGGACATTTTGCAGTCACAAACTTGTCACAGGCAAGCACAGTTACCTTTTGTGGATACAACTGGATGGATGAAAGCAGATCCGATAGGGGACCTGTTGCCCCTCTAGGCCTGCTGGGACCATAAGGACATAGTATTTCTAGCACTCATTCTATATGACATATCTGGATAGGACGGAGGGCTTCTCTGTGCATTTTTCTATGTGCTTTGTACTCTGAGACCAGTCTCAGAGCTGCTGAAGCCCCAGACACTATTTTAGGGCATCTTGTAATGATGTGGGCATACTCCTTGCCTAATGATCATATAGTGAGCAAGAACAATACTTGTAGAAGTACTGATGTAGCCAGAAAGACTGTTAACCACAACCACTATACTCATATTGAAGCACTGCAGGATGTGGGAAAATCCTGGCCCTGGAAAGCTCCTGGTTCCATCTTTCTTCTCAGTGAGTGTGAAGTTTATGAAGCCAGATGGAGCCACCTTGCTCTTCTATCTCCTGTTTGTCTCACTGGCTTGGAAATGCTGTAGGCAATAACCCATGCTGAAGCAGTCACTGCCAAGGACGGCTTTCACAAGTTTTGGCCTCTTCCCTAGTCATTACTGGCATTTCCTCTGCTGAAAACCATTTTCTCAAAGGATTTGGAAGCATAATCATTCAAAGTTGATAGCTACAGACTGCTGTCTCAATGCGTTCTCAGTCGTAGCCCTTCACCAGGGTGTCAAGCAGCTTTTCTGGGCAGATTTGTTCTCTGGCACATAATTTAATAGGTTTATGTTTCTGCAGTGTTTGGACATGTGTTCAGTGGAACATGAGGCATATTTGTGAGTTTAAGGCAGCCACAGTTTTCCCTGTCACACTACCTTTTTGTGAGCACATGAGCAAGGCCATGAAGATAGAGCAGCGAAAGGGACACTAGGTTGCTTTGTATTTCCAACACTTAACTACCGATCCTGTTGCAACACTATAAAATCACTTCATTTTCTACTGCCACACTCTATCAAGTTGTCGTCCTCACTCGTAGTACCTGTGATGCTTTATATAACATCCCGTACCACAACTGGTCATAGTAGCTTGGCCAGGATCCCTAGGTCCCTGTGACATTGCAACGAGTAGCAGTCATCCCTGACCCTAGTCTTCACTGTTGCTGACAGGCTGGATGAGAGCATATGTGAGAAGAGGGCTGTGGAACTTGGTGCGTGACCTCTCCCATCCCTTGCACCCAAAAATCTGCATGGTCCTGCATGTGGAGTTCTGTGCACAGTCTTCATATTTGTATTTTTCTGCTTGTGCTATCTTTGTGTAATACTAAATAGTATTACATTATAAATAGCAGTAGGATGTTAGTAAATATGATATTTGCTTGGAGGCAGCTTAGAGAAGGAAATTAAGAGGGAAGCGTGTAAAGCCCTAGTGATTTTCAAGTGAAATGAAGCAAATGTAGGTACAACCTGGAAGCTATCCTCTCTTGCCTACGCTACCTTCCCATCATCTGCTCCCTAGGCACCACTTCCCCAGTACTTCACTGGGCTTTTTCTGCCGTGTGCCCTTGTGGCAGCCAGTTTAAAGTCTGTCCCTTGGAATTTAGCAGGAGGAGAGCTGTAACTCTGAGAAGTTTGGCTCTTGCTTACTGCATCTTTGCTGCTGAAAGGCAGGAAACGTTCTTAAACTGTCGTGTGTTTTCCGTATCTTAATTTGGAGGAGGTAAAACATTTATCTTACTGTGATTTGCTTTGATAAAGAGTTTTGTTTCATCCTACTTACTTCTCTGTACTTGCTTACTTCAGCCAAAATTCAACATGCTTGCTTTTGATAAGGTTGAACAGTATGTTTGCAAGCAGCTTGCAGACAATGTGACCTCCCTACAGTGCTTTCAGGATTAAGGTACTGTGATCTAGCTTTACTGACTTGTTTGTCTTCCTTTGAAGGCTTTCAGTGTTTATTGAAGGTGCTGGTCTGCTTAACTTCCAAGAGAAAAAACAAAACATGGCAGAGAGGTGAACCACGCATGGTCCTTGAAGAGGCTTTGAGCAACAATGAAAGCCTACTCCCACAGAAAGGCAGAAGCTGAAGATTAAAAGCTTCCTCTAGGTATCACAGATGCTGATCTCCAGCTGTACTGAGAGCAGTAGCTTCAGAGTGTAAACCTGTAGCACAGAGTGTGGTATATTTAGCCCAATTATTCAAGCCCAGTGTTTTTCCTAGTTCTCTGCTTCTATTTTCTGTGTGTGTGGTTGGGCTTAACTTAGGGCTTCTTCATGTGTCTTTCAGCCCTTCAGGTCAGAGTCTAGCACTGGGAATCTTGGTGCTGAAACAGTCTATGCATTACAGTAGCTGAATGCGCTGAGATCAGAAGCGACTTTTAAAACTCCTTGTTTGATTCAAAGTTCAAGAAAATCAATTGGAACATATAATTGATGTTTTTTCAGGTACTCTGGCCGTGATCTTTTTTTCACTGTCATTTCCCCTTGTCAGTTCTGCCTAGGCATTCTCTGTCCTAGGCCATACGAAACACCAACTGCAATAAATAAGTGGCGAAACTATTCCCACTTCACATGTGAGAATGTGCCCTCATTTTACAGTCCATCTATCAAACGTACGCATACTCCAGCCTGGTATGGATGCAGACCAGGAGGATTTATGATCCCAACTCCCCAAACAGCTTTAATAAGTGCTACTACAAATACTGCAATAATATAATACATCTTAAAGTATTGGAATGCAGTCCCTGGGGATCTGTGGGCACTTAAAACAAAACCCAGTCCGAATACTTAAAGCCAATATTTTAATAAAGTAGCTAAAAAGCCTTTCACTAAGAGCATCTAACAGCACTTGAATTTGGCAATCATACCAGAATGGTTTGTTGATTTAGGATTCTGGAGAAGCTTTTCTTAGGTGGGCAAGTTTGTGCAGAGGTGAAAGCTGTTCCAGCCAACTACAGGGTAGAGGGGCACAAAAGTTTTGTCAGAAGTGGTGTGGGAAATCTCTTTATCATTGCTATATTCAGGTGTAAAGTTCTGTTGAGTGAAACACTTACTAGTAGTTGGAGAGGACATCTCTTTCTGTAAAAAGACACAGTTGTTTGGGTATTATTTTAGTTGTGTTTGTTGTTTATTTTTTTTTCTTTTTCAATGACCAGGTGAGATAGAGAACATGAACAAGAGGATTATCGAAACCTGTTGTTCAGTGTTACACTGGAAAAGCCTGATATATTTCCATGGTCCCTACAGGTGAGTGACACTTACTCATAGCTAGTGTGCTGCAGGTTTGAAGAGCTGCTGACCAAGGTGACTGCAGCTGGCTGTAGCATTGCCTTATCTATGTGACCCTGAGGCAGAAATTGTGTTATTAGTCTGCGTTAGTCTGTGGTGCTTCTAGATCCAAGGTATTGCAACTGAGAAGTGCCTCTGTGCATCACGCAGGTTATAGTTTGGATAGAGATCACCTTCTTGGGAGTCTGCCCTGTCACATAGCACAGATGTGCCTGCTCCAGTGGAAAGTAGGAGAATCAGATGCTCAGGACTTGGGATCTCCAGTATCATCCAACTTTGTCAGTAGATGGAAGGTGAAAGCCGCTTGCTGGGGTCCCCGTGGTTAAGAGGGGAAGTTCTGAGCAGGTCAAGAAGTAGAAATTCAGTATTTGAAGCATTTGTGCTTGTCTCAGGTAGGTCTTAAAATACATTAAAAGCAGTAGAGCAAAGGCAATAAAATGTCAGATTCTGAAAACATTTTGAAAAGGTTGCTGAGACATTTAATTTCGATGACTAGACCATTGCACAAGATACTGATTAATAGAGTAGGCAGTTAAAAAATAATGAACATTTCCAAAAATGAGTGATGTGGAAATGAAAGTGAAACAGAACAAAAGGAGAATTGAACCTGTATTGCATTTGGATTCACATTGTTTCAAATTCAGAATTTTCAAATTTCTTCTGTTCCCCCCCCCAAAAAAAATGATGATCTTGTTGATGAGAAAGCCATTTCCAGTGGGAAACTGATGAACTGTAGATACATCCCTTACGCTGAGTGACAGTATTGTAAGCTGTCATGTCCCAGCTCTCCCTCTGAGTTCCACCACACTTTAGGAAAGATATGCTGCTGGAAAGGAGGTAATAAAGCTCACTGGGAATACTGTTAAAACTCTAAGGCAGTTTTACAGGACACGAGACTCGGTTAGTGTTATTTTGTCCCATACTTGAAAGCAGGAATATACAGAAGTTGGTCAACTGATGATAACCTCTCTTAATTTGTCAGGGAACACTGGAGGGCTGTAAAGTTACGCTGCGTGGAAAATTAAATTCCAGCAGAAATTACATGGATATAGCTGGCAACACCAGTGAGATTGGACACTGACCAAAACATTAGAAGAACAAGTGATCACAAATGGCAGAGAATTCTCAGACCCACAGCGCACCAAAAAACGCTGAAGCAGAATTTATTAAAGCCGTACAGTTTTGGATATGAGTAAAGCGCACAGCTATTTTGAAGGAGTTCTACTAAATCTAGTGTTTAACAAGAAATGAGGCCAAACAAACTGACTTCAGGCTTGCCTGATGGAGGCTGCTGATGCCTGCTGATGGAGGCTTTCTTTTTCCTGCAGTATCACTGGGTGCTGGGTGCTGTAGCAAAGACACCAGCTGGATGGAGCAGAGCCAGTGAGGTCAGGAGGAGAGGTGCTAAAGTAGGAAAGGATGTTCTGGTATTGCACGTACTCATCTTCACTTTTAAGAGCCCGACCCCGTGAATAGTCACGTGTTTTCTTCTGGGTTTGAGGGCATTTATGTGAACCAACCGCTCAGCAGCAGCAGGGATCTGTACTGCTGCCCTCACTGCCAAGCATCAGTTTCCTGTCTGGAGTGAATCATTTGATAAGAGCAACCCTTTGCCCTGCTGCCTTCTCCCCACTGCTCTCTCATGACAAGAACCAGGCTCGCTTCATTTTCTTTCTTTCTTCAAGGCCAAAGAGAGCTCAACCAGCAACACACTGATGTGCTGCACTGATGGCTGCTACTCACAGTGGGGCTCTGAGCCACACTGCAGCCATGACTCCACGTGTAGGATCGCTGCCTCCTGCTTGCTTCCTCTACAGCATGTTTTCATATGCTATGGTCTAAAGTAGCAGCAGTGGTTTCCAGATTCAGAGCGAGGAGATTGGAATCATGTGTGTGCCTGCCTGGAAGAAAAGGCTGTGTTTCGTATGCCTCCAAGCTCCCTGGCTCCTTGTAAATGGACAGGGAGAAGTGCAAACTCCCTTTCCTTGGAAAAGAGCCTTTCTGCAAATGAGCAGTGAATAAAGGTGTATGCACTTAGAAAATAGCTGCTAAATGTGCATATTCCAAATGGTGCTGGAGTACTGCCAGGTAAGGTCCAGCTCATCTGAAAAGCAGTGTGCCTGTTTCTGGGATAAAGTCAGGGTTGTAGAACTGAAAAACATCCCTTGATGTGTGCTGGACTGGGAATGAGGGGACAGGGAGGACGTTTTTAAAATGATTTATTGGAGGCTCTTTTTAAACAAGCCTCAAACTTGTTAGTGTAACAAGAGCGGAGTGATGGACCACTTTTGAATATTGCAGTGCTGAATAGCCTTGCCTTTATTGGCATGTTATCCACTGAAAAATCCATCTCGGCATGATGTGTGTGACAAAAGGCCTAGGAAACACTGATTCTGTGGTTTGTATTTTGTGGGTCAACCCAGATCAATGGCCGTAACGTGCTTTCCTGTTCTATAAGCATTAAATCTGCAGCTACTATGTCTTGTGACCACGAAGTTTTGCTAAGGCTTCTCAACAGTAGACCGTCCCATTGGCTTGCTCCTAATGCTGCTACAGCACAGCTGCCATTGCTGTGATTGTGTCAGTGTTTCAGTCAAGAATCTGCATGTTCAGAGCTTTATAAAGCTGGAAGACAAATTAGCTAAGATTAAAATGGCAGGCGAAACTCGGGGAGTAAATTTTTATTTCTGGTGATTTAGGTACTGTTAATGCTCAGTACAGTCATCTGTAGTCTATTTAAGTAAGGATTTCTCTGCTTATCCCAGTTTTTTAACTCTGGGTGGTGTCTGCAGGAGAATGATTAAGTGGTAGAAACTGGGAAAGCAGTATCTTGTTTTGGGTGTGCTGAGAAACATCTTCCAAGTACAGGCATGGGGCCAAGTGATATTGCATGAGTTTTGATTTCAAGGCTCAGTGTCTGCCTGGGATAAGTGGAAGGCATGTCTTAAGCACTTCTAAATAAATAAATGTCATTTAGGTATGCCGTTGCCACCCTCAAAAACTTTCCAGTGCTTCACTTTGCAATTAGATGTTATCTAAACTTCCCTGCACTTAATATAGAGAATACAACCTGTGAATAATGAAGTATCATTATTTAGTTACCTCGGGCAACAGAAACATTTTTAGGGTGACTGTTGTAGTACAACAGCTGCTGTATCTTAATGAAATAACTTGTCATTATTACAAGCCTTTGCTGAGAGCAGGGAGCATATACTTCCACTCCTAAGCATAAAAGATCAGGAATTTCAGAAGTGAATCACAAGATTGATTTTAATATAATGGCATTTTAAAAAAGAATATGTATATATCTTTTGTGTTGGCTACTGTGTTTGGAACCCTTAGCTTCTACATTTCCAGGACTTTTCTATGCTTAGCAGTGCTAGAAGGTTCTTTTGAAATGAAAGCTGGGATTCTTGAGAAACAAGATGACTTTGTGAGTCAAGGCTTTCTGGAAAACCTCACACATCTCAGTAATGTCTCAGTGTCATCAGTAGCACTCAGAACCCCGAAGTCCTCTCTATCCTTGCAAAGCCTTTTAGTGGCCCCATGCTATATGTCTGTCAGCCTCATCAGTGAGGTGTTGGCATGACTACCATCTAACATTTTTGCAGCAAAGGTTTTCTCAAGTGAGATAGGCCTGATATCATATTTGTGACATGAAAGGGGTTACATATTGTGGAAAAAATGAATGACATTGGCAAACGTGAGTGCGTTTATTGCCTGAACTGGTAGGTGACTGACAAAGGCTGTGGTGGCCCCAGAAGATACCTGACTGATCTTAATGTGGCTGCATGATGGATACCCAACCAAAGTCACTTCAACAGCTGTTGATAAAAAGGGAATGTGCTTCTTGTGATTTGGTGAGGGAGTTGTTATGTCCACTTCCTTGCTGAAAGCTCCTACTGGAGGTTTATAGAAAGGACAGAGTGAGCATTTAGGCTTATAGCCAAGGTCAGAAGAGGCTTTCCTCAGAAAGGGAAGTAAGGACTGTTAGAAGCATGGACTTTGCTTCGGTGCTTCTAGTTTGGCCAACATTTTAGGGCTCCCCATCAAAAAGCCAAAGATACATCAAGACAAGTTTCATGGGGAATATATCAGTGAGATGCTTAGCTTTCAGAAGTCTGAAAAAGAAATGGAGGGCTTATAAATTACAGAGAAAGAATTATAGCATGCTGGAAATGTCAGGAAACCACACTGCTTTCATTATGTTTTTGTTATGGACTCCTTGAGTTTTCTCAATCAACAGCTAATCTTCAGAATCATTTTATTACCTACATATAAATTATGGATTGCTTCTATGCACTTCAAATCTGGAAACTCATCATATCTCGGGAAAGGCTGTTGAAACTTTTGATTGAAAGTAGTCAGTACTTTTCTCTACCCTGCCCCACCCGTGTACTTTTGAATTTGGGATTTCTGTGTTGACACAGTTGACGTGGAACTGCTGTCAATTTGTACTATCACAAGGCCATGATAGGTCAGTCTCAAGAACAAACTGAGATTTTGGAATTCGATTTTTTGGAACCCACATCCCAAACCCAGCCTGTGGGGCTCCCTCAAAGGTCGAAGTCAAAGGTCTGAGGGTTTCGTCTGAACTCAATTTTCTGTTACCTACTCAGCTTCAGATACTTGAAACTACACAGCTTAGGGTATCTCAATCTCTGCTTGTGCTCAACTCTTGACAAGTTTTCAGGTCAGTTCTCCAGGACTGATGTTTTTGGTCACAAGTCCAACTGTTGGGTACGGCTGTGGAGAGCTCTCCTGGGGAAGCTGAATTAAGTGATGGAGCGAGATGTAGAGATTAGGCAAAATAGGATGCTTGAAACGTAACCTAGTAAAGGCCAGGCAGGATTTGAGCTTTAAACAAATGGTCCCCGTTTTCTCTCAGTAACTTAAATTTATACATAATCCGAATGAAGTCAGACATACCTTCCTAAAATATCTTTCATTTTGGCAAGGTGCTGTCTTCTGAACCTTGTTTTCTTCTTTACATCTTCAGAGACATAGTCTGAGAGGGATGGTTTGTAGCTCAGCTGCTGGTATTAATAACAAAAAGCCTGATGCATCGCCTCTCCAGCTCCCACCCGCCTCTGACAGGATTGGGCCCTAACGTGGTTTAGACACAGATGTTGTAGGAAGTCTCAAGTTGCTTAATATTATTTGTTCACACATCCCAGCTGATGCTAAATCTTGTTAGGGAGGTGTTAAATATCTGAAGACAACAGAGGCACTATCCATTCCCAGAATGAGTCACCAGGATGGAAGAGCTGAGTCCAGCTATTTCCACCCGCCAGGGCTTCCGAGATTTCCCCCACTACTCCCCCCTTTTCATTTTAATGGAGATATTAATTCCATTCTCATGAATTGGAATTTGGACACATTCCCTGATTTTCTTATGACATATTAATAGCAAAATTGGAAAGGCACAGGATTTAAAAAAAAAATATTGGGTGCAGAGTCATAAATATATAATAAGAACAAAACTCCCAATTTTTCTAAAAGAGAGGGAGTTATTTTTCTCCTAATTAAAAGCAATCTCTAAAAAATATATGACAGCTCTTTGTACACAAAGAAGCAGTTCTGTGGGGGGAGCAAAAAACAGTTCCCAAACTGCATATACTTTCCCTGAGGATAGGGCACTGAATTTGTTTACTCTCCTCAGTTTGCAGATGGGGAGGCAGAAGCACAGCAGTGAAGAGACTTGCCTGTTGTCAGCTGTGGTCAGGCACTGATTCAAGTAGTCCTGATTTCCAGGCACTGCTTTAACCCATCAGATAGACTCTGATTCTTCCTCTTTGGTAGTGTCCTTAGTGGCTGTGCTGTCTTCTCCATGCAGCTTCTTCCTTGGTTTTCACATTTGCAGAAATCTATGCAGGGCCATGCAGAAGGGGGAAACACACTGCATGGCTTCCTGGCACAGAAACCAAACACAAGAATGCTGTTCTCCCAGGCCTCAGCCCTATGCACACATGGTGTGCAGCCCTGCTGAAATCCATTTAATGTGTTCAATATGCATCATCCATGACTTATAGGTTGGATGCAGGAAAAGAAAAACAAAACATCACTGTAAAACAAACTATGATTTCAGAGAGTTGCTGAAAACGAAAAGCAGGAACAGGCACCAGGGATCTTTCAACAAATGTAATTTAAAGAGCTCACTTTCAGCTCTCTGGGCACTTTGACAAGCATTTAGTGGGATTCAGGCAACTTAGTAGTAATGGGCAGTTGTATGTGCAGCAGGGCTGTGTAGGGCTGGGGAAGGTAATGGAGGTAGTGGCAGGGAATGGGACTGAGCGATGTGCCTGGGGTCCCTTGTGAGCCCTGTGTTGGTGAGTGAGCCCATTCCCTTCCTGGGTAATGTGCCTGGCAGTGAAGCCACCTTTGCCCTGCCAGACAGCATGTTGCTACCCGGGCTGGGGAGGACTCTGGGGAAGAAAAGCCGCAGTTCCTGGTGGCTGAAGAGCAGGAGAGAGTGGGGAAGGAGAGGCAGGAGGGCTGACAGCAGTGAGCAGATTGACAAGGGCTGAACTTTGTCTGGAGCCACAACATTTGTTGGCTGCTCACTCCTTCCAGGAAGGCTGCTCCTTTATCCCTGCCAGGAGGGATTTCTTCAACAGCCAGCTCTGGGCTGGGCCAGCCCCTGGGCAGTGATTTACATCCTGGCAAGAGGGAGTTGTGTACATGGAGGACACCAGTTGTGCAGGCTGTCCTACTTAAACCTTTATCTGGCATCTCTGCAGAGCTAGTGGTTATCTTGGGCCAGCCTTCCTTCACCTTCTTACCCTTCACCCTCAACAGGTGAGGTCTTTTGTAAGCTTTGCAAGGCCTGTGTTTCCACGACCTCTACAAATTGTCCTTAATATTAGGTACTGAAAACAAATCACATGGTTACCTATAGAAGATTACCCAGAATTAGGTCTGGATTTGAGCATTCCTGAGGATGGAGGCTGTGTAGCTTTTCTGGGCAGCCTATTCTAGTCTTCAATCACACCCCATGTATCAGTTGCCCCCAGGCACTTTTCTGCTCCACAGTGTGAGCTCTGCAGCACTGCTGTGGGGTTTCCAAGGACCAGGTACTCTAATGGCACAGGGCCTGTCCTTTATACTTCTAGAGCTGATACCCCCCTCATCCTCATCTCTTCTCAGCCAAACCTGTGTTGCGCATTTTTGGCCCACTTGGGGCTAGAAGTGAACAGTGCTAAATGTTATTACACTGCATCCATTATACATACATGCTTGTGCTATGCACCTGTTACATACATGATCTTTCAATTATTTTTCTTTCTATAGAGATTTTACATGGCACGTCAGCTGGCAGTGGATTTTGGTTAGTTATTCTCATTTCTTGCATCTGCATTTAATGTTTGTGTCATAAACAAGTTTGGAAGCTTTTGCAAAAGGTTGTTTATGTACCATAATGGTTCAAGAATTTTTGTAGGACAGAAAAACTCTCCTTCATTATCTAAGGAGTAGGAGAACAAGATCCTGTTTGGCTGGATGATAACTAAATTCCTGAGCAAGTAAACTTTGACAACAAAAAGATCAAATGCTGTATGCCACCAGCTGAATGAGACAGTTTCCTAGTAAAGTGAAGCTCATCTTCCCCTTTCTGTTGCCTATAGAAGTAAGCGCAGTGGTGGAAATCTCACAGAGGAGTCCAGCTTGTCTCCCCGTGTCCCCTCTGGCCTCTGGCATGGCACTGCCTGCCTCCCTGCCTCCCACAGGCCAAAAGCACTCCCGCACTACATTTCTTCCAGAGATACGGACCCTTCCCACCGTTGGAGAGGAGCTCCAGCTTTTAGGAACGGGCTGCTGATGCCAAAATCCACCCACTCAGCCTGCTGGCAGGATTTGTCTGTTGTCCCCCTCATCCCAAGCACCACTTGGATTTCTTTCCTCAGAGAGTGGAGCGGTGGGAGGCCAGCACACAGTTTTGGCCTTTCATGCCAGTACAGCGATCCAGTGATGAGACATGGCCTCCTGGGGTATCGGCCAGCTGAGGTCACAGCATTGCAGAAATAAAAAAATACACACAAAAAACCCCAGTCAACAGCCAGTGAGTTTCCAGTGTGAGTTCGGTGAGGCAAACCCATGCTCAGACTCTGACTGGGATGCAGCCTCACCAGGCCAAGGGGCATAATGGAAGTTCTTTCTTTGCTGTGTTGCGTTTGCATTTCTCCAGTTGCACCTTGGTATCACTCTCTGCTGCCGCAGGAGTCATCATTCAGGAGCTGGCAGAGGTAGAGATGGAGCGAGTGCAGGTTAAATGATGCTCAGCAGCCTTTATCCCACTACAGTATGTAAAGCAGCTCATGTTGAGCAGGTCATTAGTATTAAATGATCAAGAAAGAAATGGAACCTGCCCAAGAATCTTACTCAAAATTTGGTGTGAGCTTGGGCTAGGTCAAAAATACAGGGACTACATTCCTGAAGCAATTTTGCAGTGCATGTGTTGTTTCTTCTGTGATGAGGAGGGACAAAAGCAATGCATTTTGCAGACATTAGCAGGAGAAGCAGGGGTTGCATGCACAAGATAATTCAGTTAGTACCAAAACTGTGCAGCAATTCAGAAGGGCAGCTGAGTTCTTGTCCATTAAAGTAGGTCCAGACATCGCTCCCCTAGCTGTGTAAATTAATTCAGTGAGAGAATACATGCATGTATATGCTTACATCAGTATATTTAAGGAGACAAGACAGATTTTCACCATGTGGAATGCCATTAAAATGTCATCTTCTCCAAGTAATGCTTGTGTGGGGCATTCTGAAAATACATTAATCAATGTTATAGTCATTTATTAGGTTGAATATGTTATATATTTTTCTTCATAGGATATGAAGTAATCAATGTCAGATTTATAAGTTTTCCATTGTTTGATTCATTTAAATAATCTTCAGCACATCTTGATTTTATATATTTGCATTTCTTACATTTCTTACATTGGCTGAGGAATAAGCTCTGCAATTGAATTGAAGATATGAGAAGATAGTTATGCAAAAAAATCAGTGAATTGATTTAGTTTAATTTCTTTTATCAAACAAACACATCGAACTCCTCCCACACAATTCTGTAAGCCAAAATCTCTTTGCATATCAAATTTTAATGGTGGATAGCTGCAGGTACTGAATAAATCTGGAAAAAAAAAAAAAAAAGCCTAACGTGAGAAATTTGAGAAGAAGGAGAAGGAAAAAGAAAAAAAGTTCAGTACATTCATTGTCAGTTACTGCTTTGTTACTCCACCTGCATTATCGTGTTTGGTAATATTGCCTTCATATTAAGGTGCTCACTCAACATGGGTGCTTTGGACAAGTAATTAAGTGGAGGAAGTGTCTTTCTTTTACTGTAGAAGAGTTAATCTGCTCATAGATAATTTCCTGTATCATAGAATCACCGAGGTTGGAAAAGACCTACAAGATCCACCAGTCCAACCATTCACCTACCACCCATAGCTCCCACTAGACCATGTCCCTCAACACAACATCCAGTCGCTTCTTGAACACCCTGAGGGTCGGCGACTCCACCACCTCCCTGGGCAGTTCATTCCAGTGCCTGACCACCCTTTCTGAGAAGTAATATTTCCTAATGTCTAACCTGAATCTCCCCTGGCACAGCTTGAAACCATTCCCTCTAGTCCTCTCAATAATTACATGAGAGAAGAGGCCAGCCCCCAGCTCACTACAACCTCCCTTCAGGAAGTTATAGAGAGCAATAAGGTCTCCCCTGAGCCTCCTCTTCTCCAGGCTGAACATTCCCAGCTCCTTCAGCCTCTCCTCATACGGCCTGTGTTCCAGACCCCTCACCAGCTTTGTTGCCCTTCTTTGAACATGTTCCAGGGCCTCAATGTCTTTCTTGCAGCAAGGGGCCCAAAACTGGACACAGTACTTAAAGTGCGGCCTCACCAGTGCTGAGTACAGGGGGACAATCACCTCTCTGCTCCTGCTGGCAACACCATTTCTGATGCAAGCCAGCATGCCGTTGGCCTTCTTGGCCACCTGGGCACACTGCCGGCTCATGTTCAGCCAAGCATCAATCAACACCCCCAGGTCCGTTTCCTCAATACAATCCTCCAGCCACTCCGCCCCAAGCCTGTAACGTCGCCTGGGGTTGTTGTAGCCAAAGTGCAGCACGCGGCATTTAGCCTTGTTAAACCTCATCCCAATATATAATGATAAGTTGACTTCAGTTTCCTCTTCATGAAGGAAGGGGGCCAATTAGTTATAGCTGAAAGAAGAAAAATCATGAATATTCAGAGGCACAGAAAGCGTCACCTCCTGAGGAAAGATGGAGAGGTTTTGGATTGAATGTGAAAGGTGGAACGGTTTGAGTTTGATCAGTTTAAAGAGGAGGGGACTCTGTGAGATAGATGGTAACAGCCTCCAAGTACATTTAAAGTTGCTCCAGAAGAGATGGGATTAAACAGCTCACCATGTCCTCTCTCAATAGTACAAGAAGTGGCTTACACTGAGGCAAGAGAAGCATTTTTTTCATGGCTTGGGAGCGGTGCCAGTGCTCTGGTAGTGAAGCCCTGGGGTGGAGGCAGTGGGATTACATGTTTTAGGAATAGGTTAGAGAAATGCTGGGGGCTATAGAGATGTTCCTGTTCCTGTTTTAGTCATGCTCTCTCTGGTTAAACTAGATGACCTCTTAAACCCAGTACTTTAAAATATTCTGCTTTTTTAACCTTATTTTTTAAAATTCTGAGAGTGAAGTAAGAGATGAAAGTACCCAGAAAGAAAGGCTGGGAAGAGAGAAACGTTGCTAATATTTTCTGTGGGGGAGTAAGGCCGATGAATTTTTTGCAGAATGCGGAGTAATGAGGAGAGCAAAAGAAGTGCAGCCAGGAAAGGCAAGGAGGAAGGCGTTACATCAAGATGAGTGAGAGCAGAGACAAACCCAGCTATCAGGGAGGGTGGAGAAAAGGAGTCCGATATGCGGAATGGAAAACAGGCGGGCAGAGCAAGAAGCCCAATCAGTGTAAGGAAAAAGGGAGGAATCTGAGCTAACACAAAGACTGGAAGGATTCTGAAGGGGAGATTAACATAAACTGCAATGGAAAGAGAGTGAAGAGGGAACAAAGCTGTTTTGCGTATACCATGGTCATGAAAGTGCTGGGATTTCCAAGAACAAACATCAGTAGCTAGGGAGCCATGTGAGCCTTAACAAAATGGGAGACTTGACAAGATGTGATGGCCATGTACACAAACATAGGTTTGTTTGTTTTAACTAAAATGTAGATAAATTCTTCTGAAGAGCAAATTTTAACTAAAATCTGTTTTTGCATCAGTGGTGTGCCTTGTAGCACACCATTGGACGATGACTGCTCAGACCATGCAAACGAACTGTGCCGTCTGCAAATTAATTATTTTCTCCCTGCATTCATTGATAGATTTCACAAGATTTATAACATACCCTTTACCCGTTGCCCTAAGTTCAGTATGCTAAGGAAACACAAATCCGCAGAGTAATGGCATCCTCAGCCTAACCCCAACAAAGCATTTGTTTATAAATAGGAAAAGTATAGCCTAATAACAGGAGGCAGATGTTGAACATCTTGATTCATTTCAAATGTCCTTGGTCTAACTCACTGAGCCTGAAGTCAGGCAACAGTGGACAATCACAAATTAATTTTTATCCTAGTAGGTCACATTAAGATGTATGCTGTGTTTTCTGCAGCTTGTGAGCTGGCTACGGAACAGTTTGAATAAATTTTGGAAAGAAACTTTCAGGATCAATTATTAAAACTGTTTAATCATATCCTGATATTTCTGATTGTTGTTTGGTTAATATTTTAAACATTCTGCATGCTAAAATCCTCTAGAGTACCCTGGAGTTTGTTAGTTTGTTGATTACATTACACATAGTTTCTCCACCACCATCCCTCTTAAAGGCAGTGTTACAACATCATAAATAGTTGAATTTTTATATTGTTAGTGGTTTTGATGACGGCAATTTAAAACTATTCCTGAGTGTTCTTTTTCTGCTTGGCCATGTGTACTCTTTCACTGCTGTTCGTACACAAATAAACAATCGGGATAATGCAGTAAAGTTATTTTTGAACTGGTGCCTGAAGCTTGAAAAAGCTCAATGCACAAAGCTCACCAAGGTGAATGGAAACTTTCCAACATATTTCAGTGAGCTTTGGATCGGGCTGCTGAGCACACTGCCATTTCAAAGACTTTAAAAAAAAAACAAAAAAACATATTGTAATAGGCAATGTTTACTGAAATTATCTAAGGTTTCCAGTGATTAATATACATCATCTCTAACGTGTTTTGACTGGCTGATGATTAGGTATCACAGGGCAGTTTCTTAGGGTTTTCTATTCTGCACTTCACAGTCATTACACAACACTGCTCCAGCTGTCCCGATGACCAGATGTTGGCTGTAAAGCTCTCTGAATTTAATATCGCATGCAATCCCCCCCTTTTTTATTATTATTTTTTTTCCCCAACTGATTGAAGCTGCAGCGTCTGTTAGCTCTGTTTTCTTACAAGGACTGTTTTGAGGCACCTATTACTCCAGCGTGGTTTGGAAGGAGCTCAGATTTCATCAAAACCTGCACACAGTCCCTCTGTTTGTTTGAAGCTATCTTACACATCCAAGGTGAAAGACCCTTCTGAACATGCAGGATGTTTTCTGCATTGACTCAAGGCTCTTGAGTCGAATTGCCATGCTTGCCATGGTCCTTGTCTTGGCATTACCAAACAGATGCTGTCTGCAAACATTCTGCTTGGGGCCTCACATGGGAAAGGTGCTCTTTGGTTTAACATTAGGATGAACCATTCCTTCCACTTGTTTTGCTTTTTTTTTTTTTTCACAGCTTATTACACATCCTTTCTGCGCTTTCCCCTCTATTTGATTTCAACCTGTCAGTTGAACATCTCCCAGACCATTCCAGGTGCTAATCAATCTTCAGAATTGCTCTGTAAATTAGGCAGGTCTCATTACCCCCATTTGGTCCTCATTTAAAAACTGGGGATTGATATGCGCCCATGAAAGCACATGACCAAAAAAGCGAGCTCTTCCTTTTGGCTTGTGTTTCTTAACCATTCTTGCAAGCTGTTTGCTGAACATGTATCTGTCTGGGAGGAAAGCAGTTAATTGTCCCCGGATATTTTGACAAGGCTTTTTGGTGTTGGCAAGGGGCATGTACTTTCAGTCACTGTATACCACTTAGTGCTTTGCAAGTCTCTTGAGATCTCAAAGAGGGTTGAAAAATGTTGCTAATTCCTCTAATCTTTCAGCACAGAGTTGAGAAGGGGCATGAAGTATGTCATTCAAAGGACACTTGAGCAATATGATTGGCTAATGGGGAGTCCTAGCAGCAGGTACAACATTTTAAAGACGTGCTGCCAGAGCGCAGGCTCTTAAAAAGCATTTCTCCTCACCTTCACCTCAGTGTTTGCAACACTGCAGATAGCTTTTCTAATTGTAATAAGTCACAACAGGGCATGCCTTGTTGGGCCATAATCATGCTTCTCAGGCTGATGATAGCACTCCTCCTTCAGGTTCGTGGCTGGCGTACACCCGAGGAGTGCAATTATGGTACAACAATGATTGCCCTGTTGTGCCTTATTATTCAAGCAAGGCAGTGAGGCAAGTGTTTGTGTGTGTGCACATGCAGAGACAGAGTACATTTGAGCAGGTCCTTACCAGGTAATTAGCAAACCTGCATTAACCCTATCCCAACGTTTCTGTAATTCCAATGTTCCTTTTAGAGCTGCTGTTTTACCCTGCTTGTCGGCTGGATCCCAGAATGCATAGCAAGGAATCCCTTTTCCTCTACCTATTTCCATATTGTTCATTGTTTTGCAATGAATTTGAACTCATGACAAGGGTGGCATCCTGCTAGCCTTGGCATAAGAAGATAACTATTCGGAGGGAACATACATCATAGCCTGTAGTGGTAGGAGATCCTGTCCCAACAGGCGGAGTCAGGAAGGCTTAAGCTGCCTTTTTTTTTTGTCCTAATGGTCATTAAGATTTTTTTTGCCTAGGTGACCAACAAGCATGCTTTGTTAGTGCAGAAACCTTGGCAGGTCTCAGAAAGTGTCCCTTGCTCTATTGAGATCCTGGCCAGAAGAGCCAAGATCTCAGTAGTATCTCAGGGATCCTGCTATTTCTTGATCAGTGGACCTAATGAAAATGACACAAAACCAAAATGTGGCAGTTCTTCCAAACCCTTGAGACACCTAGTCTCCTTTAAAACTTTTTTTGCAGTATCCTTAAGATTTAGGTGTATTTGGATACACAGAGTACGTAATGTATTCATAATGTATAGAAGTGTGACATACAACAAGTGAAGGCCAGTCTGTAGCAGTGGACTATTGGACACATTTGGAGGACACTCCAGGATCAGCGCACAGTCATTTGTCACTGCCATTTGTGATGGACGAAGCTACTTAAACAACAGACAAGAAAGAGGCATTTCTCTCATTTTTCTAGGATTGTGCTCTCAATCTTTTGAGTCATAAGAATGGAATGAGTTCTATGCTCCACATGTTTATTGGAAGACCTCTTCCAACGCCAAAGAGTTTTAATTGCATTTGTTGTTAAGATGTCATTTTTAATGTCCTTAGAAAAAAAACTCTGCCATTTCCACATTCTTGAGCTTTGAGCAGTGTGCATTCTTCAGCCGCACAGCAACAGCAGCCCATCTCCCTCGCTCCCAGGGATGCTGAGGATGGGAGTGCTCTGCCCTTGCAGATGAGCGTGCTAGTGTCTGTCAGTGCACTGCGGCACATAACCAGTTCACAGGGTTATAAATTTTCCTTTGGAGATGCAGCCCTGCAAAGGGTTGTTCACAAGTGAAACCCTGTGAAGGCTAACACAGTGTTTCCTGAGATTACAGATTATTAGGCTGGGGCCAGTGTTAGGGCCGTGAACATAAGGTGTTTGTGCTAAAAATATTTTACGGCATAAGCCAATATGATGACATTTTCCATATTTGCTGCTGCGTTCAGCCCTTGTAGTGGTTACAGAGGATCTTGGCTTCCTCCTTGTCCTGCCTTGATAGCAAAAGTTAATCACTTGCACATGGACTCCCTTGAAAAAAAATATGCAGTGTTTACTTGTTTTCCTTTTTCGTGTTAGATTTCATTTCCTTTGCTCCTGCCATTTCTCCATGCTGAGAGTCTATTGTTCACTGAGTTATGGCACTCAGAGCTATTTTTCTTGAAAAAAGGAGTGATATAGTTCATTTCTTTTGAAAAGGACACTTTTTTTTTCTTTTTTTTTTTTTTTTCCAGAAAGCAGAACCTCTGTCTTGATCGCTGCAGTTCTCCTGGATTCCCTCAGCTTCAGTCAAAAGGAGTAAGCTTGAAGGGACCAGACATAATGGTGTGAAGTTGCATGGGTGTTACACCTGTAAGCCATTACCGCACAGAGGTACAGAAGGAGCAGGGTCTGGGCTGCCAGATTCTCTTAGCACCACTTTTATATTCATGGGAAACAGGCTAGTGACCTCGTTTGGCTATTGGGATTTACATCCAGCTGCAGAAAACTGCCAGGAGGGGACCCCTGAGATGGGGAGACCTGGTGTGTTTTGAACTGACTTGCTGATTTTGGCTGCATGGTGCCAGCCCAAGGAAGAGAGATTCGGTATTCCTGTGCCCCCATCAGTCCCAAAGGAGACTTCTGATGTCTGATACACCACCCTCAAGAGCCTAGTTTCGGAAAGCCTCCATTACCTCTGTGTGCTGCCAGTGAGATGGGATTCCCTCAGCTCCTCTCTAATTTCCTAACGTGCTGTTTCAAATTGTTGTCATTGTTTCTGACTCAGATGGTGATGAGGTATCTCTCCAGTAATTCAAGGACAAGCACCTCCTGTCTGCACACTTTTCATTCCCACTTAAAGGGTTTCAGGGCTCACTCAACTCATTCAAGATGATCTCTTAAAATAAATATCTCTGTATCACATACACATCCTCATCAAACCAGTTTCTCTTTCCCTCTGAATGTGCATGCCAGCCCTGCTGCTTTGATGTTACAGTACTGAGGAATTTATAAGACATGGTATTTTTTCCCAGATAGAAAACACAAGAAAACCATTTGTTATGATAATTACTGAGACGAATTTACATCTCGTGAAAAGATTAGGTAGCAGTTGCCTCTTTGGAAATGTCCCATAATGGTAGAAAACTTCAGGTCTAAGGAGAGGCACAAAGAGGCAGTTTGCAAAACTCTGAGTACCTTTGAGTAAGTCTCCGCGGATTTGCTCTTAAGACTTTCCCAGGGAGGATTCTTGCGTTTGGTTCTCTGACCAGGCGGAGAGAATTTCCCTTCTTTGCAGTTGAGCTTCCAGTGAACTTTCGAATTTGGTTGGACTTTTGAGTGTGACAATCAGAGAAAAATTAGATTCAGGCACAACTAACATTTCAGCAGGTTTTATAGCGTTAGCCAACAAGTCACACTGAGAGCTCTTCCACAAACAAATCTGGAGAACGTGGTTTCAGAAAAAAGTCTGTCTAATGGGTTCCTTCAGCATTTCCTCTTTTCTCTCCTCTGGCTTTTGGAACCTCATCTTGCAGACACATTTATGCAAATAAATAGCTTCACATGCATAATCCTCTATCACTGTATAAATCCTTGAAGCATCTTGAACCTTTCCATACAAAGGTTTTGTCTTTGGCTCTAGCTGGTATACAGGAACAGCTCAGGTTCATAGTTTGCTTCGTTTTCCTCTGTTTAGGTATTTCTCATGTCAGGTAAATGTAGAGTTGGGTGAGGTATGCAAAACATTTGGTCCATGTGCGTTCATTCCTTCTGTTGTTTGCCTGTTGAGGTTTCATAAGCAAATGATTTTTGCCATTTAAAATAACTGGATTTCAGTGTCGAAGGGATGAGTATGATTTGAAAATGAAGTTACTGCTTATCAAGAAATCATACAGTCTAAAAGAAAACCACTGCCAGGTGAGCTATTTTGGGTCTGTTATCAGGTAGGAAAGACAAATACATCAAAACATTGTAAAAAACTTTACAGTGAAATACAGTGTTAGGGCACTTTTATATTCTGATCATTTTAAACATTACAAACATAAGACATCCCATGAAATACGAGTGCCTTTCCTCATCTTAACATATGAAACAGTCGCGACATACTGAGGTTTGTTCTAGTTCAGAGTCCATCAGGAGTCAGAGTATGAACATTTATTTGGACCATGAAATGGCAATATTATGCATTAAGCAAACTCACTGATTTGCTTCCCCCCCTTGCCACCCTTGCTGGTTAAACCCAACAGTATCTTGTATGGCACAACACTTTGTCACAGGTGTAGACTGCTGCCTGGGTTGGAGAGGTTTGGTGCAAAGCTTCTGTGCACTCAGGTGTTGGCTTAAGCCCTGCTGGGTTCTCTGTGCAGTTGTGTTGGGTACTGGAGATGATGAGGAGCAGCATGATGCAACAGCAAGTTTGGCATGTTCCTGTGAGTGACTAGAGGTGAAATTAGAGTATTTTGGATCCCTTTGTTGAGGGGAAAATATGCAACATGCATTTAGTAATTTTAAACACTACTACATTGAAGGCAGTGGAAACACTGAATGGATCTTCCCATAGCAAAAAGAGATAAATTAATCATACACTTTACTGTATGTGTAATTTACTGTGCTTAATGGGGATATTCTAACTCCAAATAGTTTGTCAGCTGTTCATTTGAATGAAGAGAAGGCTGTGGACATGGATACCTCACGTAAAGTATCTAATTCCACACATTTATGTGTTTGCTATTGCTAATGCCAGTGCATAAGTGTTATTCAGTGAGAAAAACAAATCTGAAATAAAAGCTTTGGCCATAGGTAGCTTTTGGCAGAAGGCAGGCAATAGTACCCATGTGCCTCGGGGACTGCTTTCTGAGGGGTGCTCTAGCCGTGCTGCACAAGTCAGCGAGACGTAGATCATCAGCGTTGCTTGACTTATTTGCTTAGGAGCTCGCTGGCACCAGGTTTTCCCCAGTGGCTGCTAGGATCTGCATGGAAAAGCCCTATAGGATGTAATAGGAGTCTTTGCAGAAACATTAAGAGGCCCTATTTAAACTGCTCTGAAACCTATAGAGTTTAATAGAGAGTAATATCCTTTCTATTGTTGTTTTTAACTGTCCTATATAATTCTATATTAAATTCTTGAGAAAGGCTGTAATTCCCTATTAAATTCTTTTGGGCTTTTTCACAAGGGTTCAGTTACATTTTTCATCCTTCCCAGAAGTCAATCGCTTCAAGCCGCTGGCCATATGTACAAATTATGGGTATATACGTGTTAGGTACGTGTCTTGCTCCACCATTGCCCCTCACTCAGGGTAAGTTCTGGTTTTCCCTGAAGTGAGAGCCCCTAAAAGCTCCCTGTGAGCACTTAGCCCTGGGGAGAACATATTGCACTCATCTTCTGCATCAAAACCACCCGGACTGGGCCACCCTTCCTTGCTCTGTTGGGATGAAGCCTGTGTCTGTGTCCATCAGCGTGAATACGGCACGACACGGCACTGTGAGGACACTTGTGTTGCCACCAGGGAAGTGCCTTGGGGTGAGGCCAAAGCAGGCTGGCAGGAGGTGGGCAGCCGAAAGCAGCATTTGAGCAGCAGCTCCAGCTGAGCTCCCTGGATCACAGGAATTAATCTGCTCCTTTTCAAACATTCACACGCTGATCTGATTTTGACTGCTGCCTTCTCCCAAGCAGCTTTACAGCCCGGTGCAGTTTTAAAGTGAAATTCTGACAACGCTTTTGCTTCAAGTTCAGACCACCTGATGTGCGTGGTATGTTTGCTTATTTTGCTGATACCCTGAGAAGGTCACTGGCAGTCTGTTTCCTGTTCCTTGGGTATGCATGCCACTGCAGTCGTTCTGCTCTGTATACTGTATGAAGAAAATTTAAAGTTCAGTAAACAAAACAAATACACAGTTTGTGAACTGGACAATATTTTCTTCTTCATCCTGGATTGCAGCATTCGTCCCATGTGGTGGGTGTAAAAGAGCTGCCAAAGCTGCCTGTGGGAAGCTGAAGCTGCCCCAAGTGCTGCATACTCTGTGCAGGTCAGGCACAAAGCCCTGGAGCTGTGTGTGTCAGGGACTGGGGTCCCGACCTCTGTTCATGGCCTTGGGATCGCTCCTTCTCCCTCTGGAGCAAGACCATGGCTTCAGTTTGGCTGTGGGGCCTCTGTCTGTACCTATTGCAATATGTCTGAGCAGGCCTGGGGACAGCTCTCAAAAGCCTGCAGCCTGCTTGTGCAGCTCTTGCAAATGGTCAGGGGATCAGAGGGCCACAACTCTTTTATATTTATGCTTTTTAGTTCACCCGTCATAGCCCAGGTGGTGATGCAGAAGCAGGTAAGGGAAAGTTTGTCTCTCCTGGTGGGCACACTAAGAGGCTGGATTTAGGAAGCTTCAGCTCCCTGAATATTTTAGCTGGAGGAATCAGCTCTCTGTAGGAATTTTGGGGATGACTGGGCTCGGGGTGATGAATACCTAGACCGTTTTACTGTAATGAGAAGCTTGCTGCTTCTGTTCTCATCTCAGCTTGATTATGTGACTAATCTGCTAGGATGCCTAGGACTAGTAATGCTTTTAATGTCTGGATTTATAGGTATTTATATATCTATAAATAAATAGGACATTTAATATGAGCCTGTGTATTGAGCTGTCCATGCGTAGCCATCTGTTGGGTTCATGCCTGCCAGAGCTGGAGATGGAAGAGCATGAGATATGGAGCAGCTGGGAATACATAGGCTGAGATACACTTATCAAGCCCCCTGACAGCTATGCCAGAGAAATTCCCAGACCTGGAGAGTGCGAATGTCTTGAAATTTGGGGAGCAAGGATAAGAGCACCAGAGTTAACCCATTGGGAAGTGCTGCTCCGGCAGTGGTGAAAATCTGTGGTGACTCCAGTAAAATTAATGGAGTTGCAGTAATGCAAAACTGTTGTGAGATCAGCATTGAGCACTTTGCTTTTCTAGGAGATATTAATCAAAGTTCTGACCTTTTCCCTGGGAAGTTTTATTTCTTTTTAACTCTGTCCATAGGGTTACCAGATGTGCAGTGTTAATGGGACTGCCTTAGCTGTGCAAGGCATTCCTGGGGTCCCAGCTGACTTGCTGCAACTGGGATCTGTCCTGATCTCAATAAAACACTGGGGTTTCCCAAGAGCCCTCCTGACTATCTTCTCCATTCCTCCAGCACGTCTGTGCAGCCAAGCATGCTTTCTGTTTCTCCAGTACCCTCAAATCCCAGCTGCTGGTCAGCTGAAAGCCTGAGGCAGCCCATTGTTTTGCTGCCTCTGCAGTAGAAGGTTGTGCACTGTCACGGCAGGAGCATGGCAACACATGGTTTCACATCCTAGGTGAAAATGTCTTCGTATTTGCTTGTAGGCACTCTCAAAGGGATGTGAAAGGGGCAAACCAAATCTACCAGCTGGGGAGGGGATAAAGGAAAGGACCAGAAAATCCAGCAGAAGCAAAGCTAGTTGGGTAGAAAATCAGGTAGGGCTGGGAAGTGAAGGATGAAAGGAATTATAAATCGCATTTTGGGGGGTCTTTTTCTCTGCAGAGGCACAGTAAGATGAGAAACAAATAAAGATCATTTACATAATTGGTCTGAACTGGCAGCACGAGTTTAAAAGTTAAGTCCAGCATCTTCAGACAAATCAGGAGCTGATCTTTAGGCTTGGTAGGGGACTCAGGCTGGGGATGTTTGGCACAATTTAACATTTCCTAATAAATGCTTGCAGAGCCTGACATAGTATTCTAGTTTGTTGAAACAGCAGTATAATTTTTAATGAGTGAGTGTTCAAGAAATTGCTTTAATGCGCTCTTCAAAAACAGCCCCTCAGATCATAGCACTCCTTAACACCCTGCACGGGTCTATAACTTTACAGCTTGCCTGGAGCAGTGTGTACTGCTTAGATGTCACAGACCATAGCAAGCAGTAAGCTGTGACTTTGTCGTACAACTGCACCCTGTGTCCTTCACTTCTGGGTCAAACAGAAAGGTCGTAGACCTCACCTTATTTTGCATTCTGTGTGAGAATGAGAATGCTCCAAGCTCAGAACATCAAACAGGTTTGAAACTCTTACCCATGAGATGCTGCAGGTGTAGACAGAGTGGCTTCCAGGTGCTCCTCATGAGCTCCATCAGGTTCCTCTCCACCACCTCCAGGCAGGTTACTACAACAAATACAAAGATTTGGCTTGGAAGACAACTTTAGCGGTGACCTTTGCCAGCTCTGTGGAGCTTCTTTTCTTCTAGCTGTGTTTATTTTCCTTGTGTGCAAGTGCTGGCTGTTGGAAAGAAGTACACTGAGCTCTGCCTATGTTACCTGTCTCTGCAGTATGGGTGCTGAGGTGTCTGAAGCAGTTTTGTACCAGAGCTGCTGCCAGGTACTATTGCCCTCTCAAGTTCACAACCTGATTCTCTTAGTCACAACTTGACAGCCTGACGTGTTGTGGCATAATCCTACTTTTCTGAATTGTGCTGTATGCTGAGGGGCTCATTCCATGTCCCCTTGGCCTTTTAATTTGTTCTGTTGCTCTGAATGCCTTCTGTCTGTAGTTTGCCTTTTGTCTTGCCACCCTGGGTTTGTATCTATAACTATTCCAGAGCAACTTGAGCATTGTCTTTCGCCCTTATGCTATGTAGCTGTTTGATGGCATGGTAAAAACCTGTTTGCACTCTGATCTGTGAAAATCTTTCACGTTTTTGAGGCAAGCAGGCTACTGGCTTTCACTCTGTTCCACTTCCCTGCCCTGTTCCTTCTCTGAACTGTGCTCAGGAATCAATCATGTTTCCCTAGCCCTTCAGTCAATGCTGAGTAACTATCTAGTCCTTGGGAAAGTGCCTTGATGGCATGTGATGGTTCACGCTGCCTGATAAGCAGCATAATTCTGTCTTCTGTGTCTTTGACATCAATCTCTGGGCTGTCTATGCTGCTCATGTTACTTTTGCAGGCATCCAGGAGAAGATGTGTTGCACTGGATTCCCTTTTGGTTCTGTATTACTTGCTGCTGCAAGGCATGGTGGATGCTTGGCTGAGCTGAGGGTGTTGGATTGTGCCTCTTCCTTCTTCTGGAATACAGCATTAGCTCCCTGAGCTTGTGCCTTCTCCATGGGCCCCAGCAGACAGTCTTCTTCCCAAGGTTTGGAGCAGCACTCTGCTGTGAACTTATAGGCAGAGTTAGTGACAGGGAAAATGCACCTTTCAGCACTTCCTAGGTTTGGGTTTGTGTTTTTTTTTAAAGTGGTAGACTGAAAAAGAGAAACCACGCCTTTGCACTCCAAATTCTGTTTTTATGAACAGTATGTGGATGTGGGCCTCCAGGTGTGAAACACGTACCAGTCTCATGAGATAATTCCCAATCTTCTGGGATGATCGCCAGTCCCCCTGAGGCAGTGCTACTTTTCCTAGTTCAACTGAAAGTGTGGAGTTACCTCTTCTGTGAATTGCTTCATGAGATTTGATCAGCCCTGGGATTTGCCTCCTTCGTGTCCCCTGAGGTCTGTTAGTAAAGAAGCAAAGGTGTTGAAGCCCCTTCATACTGGTGGGCAGCAGCTTTGCCTCCAATGGAGAATTGCCTCAATGATGTGCTTAGAAAGGCTTCTGGGAGACCAGAGCTAGGAGGGTGTTTTGGAGGGTGTTGACTTCTGCGGTGGTAACACCGGATTCTCAGTCACAGACACTGCAGGCACACACATGGCTCCTAGGTCTTGGTCTGAAACCACCATTCTGGTGACATCAGGGCAGTCCTTGTGGTGACATCAGGGTAGTCCATTTCTCTTACATTTCCCTTATGAGGTTCTTCACTGACTGACTGTACCACTGCCCTGCGGCGCTCAGTTTTTTGTGTGTTATACAGCCTCTGGAAGGATGGCTGCCTGTTTCTGTATCTCAGGGTTTCTTTCACAACCATGATGATTTCCCTAATGCTTTCCGGTTTCTCAGGATGTTTTGATATCATAATCCTGAATTGCTTCTCTGTTGTCAGCTCCTTCTGTATCAGCAGTGTCATTAGTTACAGCCTTGGTGCCTGGGAGTACTTCTAATGAATGGTTCAGTTTACTCAGCAGGCTGGGTTGATGCCAGAGGTATTTGTGACCAGCCAAAGGTTCTTGTGTACTTGCCAAAAGGTACAGCAGAGGTTGTCAGGAGAAATCCAGTAGCACAGTTCGCGTGGGTTCACTCTTTGGCGCTGGAACGTTTTTGCCACAAAGACCTGTGGAGTACATTTATAATGACTTTTGTTTTCAAACTGTATTAGTGCAAGTCTGGTGTACGTGAAGTCTTCCTTGTCACTGCTAGCATGGGAATTAGAGTGGGAATGAAGATGTAGCTTTGCCAGCTCTTTCCTTAGAGACTGTAGTGTGGGTAATGGAGCTCTACATTTCAGCAGTCTCAGGTTCCAACAGGAATCTGATTTTAACCTTAGTTTATTCAAGGTGTCTGTCCTTGACATGCTTTTGTATATACAAGTGTAAAGGGACTATTCTCTCTTCCCTTTCATGCTGGGAATATCTGGCATCAGACTACAGTCCTGTCCAAGGCTTGCTCCATTCTACATACATCTCCTTCTGTAAACCGCAAGTGATAACATCTCCTGTTTGGTGGACATCTCACCACAGTCAGAATTTGCCCACTGACCTCTCAGTGTTTTCCCTGTACATGTTTAAGATTTGGTTGTGTGCCCTCAGTCAGCTATTTCATCTCTTGTCAATGTTATTAGCATTGCAATGCAACTGTTTTCACTTTCCAACTGGAATCAAATTGGATGAACAGTATACTTGCAAATTTGGAAAGTTAAATGCTTAGCTAACTCCTTCTGCAATGTGAGCATGCTGATGACCTTGGCTGTCAGGATAAGTCCCCATATACAGAGAAAAAGGGAAACATCACTGCCATTAACAAGAAAGGGAGGAAGGAGGACCTGAGGAACTACAGCCTGGTGAGCTTCACCTCTGTGCCTGAGATCATGGAGCAGATCCTCCTGGGAGACATGTTAAGGTATGTGAGGGACAAGTGGGTAATCCAAGACAGCCAGCATGGCTTCACCAAGGGAAGGTCAGGCCTGACCAGTCTGGTGTCCTTTTATGATGGAGTGGCAGCATTGGTGGACAAGGGGAAGGCAACTGATATAATCTGCCCACACTTATGCAAGGCCTTTGATGTGGACCCCCACTACGTCCTAATCTGTAAATTAGAGAGACATGGATTTGAAGGGTAAACTATTGGGTTGGAAAGGAATTGGCTGTAAGGTCACAGCCAGTGGGTTGTGGGTCTGTGTCCAGGAGGAAGGCTGGTAATGAGTGGTGTCGCCCAGGGGTCTGTCTTGATTCTGGTACTCTTTAACAGTGTCACAGATGATGGGATTGAGTGTGCCCTCAATGAGTTTGCTGATGACACCAAGCTGAGTGATGAGGTTGGTACAGCAGGAGGAAGGGATGCCATCCAGAGGGACCCTGACAAACACAAAAAGCGGGCTCTTGTGAATCTAATGAGGTGCCTTCCAACTCAAGCCATTTTATGATTCTGTGATAAGCAACTGAAAAGCAAGTACCAGTGAAAACCTAGTCACTTAAATTTCAGCATATGTGAATACAGAATGTTTGTAGCTTGATGCTAAGCATGTTTGTATGGCTGGCAAAGATAGAGCTGGCATGAAATCATTATTTGTCTACACCATATACAATTATAGGTTTTTTTTTTTTTTTTTTTTTTTTTACTATACAGATATATAGTAAGTTTTGTTGTGTTTTTTTTTTTTTTTCCCCTCCTTCTTTCTTTTCTCTTCACTACAGTAGCATGTTGCCCTTAGATCTTAAGTTAAGTTGGTTATTTCCTGTTTCTTTCAGCTGTTCTTGGCTGGAAGCATTTCTGCAGATTAGACACTTATACCTCGGAAGCCACATTGGCTACTGAATTTTGTGTTTCACAGAAAGCCATGGTTTTCATGAGGAAATGCAGCTCCATCTGTGGATACCATTATTCTCAGTCTATAATAGAAGTGTATTTTCCCATCTTGCTTTCTTGATGGGAAGGAAGAAAGTTGGTAGGAAGAGGATGAGAGAGTACCACTGTCTTTGCAGGGGCTCATTCCTCCAAAAGTGAGAGCCTTGCCCAGCTGCCACTGGGCTTTCAAAATGGCTAATGACAGCAGCGTCTCACTGGTGTCTTTTTTGAGTTCAGTAAGGGGACAGTCAGTTGCTTTCCTTTCTCTTCCTTATCTTCCATGATTCTCCCTGTGTACAGTTCTTGGTTCAATTCAATTCCTAATTGCTCTTCTTCAGGGCTTGTACACTGATACCTGTCTAGAAATTCAGCTCTGTCTCTCCATAATACCTCCTTTCCTCCTTTCTTTGTTCTGTATCATTTACCTTTTGAACACATATATTTATTTGGTTTTGGGCTCGCTGGAATAACCATTACTACAATAGTTACTGTACTTTATTTGTGGTAGCAGCCTAGAGAGAACTAAAAACATTCAGAAGAAAAGCAGTTGGAATTTACAAAAGTCTTTTGGCTTGATAATGAAAAACCATATTTGCAGCATGTGAAATGAAATAAGCTTTCCTGTTCCTTAATGAGGAGGGAGGGGGAGGGGAGACGGAGAAGGAGAGGGAGAGGGGAGGATGAGGAGAGGGAGAGGGCTGCTTTGCTCAGCAGTGCCAAAGGCAAAGCTGCAGCTCACCAGAGTGTGCAGGCACCGGAAAACACAAGAAAAGGTTTACATTTCAATGGGAGGCGTAGGGCTTCTCTGTCCCACTTTCTGTCTTAGATCTGCAGGTCTTAGACCTGGAGATACAAGGAGGCTGAAAGTCTAGCCTTGTAATACTAAAACATATTCTGCTTTGATATGTGCTCCTGATGCAGAGAGACACATAAAACCCACAAATCTTTTCTGTTTCAGCTGTTTGTCACAGTAACTCCTACACAGGCTTTCCGTAGAAATGATCAGTGAAACTCTTAAGTCCCTGAAGTCAACCGGAAAGCCCTTGTTTTCCTGGCTGGTGTGGGGCTAGGCCACTAGCACTGTTCAGGCAGTGACCCATTTCTTTTCTTTCCTTGTGTATGTTGTGGCACTGAATATAGATTAATTTTTATTCTGTATTCAGTCCCTTCTGATATATTATTGTTAGATATACAGTATCGGTTTATCCTGACCACATGGTAACTGCAAACAGAATTGCATTAACTGCTTTAAATGCAAGTAATTTGATAGCTAATTACACAGGAGAAAAATGAAGAAGCATTGTGTTAGCTAGAAATTCCTGCTAAAAAGCAGGTATTTCGGATAGATTTAAATATAGAATTTTGCTTCTTTGACACAACAATGCATCATGCTACATTTATAGCCTGTGTACAGGTATACAGCTGGCAGGGGGAAAATAAGCCTCTAAATAATTTTCACTGTAATTACACTTTAGATTAATACCTGTTGCTTGGAATTTGAAGACTTAGGGCAGTTTTGTGAGGCAGTCTTAAGAAAACAAACTTCATCTGTAGAAACACCATCCTTTATTCAGACACTTTTATAAAGACCCACCTAGAGAATCACTTTATTGTTTTAGCCTTTATTCTCTGACTCTATTCTCTTCTTGCTTTTGGGTTACTAACATCCTTCATAATTTACACTGGCTCGTTTGGAATCAAGTTTAGTGGGAAGATGTGAGTACACATTTGGGACATGACCTTCCTTTAGCCTGAACCATTAAAAGATTTTTCTAGAATGGGTGAAATGTTGTTATTGCAGAAGTTCTTTAGTGGTCAAAACATTTAATACATGGCTTCTTCTTCAGCATGTCTCATTATAGATCCAGATTTTAGGTTCCCATTTTAGAAAGTCACTTTTCACTAGTTTCTCTTGAAGACTGCATGAATTCTCATGCCAAGACTGGGAAGATAAATCCTTATAGTCATCAAATTTGTCCAGATATTCCAGAACTGATACAGTATCTTGAAGGCTTTCATTGGTAATATCTCCTAAATTTTTGCAAATAGATGACAAATTATAAAATAGACTCTTAGAGGTATTTGGGTTACACACCCATGTTGGATATGGGCCTGTGTACGAGAAAACAACTTAGACTGGGAATATTTTCAAGTCTTAGAAAGCGAACATTTGGCTATGAACTCTGGGCAGTGCTCTGGCCCCTGGCTGTGAGGATGCAGACAGACCTTAGGCTATGTTTCACAGTTGATGTTTGCAAGAAGTCTGAATGAGTCAAGGCTGCATTTCACCAAGGATTCCAGGGTTGGCTTCCCGGGGCTGGGCTGTGGGTGTTACTGAGTGCTGCCTCAGCCTCTCCCCTCTGAGCTCTTGGTCTGAGCCCTGGCCCGATCCCCAGCCTTTCCCCTCCTCATCCACATCACTGCTTGAGGCACCAAGAAACCTTCTGGGGATGAGGTGCTCATGGTCTTAAGAGTTGAGTCAGACCGATTCCTCTTTGTGCTGGGAGCATACCAGGCCATACAGGCACTGCTTTTTATGTCATCCTCTCGAACTGGTCCAGTTTGATGGAAAAACCTTTGACTGACAAGTTGTCAGAGCAGCCATTGGGCCGCATCTACTCTTGGGCTGATTACCATACTGGTGAAACTTGACTTCCTCGGAGTTACTCTGGAGTAGCAGCAGCATAATTGAAAGTGGAATCAGGCACCAGAGCCCCCTTTATTCCTCCAGATGAAGAGAAGTGAGTTATCAGCGTGAACATTTGAATGTGAATAAAGCTGAAGAGATGGAATTCTGTAGCCAAAGGCAGCAGTGAAATGCCTTTGCCAGAGCTTAACACAGGCTGGCAATTTCTTTTATTCCTAAATTCAATACAGAGGAGGAGTGTACCCTGCCACTTAGTGTATAAAATCACAATTAATGTTTTATAATGGACTTTTAAGGGGAAATTCTGTAGAACTGATTGATGTCTTGTGAAATATTACTTTATATGCTTCTCTCTCTCCAGTTACTTCTGTTGTATTCCCCCTTCCAGTCTATGTTTTAAATGCAGCTCTCTTTCTTGTTTCATACTTGTGTAGAGGAGCAGGGCAGTGGAGGAGATAAAGGAAGAGGAGATTTTGGCTGCCATTTTCCTAAGACTGTGATCTTCTCAACTGAGCACATCATTTTCTGTTTGCAACCACCTTTTTAAGTAAGGCAGCGAAGGAGGAAGAGTGAAAAATAAATAATCAAACCACAATCTCCCAGTCCTTTGTTTTCTCTTTCCTTCTTTCTTTTATGGATACGGGATTAAAATTCTAGTGTCGCAAGCTCTTGAAATAGCTACTAGCTCTTAGCTTACAGCTACCTATTCTGTGGTTGCTAGACCTGTGAAATCCCACTAAATGTGAGGCAGCCAACAAGTCAGCAGGACCAACCGGATTGAAAAGGATGGCAAAAGCAGCAATTTGTAATTACTTACCTCAATGTCATCTACCTAGGTCTGCAAAGGGATTCTGACATTTGGTGCAATGCAAATGTTCTATCTAACCAGAGTGTATTTGCCCCAACTGCAAGGTGAATTTATTCTAATAGTGTTTTCGCTAGTAATGCACGGTAGCACTTTTACCTGTGTCTTTGATACAGATTAAGCAGCCGAGACTTTTGCATTGAGGCACTCAGGAAAATCAGTTTGTTGATGCCTATCAGTATCTTCAGATATTTTCAACCAAACAGATACAGCTTGTTTTGGTCTTGAGTTGTTCTTGCACATCATTCTGTTGCAAGAAGCCTGGAAAAAATGGGCACAACTTCTCACTGAGATAAACAGCCATAATTCTGCTGACTTTAGATGAAGCTTACCCGCTTCAAACCATGTAAGAATTTAGCTTTTGGTGAAATTCTGTACTGGAAAGTTTAATTACCTTTTTTTTTTTTTTTTTTTACTCCAAATTCTCATTTTGATGCTTTCTCACGTGGGTTATACCAAAGCACGTCTGCTTTTGGTGTCTTCAATGGGGATGCTCCAAAACCTGGTTTCTATTACTGGTCGTGCCTTTTTGAAATATGAAATAATGCTTATTTGTTACTGAAAGATTGATTGGATAGTAGCTGTAAACGCAATTAGTTGGTATTTAAAACTATTGCTCCACTGTAAAGAGGGATATCTGCATTTAGGAATAGGACCCGCATGTCAAAGAGCAGGAACTGTGATTACTGTTATTAAAAGAAAATCATGTCCCATTTTAGCTCTCCTGTTCATCTTTAAAGAACTGAACAAATCAAACTGAATTTTCATCTAAATAAATGAGAATCCCAGCTGAGAGAGTAAAATGTATTCAGGCCTTTCTAGACAGGATCAAGGCCATCTTGCACTCTTGGCTCTTCGGGCAAAAATATTCAAACCTCTTAGAGATCTTGCTGTGTATATGTGTATGGGCATATGTGTTTCACCGTTACTAATAGGAAGAGGAAACAGAATAATATAATTTGATGTGAAACTCAATGTAGCAAGGAGGAAAGGATGGCACTGCTCAGGATTTCTTTTTCTCTTCCAGCAGTTGGAATATCATAGTTGAAATCAAAACCCTATAGCAAACTCCCCAAAGGAAGCAGCGTGATAAATAGGTCTTTAAGGTCCTTTCTGAATGACATGGAATGAATACTCCTCATTTCCTCCTTTCCCTCCCAAGGTAGAATTAGAAAGTGCTTCTCCATGTAGAGTTACGTGATCCGTGCTAATGGCAGCAAATGAGAATGCCAGCTGCAGTTTCACCTTCCCTCGCACCCCTGCCTTGCTCCCATCTCCCCAGAGTCACTCTGACAGTAGTTTCATGCTTTATTTCAGTCTTACAGTTTGAATAATGATAATAATGTCTTGCACTCCTGTAGTGTCTTTCATCTGAGAACTATGGAGTGTTTTCACAAATGTTAGCTCCATAGGGATTCATTCTGCAGTGTGCTGAAGGTGATCACAAAATGGACATAGAATGGTATAATCACTCAGTTGATTATTTACCCCTTGCAAATCTATGTCATCTAATTCCTTATCCAATCCAGAGTAAAAATATCATGACTGTAGGGTACAGCGCACATATACATCATATGACGTATAGAACAGAATTCAAAGGAAAACTTAATATACTATCCCAAAAGGAGGAGACCTATCATGTTTGTTTAATCCTTTCTATATTATGAAAAATAGAAAATACTATAGTTTGAGGACTATTCTGAAAGCAGTGTCTCCTAGTTTATTGTGTTAGCACACGATGTCAGAGTCAGATGTTGGTGGTTTGGCAGTAGAGGTTGAACCTTCCCACCAGTACTCCATTACACATTGTTGCTGTGCAACAGATGGCAGCAGAGGGGCAGTCTGACAAAGCGATATCTGACGTGGAAGTGTGTATGAAGCTAAGGTGTGTCACTGAATTCCTGCATGTGGAAAAAAGCCTGCACCCATACATCAACGCTTGCTGAATGTTTATGGAGACCAACAGTGGGCATGAGCACAGTGAGGCGATGAGCGGTACATTTCAGCAGTGGTGACAGCAACAGTGGGTCCCCTCCACTGATGCAGATTTTTAGCAGCATGGCATGCAGGCTCCTGTTCATGGCTAGTGAAAATACACAGTTAATGGTGGTGACTATGCTGAAAAATAAGTGCTTTGTAGCTGAGAATGTCCTCAATCAAATAGTGTTATTGTGCTCTTTGTATCTGTTGTAGTTTCCATGGAAATAAATAAGAGACGTTACTTTTAGAGCAACCTATGTATTTGTGCTTCATTAAGATAATGAAGGATTGCTTGCTTTCCATCAGGAAGTTGCATCCTCTCTACAATCAGAATTACAGTTTCTGTGGCCTTGATGCGAAGTATCGGGTCCAAACAACCCTTAGTTGTTTGATACCGGAGAGGTTGAACATACACCCTTGAAGCAAGGTCCTCTCTGTTCTTGGAAGGTTTAGGATTCCTGACCTGAGCTATGCAGCTTGCAGTTCCCATCTAATCTAAACTGCATTTGAAAGGTTTTGTTGTCCTTTTCTGTTATTTTCATGCAGAGTAAGGCCAAATTCTGCCCTGCTTAATGTTGATAAGCAAGTTTTACAACTTGCAGTTCCCATGAACAGTTATGAGTCTACTTGTTATTGTACCCCCCACAGCCTTAATTTTTCACTGGAAAATTCCAGAACTGTGATTTTACTGATCAATTGCAGTACTTCTTTTACATAGGCATAACAGAATCACTCATGGTATGTCAGAATTTTAAATTTTCCTGTCTCCATCTCTGTAGGGAAGGAACTGACTAGAAATGTGAAATAGGCTAGCTAGATATTTTGGAACTAAAATTTTAAAAGTCATCTGGGGTAGAAATCAAAATATGTAACTCAGCAACATGTATTTTTAAGGCTTAGCTATTGATTCACTTGATTTTGGCAATGTCACTTAGTTCAGTCTTTTCAAAAGAACTGATGAATTTTTACTCTCTCCATGTTCACTGCCCAACTGAAAAATCACCAAACTCAATTTTCATCATGCCTATGTAAAACTATTATGCGGTCAACATCCAGAACTGGGCATTGCATTTTGACAAGAACCTGTGCTTAGCCACCTAAAAAGACACAGATAATGCACAGGGTCCTCAGGTTGTCCCATGTATTTTGATTCCAGTATGATAAAAACAATTAAGACTTCTGCCATTTTATTGTGTTTAGAGTCAGGCCATGCATTTTGCTTGGGTTATTCAACTGTATTTTAAGATTATTGGCAAAAGTTTTCTGAAGAGAAATTATTCTACTGTAAGCCATCCTTTTTGAAATATTTGAGAAAACTTAGATGAGACGTCACTGGTCTTGCAGACTGCCATTCAGCCCACGATTGCAGTTTGATCAGAGGAGTGAGTCCCAAATCTGCAGCAGAACTCAGCATGACACAGAGGAGATCCTTTCTCAAGACAAAGCTCTCAGTTGCCAGGAAGAAGCAAAACTGGGAGAGCTGCAGGGTGCTTGAAGCTTGATCAGATTGTCCCTGGAAGTGATATTTCTCTAGACAGATGAAGATGGATGTAAATTATTTCTTACTTGAAAATACATTTTTTTTTTCTTTTGGTATGTTTTTATGTTTAGAGTGGTTGACCTGGTTGCAGTCATACTTGGCCAAGTAGCCACGGAGGGTTGGATTCAGGGTTGGATTTGAGTTAGCCTAGCTTACCTTCTCGGTTCTGTGTTACTTATGGCAGCAACCAGGAAAATGAGACGTTTGAAGTACAGGCAAGTCCTATACTATAGCTAAAACTTATAACAAACCTTGATTCCTTTCTTCAAAAATGTCTAGTAGACCTTATCAAAAGTTGAACACTTTTTTTTTTTTTTTCCATATAATTCCTACTTGGAAACCTCTTATGGCTGTGTGACCCTTACAAGCACCTACTTGGGATGTGCTCCCGCAATCCCTCTCCAAATACTTGCCTCCAGCTATTTCTGATTTATGGATCTACAAAAGGTTTCTGATGTGGGTGTGGGCCCCTGTATAGGACACTGAGCCTAGTGACAGTGGTTGGCCTTCCAAAAAACATATTTCATGCACGTTTTATCCATGCTTTGTACACATCTTATGGGTTGCAGCCATTGGTTCATTCAGAAATTCCCTGGGTTCCCTGGATAAAGAAACCCAGTGCCTGTGCAGGTAGAAGATGTGCTGCATGAACGAGCAAGGAGTTTCAGGGGACTCAGCTGCACAGATGGAGCCTGAATTATTTTTTGCAGATCCCCAAGAGGTGTCCTCAGTGGCAGATGCCATCCTCTGTGAGTCTCGCAAAAGCAAATCTTACAAATTACTGAGCAACAAATGACTCCAGGTGTTAGGTTAGATGTATGAAAGTCAGAACCTGGTGCTTGTGGCTAATGGCAGAAACTAAAAACAGTGAGATTCACTGTAGTGAGCTGACAGAACAGTGCACTGGGAACTCCAGGATGGCGGTGAGCACCAAAGCCTGGCCCCTGTGTCCTTTTCTGTCTGTCCAACAGAAAATGAGAGCTAACTCTTGATTGAAAACCCTCCCCAACCCTTCCCAGCTCTTCTAAACAAACCACTATCTTCTTGTGCAACCGTACTCTCCCTGTTTTTTATGATGGTGTACAGGTTCATGGAATCATAGAATCTTTAGAGTTGGAAGGGACCTTTAAAGTTCGTCTCATCCAGCACCCCTGCAATGAGCAGGGACATCCACAGACAGATCATGTTGCTCAGAGCCTGGTCCAGCCTGGCCTTGGAAGTCTTCAGGGATGTGGGATCCACCACTTCTCCGAACAGCCTGTTCCAAGTGTCTCACCTCCCTCACTGCAAAACACTTTTTCCTTATGTCCGAACTAAATCTACTCTCCTTAGTTTGAAACCATTTCCTCTTATCCTGTCACCACAGATCCTGCTAAGGAGTCTGTCTCCTCCTTTCCTTTAACTTCCCTTTAGATACTGAAAGGCTTCTATCAGGTCACTTTGTAGCCTTCTCCAGGCTAAAGCTCCCTCAGCCTGTCCTCGGAGGAGAGGTGCTCCATCCCTTGGATCAATTTTGTGGCCCTCCTCTGGATACACTCCAACATGTCCATGTCTCTTCTGTACTGTACTGACTCCACACTTGGATGCAGTACTCCAGGTAAGTGCAGAGTAGAGGGGCAGAATCACCTCCCTTGACCTGCTGGCCATGTTTCTTTTGCTGCAGCCAAGGAGACAGTTGGCTTTCTGGACTGCAAGCTTCCCATCCGTCAGGTGCCCCCAGGTCCTTTGAGCATAACTGTGCTCAATCCTTTAATCCCTAGCTTGTACTGGTATTGGGGTGCCCAGACACAGGTGCAAGAGCTTACAGTTGGATTTGTTGAACCTCAGGAGGTTTGGCCCACTGCTTAAGCCTGTCTTGTTCTCTCTAGATAGCATCCTGTCCCAATGGTGTGTTGACTACACACCACAGCTTGGTGTCATCTGCAAACTTGCTGAGGCTTCATTCAATCCCACTGTCAATGTAATTATAGTTAGAGTTACTAGAGTATGGATCCCAAAGCCGACCCCTGAGGGACACCACCATCACTGATTTCCATCCAGACATGGAGCCACTGACTGCCACTCTCTGGATTCAAACATGCAGCCTGTTCTTCATCCACAGGACAGTCCACCCATCAAATCCATATTTTTCCTATTTGGAGAGAAGTATGCTGTGGGATACTGTGTCAAAGGCTTTACTGATGTGCAGATAAAAGACACCAGTCACTCTCTGCCCTGGCTCCTGCTTACTCTTGGAATACCGGTTTTTTGGAGCAGACTGATTGGTTTCTCTCCTCTCTGCCAGGCTCAGGGCTTTGGGGTCTTCCCTCTGGCTGTCTGAGCCCAGCTGATTTAGTGGGAGGTGGGAAGCCCTGCACCTTTTTGAAACGATACGGAACATCCTCTTGGCAAAGGATATCAACTAATGTGCTTTTTACCATTGCAAAATCGTCCAAAATTAGCCTTTAAAAGCCCTTAATTACCACAGTAAGCCAAGGAATTTGCATTTGTAAAGTACATGCCTGAGGTGCAGAACACATTAACAGAATACACAAATAAACAAAGCTGTTCAAAAGCAAATGTAATTATTCAGAACAAGATGCCGTGGAAATCCAAGTCAGTTGTGCATGTATGTTAAAGGAAACAGTTGGCCCTGAAACCGAATTGTTTATTTTCCCCCTTCCCCCTGGGAATACATACTAGAACAAGTTGATGCCGTTTGGTTGTTTACAGAGTAGTACTTAGCTAAGTAAGTAAATACTTGAAACACATTTTGCACTAATGATGACTAGTGTGCAAAGCACATATCTGAACGCTACTTTTTTTTTACCTGAGAGCTGTGCTTAAATGCACACCTCTATCTGTGAGCGCGTTAAATGCTGTTGGTTGTTCTTGAGTGTAAAATCTCTCATTTTTGCATGCATCCTCCCAGCCTGCACAGACATTTAGAGGAGTTCATGCACATGCACAACTTTTACACAATCTTTACAGAACCTTTTCAGATATATATCCAGATATCCCAAGGCTGGCTTTGCTTGCATACAGCATGGGGCAGTCTCATAACATTTTGTATTGCTCTCATGCTTTTATAGTAGGGATTGTGGGGCCTTTCTGAAAATAGTGAAGAAATGAAGCTTCACAGTCCCTGCATAACGTAGAGGAGAGTTCTCTCCATGTTGTAGGTGGGTAACTGAGACACAGAATGGCTTCCAGAGTCCTTCAGATCTGTGATACAAAGCCTAGATCAGCTCTCTGAACCTCTCTCATGTTTCTTAAACGTACAGCAGCTTTCCAGCCACTATGTGATTGCACATCTCTTGGGGAAGGAGCAGACAGGTTTCTGCCCTGCGGGCCAGTTAGAAGCAGCTCTAACTGTCGGTCTGAGGACATTCACATAAGTGTTGTAACAAAACTGGGGTCGAGGCTGCAGTATTACACGATGTTGGTTTTTATTCGTGTGACTGCTTCCTGAGGCAAAAACATTCAGTTTTGAATTGTGACTACTTTAGAAAAGGAGCTTTTGTTTTATAGTTTAAGAAGGAAAGAAATGGGAGAAGAGTGGCTGCTTAGTTTTTTAGAAGAGACACTGAGACTTCAGAGCTGTTCCAGTTCTTGGGGTTCATTTTCAAAATGAGGTGTTCGAAAAAAAACCTTCCTGATAGTGATAGAATTGTAAAATTTGGAAGCTGCATTTCTACAGAATTTTCCGGGAACTTGTCTTACAAAGGAATTTTGCCACTAATATTTCGTGGTAGTGATGGTACAGGCATATGGAAAAGGCCTTGCAGTGGCTGTGGAGTGTGTTGGTTCCCCCCCGCACTAAGGACCAGAGGGTCACAGAGCGTATTTTAATTGCTGCCTTTATCTGTGCTGTTCTGTGATGAGAAAGTTGCTCTAAGCCAGCTCTGCTCAGCCCAAAGCCTTGTTCAGACATGAGAGTCATGTCTTACTGATCCCGCGACTCCTACCTTGTATCAGCTTTGCCTTACACCCGCGTCTCATGCTCGTGAAATGAATTGCCAGGGCTCATGCTGTTTTGACAGAGAGCTTAAAGCAGCTCAGCAAGTCAGAGTGAGACTAACGGTGTTAGGGCACACGGGTCTGATCTGTTAAACTTCTGGCCGTGCAGCTCAGCATAATTGTGCTCTTTCTCTTTACAGTTCCTGGAATGGGTTGCTCAGATATATGTTTTTCTCCCTATCTGACTAATAAGATTTTTCAAGGCTCAAAAGCCACACAGCCTTGAAAGAAATCCTTTCTTAGTTGCTTAACAAAGATATGTCTGAATTTTCTGTGGTGAATGTGTGTAGCTGTCACATTAACCTCTGAAACTGTTGTCAGGATTGCTGGCTTATTCTGAAGGAGGGCACAGAAAAACAATGCTTTGCCCTTCTCGGAACAGTACTCGTTTGGAGTGAAATGTTAATATTACAGCCAGTGATATTGGTATGGCTTAGGGGCTTTTCCATCTCAGAGGGCCTTTCAGTTGATGTAATCTTCCTTTCACCTGGAGGAAAACAAAAGCCAGGAGCTGCAGCTCAGCAGTCTGTGGCATGAAGCTGATCTCTCTCAGTTGGACCCAGTCATGCTTGGGGTGCAAAGCTGTTCTTCCCCCTCTGTAGACCACAGGGTGGTTATGTTTCATTTCCTCCTGTCTAGGATCAGGTATGCAAACAGACATTATCCCCAAGATTGCACAGTAAGGTTTTGGTACTCCCTGGGAGAGCTGTTGGGATCCCACAGAGTCAGTACATCTAAGTGAAGACAGCAGCAGTCTTCACAGCGGCTATGTTTCACCAACCCACAAGCCTCCTTCAAAAAAGGTGTATAAAATATGAAAATTAAAGTGGTAAACATCAAAGTTGCGTTGTTTCTTCAGGATTCTCTTAGCGTGTTGCCAGTGGCATCCCATGTCCAGCAGGAAACTGTTTCTAAGGGTCAAGAATTTGCTGCTACATGAAACAGAAAATGCTTGATGCTCCAGCAAGATCACCGAATGCCGCTGAAGTAAGGAGTTGTAATAGTAATTAATATATAAAAGGCACATTTTCACTTAAATACCAGTGCAAAACCATTCTTTTATATATATATTTTTATTTCTTCATTGAAAACCAGTAGAAGAAACTAAATATTTGTGCATCCTTAGGCATGATTGAAATGAAAATGAGAACAGTTGCAGAGCCGGAAGCCTGGTTGCTCCTCTGACTTACAAAGTTCAGTATAGCCAGAACCATGTTTCCTGAAGCTTCACTTGTAACTTATATTTACCAGAGTTTGTGGATCTGCAGAATAATAAACTCAAAGATAACAATCCACTCTTATCCTGGCTTTGAACAGGAGCAGTAGATACACACAGTGCTCACCAGTGCCTGATGCTGATCCAGACTTCTTAAATTTCTGGTTTTACTCACATTCAGTCTTTCAAGGGGGGATCATCGCAAAGACACACTGCAGAGATCTACCTTGCAAACTGAAAGTCAGACATGCATACAACTTACTAGGTTAAATTAATGCTAGTGTTCTGGAAAAGCAAAAAGATCTAAGAAATACGGTGTTAAAGCTCAAACTCTGACACTGTCCTTCAGAGCCTGTGTTTTCTGCTTCAGATAAGGGGCATCTGTAATGATTTTGAGGATCCCTGATATTTTGGGAGCTGTTTGTTAACTCTTTACCCAGGCTGAGCTTGCTGATAAAAGGATAAGTGATAATCTCTACAGTAAAAGAGATAATAGCAAACATTCATGACAGGAACCTCATACACATTAGAGATTTCTAGTAATTTTGACTTTCTGCACTTTGAAGAGTGAGTGAGTCTGATTTGGCTAATATCACCTAATATTTAACCTTTAAGATTTGGAGGCGTTAAAATACTAGCATAAAATCTCTAGTGGAAAGAAATACATAATCAGAATACTAAGAGTGTTGTAGATTTCTTCTGCACCAAGCCTGCATTTTAGCAGTTTGTTACATGTAGCTACCAGTGCAGTAAGATTTAGGAAGTAGTTTTTGTTCAGTGATACTGCACTGTTTTAAATGGTATGGTATCTGCTTTGTGTGTTCAAGCTGGGAAGAGCAAGCTTTCCCAGCTCTCTCTGTTCCTCGGAATGCTGAGGGTAGATGTTCTGTTGTGGTGTATGCTTTGATCTGAAGAGGCCTGTGTCTCACTCCAACTGGAAATCTGTTAAGGTCTCCCTTTGCATGCTTTGCATCATCATTACTCAGAAGATCATGGATTTGCATTCTCTACAGCACAGCACTGGGAAAGTCTTAAAATTTCAAGCCCATGCCACTGCCAGCATGGAGTGTTCCTGCTGTGCCTTCTGCTTGCTTTGTGCAGTCCCAAATGTCTCCGTTACTTGTGAGGTTCTTCTGACAGATCCTGCTTTCAGCAAATTCCTCTGCAACTTTTCTCTCACTTGCTTTTTTCAGCTTTTCCTTTCCTGTGCACTCTGTGAGCCCCTCAGCTCAGCACTGGGATCCTGCAGATAGCTGTGCTCTGCCCTTGTGCAGCCTGCACACCCACTGCTCCCTCAGGATGTGCTATTGGAAACTGCTCATTCTTCCCTCCAAAGCTTTTCTGCCCTCCTCAGAATTCATTCCAGCTATGTAGTTTTTCAGGTAACTACATGCCCAGAAATTAATCCTACATTCCAGCATCTGAAATAGAACTGATGGTGACTCAACTCAAAACAGCTTTGGTCTGTTTCACTACTGAATTACTCTTTACTGTGTGTCCAATTTGCTGCACACTATTACTATTAAATCTCTGTTGACTTTACTGCTTTCCAGGTTTCTCCCTCCCATTGTGTGACTATTTCCCATCTGGGCTTTTCTCATGTGGGAAATATTCACACAAATTCAGGATTTCAGCAGAGCTTCCCAGCAGCATTAGGCATTTCACCAATAAATCACTGTTTCCTGTGTCAGAAGAGAAAACTGACTGAGACAGCTTTTCAAATCCCACATGCAGCAATAGCTCACCCTTCCCTATTCCCTTATTCCCAAATGCTGTGTAATATCACCAGCAAAAATTTAAATACAAAATTGGATCAGGGTGGATTCTGAGTTTCAGTGCTAAGACATGGAGAGGATCCACATGCTACACACCTCTGAAAGGTATTAAAAAACTAGCTACAAACACAATGCTCGGTTTATTTTTGCTGTGTTAACTCAAGGTTATGATCTACTGTGCAGCCACCGGGATCATTTCCACATTCCTTATGCTTTGTCTAAGGTGGTGCAATAATTTGATGTTGTTTAGATGTGGTAAAGCTGATATAGACACCTGGTTGCCCTGCAGGTGCTAGGGAGCGCCAACCTCTTCCCAGTGCAATGCAGGACCAGGGATCCATCTGAAAACTGTGTGGTTCCCACTGGGCCATTGTTAGTGTGATTTCAGCCCTGACTGTGGAGGTGCAATATGTCAACATTAGTCCGTCTGTGTTACCAGCAAGGACATTACGATGGCCAAACTGGTTCAGAACCCTGACCATCTAGCCCAGTGCTCTGTTCCCTGCAGTGACCCTGAGAAATCAAGGATGAGAGAAGGGCAGGCACATTCAATAATGTTTTTCTTTCAGCCTCCGACTATTTTCAGCTCAGGGGATTTCCTGGCCCTGATGAATCTTCTCTGTTTTGTAACCCAAGGGAGTTCTATTTCCACTTTCCCCTCAAATCTGTTTAAACTTTTTGCATCCAGATAGCAATCTGTTAGAGCTCCATGGGCTCTCTAAGTGTTGGGTGAAAATCTAGTTCTCTATGCAGCAGACCAGGCTCCTGGCTCTTGTGTTGAAGAAGGCAGTGAGCTGTCCGTCAACACTCAGACACTACTGGCCACTCTAGATTTTATAGACCTTTGTCATACCCCCTAAGTCCAAGCAGAAGAGACTGGGATGACTCAGTGACTCCTCATAGGAAGACTGTTTCGTATGTTTGATCATTCTAATCTTCCTTCTTCAAATCCCTCTTCCAGTTCAAGTTGGGCATGATGTTGAAGGCAGAGATAAATAAAGGAATTGCACAGTGGTGCAGTGAGGTTTCCTGGTTTGCTTTTTATTCATTTTCCAGACTTTTGCTGGCTTGAGTTGCTTTTGGATCAATCAAGCAAATCCTTTTAGCTCTGTGTTTTGGCAGCAATATGCAACAGCTTGTGTTGTAGGAGAAAAAAAGTTTTGCTGTCTGGTCACTGCTGGAAAAAAGTTTATTAGCAATAGATCAGATCTAAGACTTAAGATTACTAATACGATTCAAACTAGTTCCTGGGTTTCTTAGCCAGAAGAATGGCTGTAAAATACGCAGTTTGAAGGGCTTGAGTCACTGGCACAGTTCTTGGTGTGTTTTGGGGCGTGATGTTCACCTGCAGCAACCTGCCCTCTCACAGACAGCTCCTGAGCAGGCAAGAAGAGCGAGCACAGGCCATGGGTGGATCCCAAAGTAGTCTGTCTGCCTTCAGCCATGATTTGGAGGATAAAAGCGATCAATAGCCGCAACGTGGCCAAGACCTGCTGACTGAACTCGGAGCCAGGGAATGGCTGTGGCCATACCTAGAATCCTCCCTGTAGGGATGCAGCTGTGTTGATCGTAGCAGCAAGGGCCGAATCTGCAATGGTCATGAAAACAGGCAGACCTGGCTGTGGGGGGTACTGAGAAGTTTTTACTGGCCTTGGTCATGCTTGTGTGTATTTTGAGGTGACACTGAACTTCTGGCTCTAGAACTTTGCACCCACCCACTTTCCTCAAGAATCCAGAACTAGAGATGATTGAATTATTCTACATAAGAAGAGTTATACTTTTATTTTACTGCAGGACATGAAAGATTCAGTGCTGGGAAGGAGAGAGACTGATTTAACTCCTTCTTTTGGCAAGCCATTTTAAGTAAATCCATATAGAACCTGTGTGGAAAACCATCCTGAGTGCTGGTTGCTAACAACTAATCTGGTTGCTTAACTGCTTGAACAAGCTGCCTATAGAGGTTTGGGATCCCCTTTCCCTCAAAGCACTCAAGGCCAGGCTAGATGGGGCTTCGAGCAACCTGGTCTAGTGGAAGGCATCCCTGCCTATAGCAGGGGACTGGATCATCTTCAAGGTCCCTCCCAACCATTCTGTGAATCTATAAAAATAAATTTCCATTTGATTTTTTTTACCATCTGGAGTAACAAATAATACATAAGCTAACTGTACTAGAAAGTGATGAGGGACAGGAAGTTTCTCATTTATTGCAGTTAATTTATGCTGTGCGTCAAGAGCATTTACATACATCTAGTGCACTATTTGCATGGTTTCCCCAGTTGTTTCTGAGGACTTTCCATAGTGCAACAGGGAGAAGAGAGTATTTGAACAGGTAAAAGAAAAGGGAGCCTAATTCAGGTGTATATAAAACTTCAAATGACTTCAGAGGCTAAGTCTTCTAGAATAGGATTGCACTAGATGTTTTGTGAAGAGTTGTTTTTATAAAAACTGTTGAAATTATGACCATGATTATTAATGGATACCAGTTCAGAGAGGAGAGATCAGCATTCCTAGTGAATGATTTGCTTGTTTTAGTCATCTTGGACTGATCAGGTTGTGACTTTCCTGTGATCCTTTCTGATCTTGGGCTTTTTTTTTTTTTTTCTGTATGAGTATGTGTGTTCAACACCTATTTCTGATAATGTCTGCCAAGTTACTGGGGATGGCTCAAATCCATCCAGTCCTAGCTCTCCTTTTCTGATAGTCACCACTATTTACTTGTACGTTATCCTCAACATCCTTTGACAGCATACATGTGTCATACCTCATCTGAGGCCTTTCAGGACCAGAAAGAAATTAAGTCATAAAAATTATTGAAAGACACTGGTTTCTGGGAAAATAATTAGTTTCATTCAACTGTGCATGAAATGTATTTCCAAAATAAGGACTGGAGTATATATATGCAGGCATTCACCTGAAGGAAGCTGAATTTGTAGACCACAGTGGTGAGGACAAATTGTGCTGAAACAGTGTGGCAGGACTGGGAATGACATGCACACCAAAGAGGCCAGGACACAAACCCCCTTTCTGCCTGTAGGGGAAAAAGAAGGAAGGAAAAAAAAAGCTTCCTTATTTTATGTGTGAAGAAATAAGATACTGTGTGATGCATGAATAAACTTAGTTGGAAAGACAGTTGTTGACCTTATGAGGATGAAAGATCTGCTGGGCTCCACCTTATTTTGGCTTTCATGTCTGCTGTTGCTGTGAAAATCAGTGCACAAAGTAGGAGGTGGCTGGAGGAAAGGTATGCTCATGTCCTTCACTGGAGTGGCAAGACCAGTGCATGGACCACTGGTAAAGCATTGCATCCTCAGTGACACATCCCCAGCTAGAAGATGTGCAGGGCACAAAGCCCTGTTCTGCTTATTGTCAGAGCAGCTCCTAAATCATGTGGACATGTCTGGTACTTTCATCTCAGTCTCTTGGATGACTTCTGGTGATCAGATACCCTGACATACTGCTCTCAGCAATGTGCTTGAACAGGTGAGTGGTAGTTTTGGGACCACTTTTTTTGATCAACATAGTATGAAAAAATTCGTTCTTTCCTTGCTGTTCTTTCTGCTCGAACATCTTTCATCTCTTCCCTCTGTGGAAGCTAAGTAGACTCTGAAACATAAGCTAACCTTCATTTGCAATGAGTGTTTCAGCTGTAAGGTATAGCAATGGTCTTAGCATTTAGTAATGATAATTGAAGCCCTCAGTGTCAATGATTTATTTACTTTAAAAGTTTTAAAACCATGTTTTTTAAAGTAATACTTTTTGAAGCTTTTTTGTCTTTTTTATTTTTCACTTTTTTTTTTTTTTTTTGTTTTCCAGGCCCTTGGTTCATCATGTTTTCAGACTTGTTTCTGCAGGCACACAGTCTACTTTTTATTTTAATGAAAGCTGGGAGTTTCACATAACCACACAACTCCAGTACCTGGAGCTCTGGACAAAACAAACATTAATTACTCTTACGAGAACTGGTGATATTGAGAAGGCAAGATCTTTAAAACGCCTTCTTGTCTCTACTAGCTGGATACAGCTAAAACTAGTCAGTTTTCACCTGTGCGATCTTTTCAGTTATACCAAGACAGCTGGAAGGGTACGCAGGAGGTTTCTGATGGTGGTATGTGGACTTGGGCACTGTTTGTTGGTGGTTGTTCTGCTCCTCCATGACCATAGACAGTCTGAAGAGCACAGTTGAATACTTATGCCTGGAATGGGTAGAAGAGTTAGCAGGATTTTAGAGCAATTCTGGATTGTAATGTGACTCATCCTATGCTGGTCATCCACTTGAAAAAGAACACTCCAATTGAGTCATTGGTTGCCTTATTGAACTATAGAAAGAAAAGGAAGCTATTCCATTCAGAAACATGATCATTGATGAAAACCTACATGCTGCATTCAGCCATTATTCAAGAGTGACACAATTAGAGGCTTTTGTTTTACAAAGTATAGAGTGTGATAAATTTTGTTAGAAACTCAGTTTAGACTCTTGAAAATATCTCTAGGGGGAAAAGAGTCCCTCACTGTGTGTTTGTACAGGGTTTATGCCTGATAAATTAATTGCGTCACAGGTGATAACAGTGATTATCAGTCACTGTCCTATTTATCTCCCGCAGTGGTACTAATGTGTCTGCCAGTGTAAGGTGTTTCTCTTTTAGTTTCAGAGGCAGCAAGTAGAGGACTGTGAGTATATCTGTGTAAATGCATATGTATGTGCATGCATACATATAAAATAAATCTACTGAAAGTATTTTAGGGTTTCTCTTATGAAGCTTGAAAAGATCATTGAACCTGGCTGGCTTTTCTGGAATCCCCCCATGCTAGAATGGGTATGGAAAGTCCCAGAATTACCAGTCTAAAAATATAAGTTAACTTCATATTCCTGCATGCACTCATATGGACAGTCTCACATCATAGCCTATGCACTTTGCTTTGTTTTTCAGCTATGGTCCCCATTGGGCAGGTGCCCTCCTGATTCTGGTGTGGAGCCCTGGGTGCTCGTTCCTCCAGAGGCTCTGAGTTCCAAACCTTTTTTAAACAGACCCAGCTTGTAACTCTTCCAGCTGTAAATACATGGTAGATGGATACCAGGCACCTGTTGCCTAATTTCTTGCCAAGTTTTTCAGTTTAAAATAGAATTAGGTACTTGTTTGAGGAATCTTTGTAACTTATTAGCTGTCGAATGTGTGGGAAAGCAGCAGCCATGTACGGGAATGGCAGAAAACTGTTGCTGAGGTATCAGGAAAAAGCAATAACTGCACACTCTCAGAATAAATAGGAATCACCATCTGGTCTTAATTACTGTTGAGGAACGTACATATATCATGCATGGACATTATATCCATCATTGGAAATTCCTCTCTGTTATATACCAGTGTAATTCAACTGAATCCAAGGGGTTTGCTCCGGAGTCACCTGTAACTCAGAATGGAGCTCAGTCCACCAACTAGCTGCTATGGCCCTGAGTAAGAAAGAACATGTAATGAAAAGATAAGTAGCATACACTTAGTCACTGCCAAGCTTATACCTCAGCAGGAAAATATGAGTGAAACAGGGACTGGTACACCAGAGACCTACCTCAATAATACTAAGTGTCTGAAATGATCACTTTAACTCTTAGGAAATGTTATTAATATTTATTACTTGGATTTTAGTTGTGTCTGTAGATCTCAGCTGAGAAAGATAGCTATGAGATGTAAATCCCTGTGTTCCTGCCATGTCCCTTAGAGTCAGATAGTAATCCTAGTGCATACTCCCTATCCCTGTGTTGACTAGCAGCCATGAACATTTTGTTCTTTTCTTTCCAATAAGCAGCTCTGAAAACATGTTGCCTGCTTGCCTTGTCTTTGCCTAAGGATACTGGAGAAACCAGCATGATCTCTATCATGCTTCCATGCTTTCTAGTAAACATGATGGTTCTTGAAACTCACTAGGACTCCAACCCTCACACTTCATTATTCATGTTGAAAATTATTAATTTTCACCTTCTCAATAAGTCAGTGTGTCTTAAAGAAGGTTAGGGTACAAATCATAGGCAGACACCTTCCAGTGAACAAAGCCTTGTGAATAACTTTATTTCAGCAATGCACACCACAAAATCCATTGAGGAAGACTTCCCATGCATTTTTGAAAGCAGCCTGTGAAGCTTTGAGTTCTTTTACCAGTGTTTTCCCTATCTACTCCAGAACACACTTTCCTATCCTCTCTCTAATGTTTTGTTTATCAGAAGTGTGACAGAATGGGATGTCCCAGTAAGCATAATTCCTTTTGAATTTTGAATGGATTACTGTCCTCCCACAGGGGCGGCTAACAGCGTTCTGCATCTCACTGTGAATCAGCCACCTTCTGTGATGATGTCTGAGACCTACAACTTACTTCAAAGGGATAGTAGAAGGGAAAATCCTATAAACTGTGGGGTTTAGACCTCAGTATCAATCCGGCTGTGCTCATGACAGGATACTGCCTTGTCCCTGGGATCATTTTTACCTATCATTAGCTGTCTTAGAAAAAAAAAATAGACCAGGTCCCTTCAGAAAATCGATACATCTTATTTAAAGGTTCTGCTGCAAGTGGTTTGGGATGAATAACAGTTTGAAACTTACAGATAACTAGAATTATTTGTCTTCTGGAGTTTACATATTATGTTTTACCTGAGAGGTACAGGACAATCCGTAGTTCATTCCTTTGACCTACCTTCTCTTGTGTGACCATAGCAATGGGGAAGATTGACTTTGGAGAGTGAGTGGTAAGGAGACAATTTAGGTGAATGTTTCCCTCCTTAGCCACCACTGTTGGGCAGCTGCTGTTACAGAAACTATTTCCACAAACTGGAATATTTATCAGTCAGAGAACTTCATGTTTAGCTTTGCCAGTTCTTAGAATCAAGTCTAATCGTAAATGACAGTTTGAGAAGAAAAAAAAATCCCCCCAAATCCTATTGACTTTTGTCCCTAAAAATCATATTCTAAAAGTCAGATGATTAGAAAAATACAAATCAAGAAGCATTTGTTGATGAGAAGAAAATATATACAGCTGCTATTTGTAGGATACAACACACTATATGGTAACTGATTTCTGTTACTGCAGAAGAAATCTATAACCGTGTTAACTGCACTTGGCATATGTTTAATTTCTTAATTCTGTTTTCATTTATGGCATGTTTCAGTGCATAACCTGTGGTTTTCCCTTAAATATGGAGTGCTTTATGGAAAATTTAGGACATTTACTCTGGAAACTCTAGAGTGTTTTGTTCCAGTAATGAAGAACCCTGTTTCCCTTCCCACACAACTCCTGGTGTAAAGCCACATGGAGTCTTTGCCTCCTTTAGCAGAAATAAAAGGGGAAATCTTTTTTTATATGAATATGTTATTCCTAATGATACAGCATTTACCTGGCCTTTTAATCTTTTTGAGAAAATGTGAAATTGACTGCGCTCGCAAGGAATGCATGTTATCTTTGGTAATCAGTTGAAATATCTACTGCTCAAATTCCAGGTTTCCTTTGATTTATCAATGTCACATTTCACATTAAAGCACCCCACTGTACATTTTCTTCATTTCCTTTCTAATTGCAGCTCCTCACTTATCTCAGTAGTTGGTAGTTGCACGTTTTTTGAAGTCTTGTTTTTAGTTTATTCTGCAAAGTGCCATAGTAACGTGATGGGTAGCCTTTCTGGTAGCATAACAGTACAAAATGCTTTCTTCTCCTTCATCTTGAAGTTGTGGATCGGTACTGAAAAGGTGGTTTAATGCTGCACACAGTAAAATTAGCTAGTGCCTGTTTCTGCTGTTCTTACATGAATTCTGTCCAAACGAAAAAGTGGTGTATGAACAGTCCTGTGAGCAAACAAGAAACACTTTCCCTCAAGGAGGTTTGAATAGGCTAAACATTGGACTAGGACATTGAAATTATGCACTGATAGCATCAGTTGGGCTGCAATGCAATTTCTGTACAGGTTTTCTAATCATATTATTTAATGTTTATAATTAATCTGAGATCTAGTAATCAAGCCCAATGTTTCAGCTCTGTAATGAGAACACAAGCTGCCTACCTTTGCCCATTGGAAACATCCTCACATAAATTATGGAAATACAACCCTTCATAAACAAAGCATGCATTTCTCTTACCCATAATCGTGTTCCTCAGAAGTAGAGTGAGGGTGTTATATATGATTCTTAACTATTATTTGTAGAAAAACACAGTTTAATGAAGCATGGTTTCCTTAAGGTTTGTGCTCTTTATCCTTATATCCGCAGATCTGGTTCCATTTGAATTTATAGTAGTGATGACTCATCTATCATGGATAATACTATAGGAAGGTCAGGGTTCCTACAGTATAGCCTGGTAATGTTTGTTAAATCTCTGCAGGAAATTCCCATTTAATGGTCCTACATGCGGAACTGGGTAATGGTATCTAAAACCTGAAGAATCTGAACACCTTTTTTCATCATGTGCTGTAGGTAAATTCCAAGCTGGAAAACTTGATCCCAGTCATGGTGTGATCTGCAGAAAGTAAAACCTTTGCAGACTGACATGACAACCATGAGAATGCATGATAGGGAGTGGAATGTCAGACACCCAGTATGATATTTATGCATTTCTTTGTTCGGCAGTGTCAGAGTCCTAGCAAAATGCCAAAAAGAAGATAAATTTGGTTGTGTTCTTTTATCTAGAGAACTTTCACTCAAATGATGTCTGGCGTGTGAAGCAGACGAAGAGCGCCCATGGAATCATGCAACTGCTACCAAGTGACATCTGCAGAAGAACTCCCAGCCTCCAGCACTTAACCATAAGATCTGCAGCTTTTTATGAGATGGAAGGTAGGATATTTAAAGGGAGAAAATGAGAAGGGAGAAGATGAGCCCACTGAGGAGTGCTACCTCTTTTGTCTGTTTTATGCTTAAGCAACTCAGTGTCAGGGACCTGCCATTATGCCTTAGATACAGACTTGTCTAGTCATAGTTGTGAATAGAGATTCACTGTCTTTAAAAAATCATGCTACAAGACCTCTGCTGAGAGATGTCTCAGTGGCTCAGACTGAGATAGCAGCTGATCAGGCCTGCCTGTGTTGGGATTAATTCTTATCCTTAAGAAGATAACTTCTGCCTTGGCTCAACTGTTTCTGCTCTGGCTGTGGAAAGAGAGAGGACAAACTGAATATCAAAACCACATTCAATACTGATATTGACTTGATAACATTAAGTGTGTGGGCCAAGCTTACCTGTCTTCTGTGCAGAAACAGGAGAGATTGGATAGATATACTAAGAAGCAGGAGAAAACAATATGCTCTTTAGGCATGTTAGAGGCAAGTCTCTCTTGTTTCTTCTCTTTCTTTCTTCACTTACCCTTCCTTGTCTGGAGTTGTCTTTCCTCTGTGGTAGGAAGAAACACGGATGTCTGAGATCTCATCTCACGTCGTGTCCCCTTTTGTTGCTCTCTCGGTAACACTAATAATTACTCTGGCCTCAACACCCCATTTATTTCCCCCTCACACTCTTGTCTCCATTAGTTTTCCCTTAATGACTTCATGTGTGTTTTCAGAGCACCTAGCAAATGGTCTACAGGTTCTGATTACAGCTCTTTGCACTAACTCATTAATAACAGCAGCACTCAAGAAGAAATGAGTGTATTAATCAGAAATTTTAAAAGCTGCCAATCCACATCTCTGAGGTTCCTGGTGTGTTTTGTACCTCATGTGTCTGTTTTTCAGATGTTTATTATTTATTTTTTTTAGTAGAAACTACCTTTACTTAGTGTGTTACCCACTGCCAAGAAGGGCACTGACACTAAACAAATAATTAATAATCTATAGTCTAGGTTAATACCCTATGGTAATAAAAATAAATAATACATGTAGCAGTTTACAAATTCTATCTGACAGTATCTTCTGCCTTTGGTGATCCCCTTGTGATCCTTAGCATTACATATGTCCCATGAAGTTTGTGTGTGCATCATTTCATCTTTGCTTTTTAACTGCTTTTGGTACAAGAATGAAATAATCGTAAGGCCCTGAATGTTTCTCTAGTTAAACTGAATGAAGATGGGTCTTGGGTATGACCTGGTTGCACATTGATTCATCATATGACTACGAGGAAAAGCCCCTAAAATCACTAGAGAAGACAATGAAGTAAGTGGAGGGAACTAAAATGCATAACTGAAGAAAAAACTGTTATTTAACTGCTAACCACATGTGCGCATATATAAAAATATACCATACAAAATGCTTAGTATTAGGAACTAATAGAAAAGTCTGACATTTTTCACCTGAAGGAATATGCAAAAATGGTGAGACCATGTACCCCAGCTGGTTCCTCTCTGGGAGGTGATTTGTTAGGGATATCTGTGAATGGCGGAGTTCCTGCACAGAGCTGAGATGTACCCTGGTATTGCGCCTTCTACAAATAATCACAATTTGGTTAAAGTTCAAGGGACTGCTGGCCAGATCCATCAGTTTTCCATTTCTTCACATTATTTTCTCCAATAAGAATCTTTTTATTATTTTTTATTATTGTTAATTATTTAACTTTTTATTATTTTTTTTCTTTCTTTGTACTACCATGTTTCATAGAACGAGAGATCTCTTAGGATGCAATGGTCAGAAGTGAATATACTGACTGTGCACCGATAAAAATATAGTGAAATGCAAAACTGACTGCATGTTGTTAACTGGACTTCACTCTGCTTGCCCAAATGACTTGTGTCAAGGGGCTTGTAGATTTCTAAAGCTAAAAAAAAAAAAAAAGGATTGTTTCAATGTGATTTTTCAGAGGTTTTTGCATTATATGAAAATCTATTATCTTTTCATATGAGAATAAAAATACAAGAGAGATTCTCTATCACAACAGTATTTTTTTGATTTTAGGAAGACATTCGTCTTAGAAAAGGAGATCACTCTATCTTTGCTTGTTGGGTTTCTTTCACGTTCATCTGAAGGCGCTAGGTTAGTACAGCAACCTGTGGAGATAGGACTCTGGAGCTCTTGTACAATCTGGCAATGTCCAAATTCCTGTGATATAACAAATTTAAGACATCTGTACAGTATCAATTCATTGCAACATTTTAAAGTGCAAATAAAACTGCTTGGAAGAAGGTTCTCATATAGGAGCAGATGCTGATTACTGAACCAGAAACAAGCTGTTGATGAGCATAAACACCCCTTTGGAAACAGTTTTCATCAGATTGAAAATGTGTTTTGATTTAGCCTTCCCCTGTCCCTTTATTCCGTTCCATTGGGGTGCATCAGTAAGAGAAGAAGTTTAATTGTATAAAACATCAAATGTAATATTGAAATTACTTTGGGGCAGAGTTTTTTAATGAATACCAATCAGTCAATGGGTACAGCATCCCCTGAGTTAGGTGCCCAATGGTATCTAAGGTGTAGTCTTTTGTTGGCTGTTCTTGGGATGTCATTATTTCTTATACATGCATTGAAAAAATGGATTGCAATTTCTTCGGAGAAAATTTTGCTAGTTACTAAATACTTTGCAATAACATCTTGATTTAGGAAAGTTTTAAGCATTTTTGTGCTTGATATAGTTAGTTTCTTTTAGAAAAAAAAATCAGTAGTTTTAATGTCAACTAAATGCTAAATGGTAGTTTGAATAGAAAGTCCCAGTGTGCTGAAAGGCAGGCCTCAGATGAGTTCAGCACACATTTGGCTCAGTCACTTGCACCAGCTAAGAATGTACCGAAGGCATAAAAGGAATGAGTCAACCCTTAGTGAATTAGTCTTGATGTTTTCTGCATTTGAGCATTGGATATCATAATTAAACATGCAGGCTTTGGTTGCTGTACCCTGAAGAGCTGAAGTAGGGTAGAAAATGATGACAAAGCAGGATCATTTGTCTTGGCTATTTTTTATTTTTATTTTGTTTTATTTTATTTTATTTTGAGGGGCAGAAATTGACTCAGTACCCTTAATTCTTAGAGGATCGAAGGCACTACTGTTGTTTGCTTCGATACCCAGGAACTCCTGCTGCAGCCTTTTGTTGTTCTGGTCTGGTAGCAGTCTGCACTCATTCTGCACAGGTAAAAATGGAAAGGTGATGTATAGGTACTTGGAGATCAAACTTGTGAAGTTCTTTCCAGTTTTTAGGGTGTTACTGGCTACAACAAAATTTCCTGCAGTTAATACAGGAAATAGTTCTACAGTAGGTAATTTTATCATAAGAACGTTTTGTAGTAAAGAACAAAATAGATCAAAACCACATGGATAGTATAGATGGAAAATTACAAAACATTGCGAAAATAATATTTAAAATGAATTTCAGGTCTCTCGCTTCACGGTTTCATTTCCAGTGGTAAGCTGTGTTATTTCAGTGGTGCCCTTCACTTGGAGTTCTGTATATCATGGTCTATACCTGTGTATAATGAAAGAATGTTCCTCCTGTGGAAGTCTTTCAGCATCAGTGGTGAGCTAAGAGGAAAGACATTTTTGTTTCCTATTAACAGGTATAATCATGAAAAATTATGAGAATGATAATGAATTCTATGATGTTCTCCATTAAAACAAGGTTGATCAAACTCCAGTCAAAAGAATGTGGGCGCTAGTCTTGTAAAATCCAAAGTAGGACTATGTGACTTGCAAATGTATCTCTGATCTACATGGAGGTGCATGAGGCTGTTCTTTAAATGCCAGTGACACATTCACTGGGGACTCAGATATCTTGAATGTCAGTATTAATACTGGCATGAAGAAGACATGGAACAAGGTGAACCTCTGATGTCCTCTCATGTGTATCAGGTGAAATGTAACAGTCTTTTTGTTGTGTAACTGTAATTTATAGATCAGCTTTTGTCCTCATCTTAATTCTTCTAAGGTCATCTCCATTGTTTTATTTTTATTTTAATTTCCTCAACACCCCATTTAGGCCATGAAAGATTTGTGTGGTGAATAATTAAGAGAAGGCATAGGGAAGCTTGGAATGGAGATAAGGTAGTATGTGCTGTTCTTCAGGTTCTGGCCTGATGGGGATGTGACCCCTTTGTGCTTTCCTATGTTTCTGGTTTTGATTTCATAAAGTTGTGGTGATATTGCTGTTCAGGAAACAGAGCAAAAGCACATTGTTTTCTCAGATAATCTCATCAGGTGCACTCATAAAGTGTATTACTTCGACAAACCTTCAATAAGTTTGCAGAAGACACCAAGTTGAAAGGAAATGTTGATTTGCTTGAGAGTAGGTTCTACAGAGGGTGCTGGAAAGGCTGGATCATAGAATCATAGACTCACCAGGGTTGGAAAAGACCTCCAAATACTCTAGTTCAACCAGACACCTACCACCAATATTTTCCCCAGTAAATCATGTCCCTTAGTATTATATCTAACCTTTTCTTGAACACCACCAGGGATGGTGACTCCACCATTTCCCTGGGCAGCCCATTCCAATGCTTGACCACTTGTTCGGAGAAGAAATTTTTCCTAATATCCAACTTATATCTCCCTTGGTGCAACTTGAGTCCATTCCATCTAGTCCTATCACTACTTATGTGGGTGAAGAGACTGACCCACACCTCACCACAACCTCCTTTCAGGTAGTTGTAGAGAGCAATAAGGTCTCCCCTGAGCATCCTCTCCTCCAGTCTAAACCATGCCATTTCTCTTAGCCTTTCCTCACAAGACTTGTGCTCCAGACCCTTCACACCCTTGTTGCCCTTCTCTGGACATGCTCCAGGACTTCATTGTCTTTCTTGTAATGAGGATCAATGGACTGAGAGAAATTGTATGAGGTTCAACAAAGTGCTGGGTCCTGCAGTTCAGCCACAGCAACCTTGTGCAACCCTACAGACTTGAGGCAGATAGGATGGTAAGTAGCATGGGGGAAAAATGATTGAGGATGCTAGTCAGCAGCCATCTGAACATGACCCTGAGAGTGTGCCCATGTGGCTAAGAAGGCCAATGGCATCCTGGCTTATATCAGAAATAATATGGCCAGCAGGACCAAGGAAGTGATTGTCCCCCTGTACTCAGTGCTCAAGTAAGTACTATGTTCAGTTTTGGGCATCTCTCTAGGCTGAGGTGCCTCGGACTGTTCAACCTGGAGAAGAGAAGACTAAGAGGGGATCTTATTGATGCTTATAAATATCTAATGGAGGGAATCAAGTGGATGGGGCCAGGCTCTTTTCATTTGTGTCTGGTGGCAGGACAAGGGACAATGGGCACAAATTGGAATATAGGAAATTCCATCTGAACATGAGGAAAAACTTTTTTTTACTTTGAGGCTTGCAGAGCACTGGAACAAGCTGTTCAGAGAGGTTGTGGGGTGTCCTTTTCTGGAGATATTCAAATCCCACCTGGACTCTTTCCTGTTCAGCCTACTGAGGGGGATCCTGCTTTTAGCAGGAAGGTTGGACTGGATGGTCTCCAGAGGTCCCTTCCAGCTGCTACAGTTCTGTGATTCTGTGGTATATTAAAACATAATGCATCAAATAGAAAAGTAGAAATGAGTTTTAAAAGGGATAGAAGAATCATGTACTTCACTACTATTTTTTTTTTTTTAATTATGAAATGGAAAAAACTTACTGGCAGTGGTGATGACTTGATCTTTGCAGTGGTGTTTCTGTGTTCTTCATGAAATAAAAATGTGAAAAGGTAAATGTGCCTCAGAAATGGCAGATATTTGTGTTCCTATAGAGGTGTGCGTGCGTATGTACATAATTTACATAACCCTGTTTAACCCTGTTAGTCTTTTTAAAAATGAGGTGGTAGAAAAATGTCATGAAAGACACCTCTTTGGATATCCTCTGTACTTCCAGTCCTGGGAGTTAGGTTGAAGTCCAATGAATCGAGTTCTTTGTAAGAAAAATCACCTCTGCTTTTCCATCCTTTTATGCATATGGGATTGCACATGTGGTTTTCCTGACTCGGACAGAGGTCAATCATCACATAAGAAATTTAGTAGTCACAGTCTGTTTTGCAACTGACTGTGTGATTTTAAAAATCTTTTTACATATCTTTCATTTCACTATTCTGTGTAATAATACTTAGGCCTATCAAGATTTTTCTGCTTTATCACCATTCTAATGAAAATCTTTGTTTTTTATTTTTGAGGAAGAGAGACTATCACCAAGTCACCCAGAAAGGAGCATGACCAGCACATGAAGGGCAGGTGCATGAGGATGAGCTTCAGCTTCCTCATCACCCAGAAAATCTTGACTAAGAGGTCAGCTGACTTGCCAAAGACCAGATCAGAGTCAGTGGCCAGATAGGAGCTGCCATTGTATTCCAGGTCCACCTCAGAGCCCAGCTCTTTGTGGCAGCCCATCTCGTTGCAGACCACTGGCTTGATGAGCCTGATGGCTTTGAAGAGATGAGGTAGGACATTGCCCAGGTAGATCTCCCTGAGGCTGAGCTCCTCAACCATCTTCCCTGTCATCTTGGTCTGGAGCATCTCCTCAAGCTCCAACTTAATCTTATTCATCATCCAATTTTTGACCAAGGCCATGTTACTGGGAAATCAAAGAGAAAGAGGAAGATTACACTGAGGAAATGGCACTTCTCGTTGCTGGAGGTAGGATCCAGAGGAGGCTCTGACTCCTCTGGTAGCATAGGGCGGGGCTCCAGGCTCATGGTGGGATCTGAAACAGACTTTGAGCAACATGGTCTAGTGAGTGGTGTCCCTGCCAGTAGCAGGAGATTGGAACTAGATGATCTTAAAGGTCCCTTCCAACCCAAACCATTCTGTGATTCTATGATTTTATGATTCTGTGATTGTAATAACCAGAGAACAACGATTAAGCACAGAATTCATTAGTTTATTGGTTTCCATCACTCCTTCTCACAGCCATCTTGTTTCAGATGCATTCTGACCTGTTGAATCCCTCACTGTCTGAAAGCCACTCCATATTTCTGCCCATCCTCAACTGTCATTGTTTTCTGTTTCCCTGTTCTGAGGTTGTGGAGGGACAAGAGGAAAGGACAGACAGAGCAGAGCTGCATTCTGTAAAATAAATATTTAGTGATACTATGAGTATTGATTGATTACCTTTATTTTTTTCCTATACTTCCCAGTTATTGAGAGGTCAGTTACTACTTTTCTTAATGTTCCAGTAATGATAAAGAAAAAAAAATTCACTGAGCAAAAAAACCCTGCCCAAACCCAAATTCCAAAAGCACCACCCATGAAAACCTATTGCTTTGATTATAGAGAAAACATTTATTTAAAGCCAGGCAAACCCTTTCTACAAAACTGTTGACTGAACATACATTTTCTTGAAAGGGAAAAAAGAAAGGAAAAAATTGCAGTAGCAAGGTCTTGAGTTAATTAAATGGCATTATGCATGGGAAAGAGGGATAGCAACAAGAAGAGAATCTGACACCAAACTTACCACATCAGTTGCCTACTTAGTCCACAAGAGACTTGAACCGAAATTAATGCCCCTGTATAGCAGCTAATAATAAAAGATACATTTCATGACAGTGGAAATGGGCTCATTTCGGAACATTGGGAACTATTTAGTTCCTAGTATTTTGGGGCCTTTTTGGATGCAGATTTTTGGCTCAGGTGTTGTTTGGAATAGTTTCCAGCTTTGGCTTCTTTCTTGTGTTTCAAAGCATTTGGGTTTTGTTTTGCAATACATTTCATAGAAATGCATGTACTACAAGGACATGCAAAATATGCTTGCATTCATATGTGTGTGTGTATATATATATATATACTATATACTTAAAAATGGATGATGACCTTACATTCATAGGAAGTACCTCAAAATACTTGCATGTACTTCATATTTTTTCCTGAGGTACAAAAGTAGTTTTCATCTAAGGAGGAGTATGCAAACAGCAATCCCAGTAAACACAAAGGACCTCATAAAACATTCCTCAATTCTTTAATCTTTTATAAAACCATGTGAATAATCCATAACAATGCTGAGAAAGTACTCTGGTTCATATTATTTGTACAGAAAAAGTGTTTGCCTGTGTATCCCGGCACCAAGTTTATCTATGCTCTTCCTCTAGTTTTTCAAGCATAGGCAAATATTCTGGTCAGCTTGTGCTGAGCAAGTGTATTTGCCTGTGACACCTTAAAAAAAAAAAAAAAAAAAAAAAAAAAGTGTTCTTTTTACTACTTATCCCCAAACTGCTGCAAGTCTTTCTCCCAGGAAAGACAACATAGTCCAGATTCATTGGTTTTCTTCTGGCATGCCATGTCAGAACATAACCTCTGATGGTGCTTTCCCAGATATCCAGTCTAGAACATCTAAATCTGTTCTCATAGACTGAAGTCTTTTTCTAATAGTAAAAAAGAAGCAGAGGTATGGAGAGTAAAATATGTTTTCCTCTCATTAAGGTGTAAGATGAAGTGAGTGGGATGAAGGAGCCACAGCATCTGTAGATCTCCTGTTAGGGAGGCTGTTAAAAAGTCATTGTTCTAGAGGTGTCAAGATCACCACTGAAAGGGAAGACATTCTTACTCTTCCAAACTCTATCAGTAGAATAAAAATCTGATTCTCTGTTCCAAATAGTAAAAACGAAATGAGGAGTATGTGTAAGGGCATATGCATTTATCTGCATGTGTGTTAAAGTTAGTCTTCCTCCCTTCAGAAAGATTACCAAGTGGGCAGAGGGAAGAAGGTGCCGATATCACCCCTCATTCCTTCATTATCATCACATCCAATAACCAAATATCCAACTTCCTTTTCGTCATCCCCAGCTCTTCTAAATCCAATCCTCAGACCTTCAAATTCTCTAATTCTCTGCCATCTAAGCCTCAAATCGTCTTCCAGTGTCTTCCTAGATCTCCCATTCCTTCTCAGGTAGAAACCTGTGAATTCACAGGCTTGTATCTAGACATTTCTTTGACAGATGCTGTAGTCCGCTCTTGTTAGATCATGTGCCTGTTATTTCTCTTCTTGTGGCAATTTGTGTAAGCTGAATACCAGTTGCACATATATAAAAAAAAAAAAAAAAAAGAAAAGAAAAAAGATATATAGAAGTAAAAGACAACATGGAATATGTGCAGAATAGAATATATGGGATGTAGCCCAGTGTTGTGAGAAATGTCTTCCTCCTCATGGGGCTCAAACTTGCATTCAACATCTGCTAGACTATTTAGCTTTATTTAGCTCTTTAGTGGACACCACATCATTGCTTCACCAGAAATAATATCTTAACATAAAAACAGGGTTATCATAGAGGAATCCGAGTATTTCTGCATCCTTTGTGGCAGTCACTTTGAACTAGAGGCTGCATCTATATATTTAATTGGCCTTTGTGGAGTTCCATCACATTGTTTAATTGCATATCCTTTGATATTTACTTTTTTATTATTATTATTATCTTTTGATATTTTAAGCCATATGGGGGGGAGATCTACAGTTTTTCGTGAGCTCAGAGGCCACTTCAGCAAGGTGTGCAGACATGGTTCCCAACGTGACGCTAGATCTGGGACGGTGATGAATATACAAAGGGAAGCTGAGTGTAGTTGCAATTTGTGGGCCAAGTTGTGAACAATGAATCCAAACTCACGGGATTTAGGGCTAAGAAATGATTGGATATCTGTCAAAGGAGAGACACAGGTCACAACTTTTTATTTAAAAAATTACCCTGTAGCTTAATTATACTTATTGTGCTGTCTCCCAGCTACACTCAGCTGACTCAAGATCTAGTTTGTGAAGGAAAGCAAATATGTCTCTTCCCTAAAAGTGTTGCTGGGAAATGGTAATGTCAGCTCATGGCTCAAAAAGCTCCTTCCTTTATGGTGGGGTAGTACAGTCCTGCAGCCACATAAGATCCTTATTAAAAATTGGTAGAATAGTGGCTTTTGTCAGTCACTAGGAGAATGTGGCTGCCTCATCAGAAACTGCTAAAGCTAATAAAATAGGTGTGGGGGTGTACACTGGAATTCCTCAAAAATCCCTCCAAATATTTGTCTTATTGCATTTCAGATGGATTCCTTTTAAAGTTCTCTGCTTGACTGCCCAGAGCATTTCTGTCCTTTTGTCCCTAAAATAATGGTTCAGATATGAAGCTCAGACTTTGAGAGTCCTTTTTTTTTTTTTTTTTTCTGAGGGAGCATGTGAAGACAAACAACTGCCTAGTATTAGCTTCTTATCTTTGTCTTGTAAAACTCCTCCAAAAAAGCTAATTACAATATGCAAGACAGAGCAAAGAAGCACCAGTAAAGGAAAGGAAAAAGAGGCCTCAAAACCCAGAGGCAGCCAGGGGAAAGTCCTGGCCTTTACAGTTCCTGTCAACAGCTGGAGAAGCCTGGAAAAGGTTTCTAAGTGAAATCCATGGCTTCATGATTCATTGTTTGGAGGGAAGGTTCAGCCCTGTGGGTGGTGGGGTGGCCCCGGTCTCCCCATGCCCAGGACAGGGCTGCTTGGCTTGGTGACATAAGAGCAGTGCTCATCTTTCCCAGTGGACAGGATGGCTTTTGCCACCCAAGCTCTCCACAAAAAGGATCTTGCTGGCTGAGCCACAACACTTCCTCACCAGCACTGCCATGGCTAGCAGAGCTGGGTCCATGTAGCATCTGCAGGGAATCAGGGTGTTCAGTGACAACAGAGCGCTGCTAATGAAACCGAAGGGAGTGAGTTTTCCATTAGCAATATTGTGACAGTAGCAGTAAGTGTATGTGGGCCGTATCACATCAGGACATCTTTGAGTGTCATGGGTGGTTTTCAGTTAACCTTTCTGGCCGGGAATTTGCTGAGGTGGAATTGCACTGTGGCATTATTTCCATATATGTATTTGAATGCTCAGGTGAATGTAATGCATTTGTACTGGGAGATAAGAGTCAGTGATTTTTGAAAACCATCTTGCTGCAAAGGTATTCCCTGGAAGAACTCACCCTGATCGTTCCTTGGGTGTCTGAGTGCCCCTGTGCTGTCGGCCTCTCCTTGCCTCATCCCCAGAGAGGACAGACATGGGTTTCAGCGGAAAAATCCCCAGAGAAGATCAGTCAGCATCATTGCCTCATTTCAAGAGATGTGCTCCCAAAATGTGAATTATTTTTCTTTCAGAACAAGGAATTGAAAAAATAATTTCCCTTTGATTTAGATGCTTGGATCCTACTGACAGATTTTGCTTTTCTCCTGCGAGCGCTGCTGACGTGCCAGACAGATGAGGAAAGAGGTGTGAGCTTGGGCAAGCCACTAACATTGCGGTGCTTTTGCTTTCCCTCTTGTAAAAATGGCCATAGATATCCTTACTAACAGTGCATTGAGGGGCTTATTTGCCAATGGCTTTGAAATCCTTGGCAACTCAGTGCTGTCCCGTATCGTTGCTGAGTATTGTAAGGAAAGCAATGTGGTGATCTTGCCATCTGCTGAATCAGTAAGAAGCCTTTCTTTTTCATTATTTTTTCTTCTTTTTTATTTTCCTTCAAACCAGTTTATGTTCCCAAAGTGCTCTGTGTAGCCCTCTTTTGCTTTGTGACTTTAAAATTTTCCATTTTAGGTAATCTTTTGTAATCTCTCCATTAGCCCATATCCAGTAGAAATGTGCCTGGTTCCCTCCAGTTCCATAAACTCCATGCCTTGCCCATTAATTACCTCTGCAGATTTTGTCAGATGGCTTTGAGGAACTCCCATCCCCAGCAGTGGTGTACCATAGCCCCTTGCCTAGCCCAGCAGTAACATCCGTGAAGAATTCCCCTCTACTAGTGAGCCGTGGTGACCTCCTCTTCCTGAAGCCACGCTGACTATTTTCAGTTAATCTATGCTTTTCCAAATGTTCTCCCTTTTGACTCTTAAAAGAATTTCAAAGGCTTTTGCTCACAACTCATGTCAAACTGACTAGTGTGTAGTTTCCTACTATGTCTTTATAGGTTCAGTTTTTAAACTATGGCATTATGTCATCCTCCTTTTCCTCAGAGACCTCTCCTGAACTCAGTAAACTTAGGAAAATATCCACCAAAGTCTCTCCAGTTTGTACTGCTGCTCACTATGCTCAACATTACAGATCCAAGATTTGGTCCCCTGAAAGGCCCCAGGTACGTGTCTCACCCTTGTTATGCCCCTGGGTGTTCAAAGAGTAAGTCCAGAGGTGCCAGAGGAGTTATTTTGGCTTTGCAAAACTGTTCAGTGCATCACAGTCTGGCCTGATATTGTTTAAAATAAAGTTTCTGTTACTATGAAGAACAGCAGCCTAAGAAGTGGTGCTATAATTTAGTTACGTATCTTCAACTGTATCTCAAAGTAAGAGTTAAATATCAGTTCCTCCGTCCAGGTAATTAATTTCCTGTCTTCTCTGGCAATTATTCATATCCCTGTTGAGACAAAAGTATTATCCCTTTGTATCATTGCCAGGAAGAGCTAAGGTTGCTTAATTTCTCTACCTTTGCACTTTCCTATAGCTTGTTGTCAGAACTGTTAGAAATATCCTTATTTTACTACATGTGTTTTTTAAATAATTGCCATTACTTTGTTATGTTTAGCTTTACACTGTTGACTTGTTCTCCCAACTTTAATTTAAATGTACTTTCTGTGCAGAATTTTCATACAAATATCTTTGCCTATCTTGGTATTTCTATTTTTGTTACTACAAACATGTATTTATATTCCATGAAAGATACTTTTCTGAAATATTTTCAAATTTAAATTTAATTGATAAATAGCCTACAAAAAAACAGAGACAGAAATATGATTATAAAATTCGTAGTTGTGGATGAGATTCAGAAGAATGTGTTTTAAATTTTGGATCAACAAGGGAAATTAAGAGAAGCAGTATGTATGACTGTAGAGGACAATGATGAAAAATGACTTTGAAGGTGTGCTTTTTTTACTACAGATTAGCAAGTGAACATACAGATTGAAGGAATCTTATTTTCTGTCTGTAGAACAACCTCTTTTCATTGCTCAGTGCAGATTAAAAAATCGTCATGTAATTCCTTATGGTATTTCAGAATTTGACAGAAACAGTATTTTTGTGACTAAGAACTGATTATGCTAAGCACAGTCTTTGACCTTCTGCCTCTGCCTTCGTGGGGTTGTCTGGGAATGAGTGGATGCTTAGGAGCCTTACCTATAACCTTTCTCAACATAATTTTTAGGAGAAGATACTTCAAAATTAATTTTGCTCTGTTACTCTAGTTTATCTTTCACTGTGCCAACAATGATAGCATGAACTTTGAGGACTTTATTTCTGGATGCATTTCTATACAACTAAGTGGTTGGCAAAGACAGGATATTTGTCTTGTTTTGCTTCCGTCTTTGGTAAAAATCAGTATGAGTTCAAGGGCAGACTGAACATATTCTTGGAAGAGAAAAGTGGTGAGCATTATTAAACACACAGACACCTCATCTTAATCTAGAGCTTCTGATTTTTAAATAATTGTAGAGTGGGACAGTACTAATGGGAAGTTTTGTATATGCTTGTCTCATTCTTTCTCTTCTCTTAGCATCCATTTTACTACCAGAGTTGGAGACAGCTAGTGTGCTCAATAACCCTTTGCTCTGAAATGTCTTGCTGGTTTTCTTGAGTGCAAAAAAAAAAAAAAGTAATAACACAAAATGAATTTGGCTTTACGTGGTAATTTCTCCGTAGTAATTCAGTCATTCAAATACCTGACATCATTGCAGCTGTTGCCAAGTTGTTTAGGATGTTTTGACAGGACTGGCAAATATAAGTTGTCTTCTAAAAGGATCTTGTGGGAGATCTGTGCCCTTCTGGAAAGGCAGTAAGAGGCTACATGGGACACTGTAGATTACATAAGATGATATGATGCTTCGATTTAGACACTCAGATCTCATCTCAGTGCTGGGGTTCAGCTTTTAGGCACTGAGTGTAGTCAGAAGAGATTTGTACCCTAAAAGGTGGGGTTTATCCAGTGTGTTTTGGGCATGCATCTTACGATGAGGTGGCTCATCCAGGTATTATGTCTGTGTTTCACTCTTAGGGGGAACAGAGGACTCCTAGATGACTAGTTAGATGCCAGAGTTATAGGACATCAGTATGACACTCTATAGCTCGTCTTCTTTCCATGTTGAATCTGTTAAGAAAAAGGAAACAAGGAATCTGAATCTCAGCCCAGGCTCAAATGTTGTCTCTGCGCCATAGCTGTCCCAGTAGGGCTGCTTGGGTGATGCTTTTTCCACTCTGAAATCATTCAGGTGTGAAATCCCAGGTAGCACCCATCATTGGAAAATACTTGCTTTAGTAGCATGTATAACCAGTGTACTCACTGTGTCTTTCCCAAAAACACTGAACTTGAACCCTGCTCTAGGTTCCTGCATGTAGTGATATGTGGTTGTATTTATTAAGCTGACTTCTGTGTTAAGTCAGCCTCTCCTTCAAAATTCTCTGTATATATATTCAGAAGATAATTTTCCTTCCTCTTTTCAGAAGCTGAATGGAGACAAATAATAGAACAGAGACCTTAAAGCACTTTTTATGCACTGCATGCTACCCACAGCCGCCTCTTCAATTAAAGTGAGATCTGCTTCTGGATCGTATTCTTATGTGGAGTTCCAGTTTCCAAATCCTCCTTTCAGAGACTCCCTGAACCTGGGATGGTCGCATTTTCTGCTGCTAACTGTTCCAAATTCACCATCTGGCACATCTCAACACTGGAGAATGAAGATAGTTGTCAGTAGCAGTGCAAATCATTGTTATTTTGTTAAACTAACCCATAGTACATCCCTTCTTTTTTTTTTTTTTTCCTCTTGCTTCCAGAGAGTATAAATAATAATGTTTAAAAATGAATAAACACACATGCAAAGACATATAATATCTCAGCCACATTCCAAAGTCCTTGCTCAAGTTTTTCATTCACTTCCTATCCCAGTAAAAGTCCAACTGAAGCAAGTATGATTTTGGTAGACTTAAAATGGAGTAAAATTTGCACAAAAAATTTGGCAGACATACGCAACAGCAGCAGGGGCAGTTCAACTCAGAATGCTTCTTAAAATCTGTGGACAAGGAGAGTTGAGATGTCATTTGTGGCTTGGAAAAAATGTCTACTTTGAGGTCTTGGCTTCCCTCCCTTGCTGTATTCTGTCTCACTCACCGTATAATTATTAATGCTTAAGGATGAAATTCTGAAAATCTTCCCATATCTGCTACCTTTTACAACAGCAGTAAGAAATCTGCTTCTAGCAGAACTAGTGTACAACTTACAGGGATCCTAGTGGTATCTTTGCTCATTCTGATGGGTGAACAGGCTGTTGAGCTAATTGCTCAGTTTAGTTAAACAACAGCTGTTTTGAACACTGTGTTTGTATCCTCCTGTCCTCAGTAGTGTTGTTCAGGAAAATCTGTTGAGGACAGGCTGGGTCACCAAGCACCCAGTCAAGGTTGCATTTTGCATCTGTGGGATCCTGCTGGCTATGACACTGTGAATTAGCTTGATTGAAGAACTGTGGGATGGTTAAACTGCCACCCTTTGTCTACTGAGTCTGCCACTGTGCAAAATTATGATCTCCTCCTACCTAACACTCAAGTGAGATCGTTGTTTCTGATATGAGTCTTTGTTAATTGTTAGTGGAGATCTTTTTTAAAAATTAAATAACAAGGAATAATCTTTTAGAAGGAAGCACCATAACTGCCACAGAAGCAGTTAAGGATCTGTCTGGAGATCTTTGAAATTTCCTGTTGGTGGGATTTCCATGCTGATACTATCTAACATTTTTGGGGGACTGTAAACTTCTGTTCTGCTAAGATATCCAAATTATCAATCTGATTATAATATTCATGATAACTCTGTCAGACCAGAAAAAGCGCTGAAATGTAATTTAATTTAACCATTTCCACTTTAGTAACTTTAAAGATACTGATATATTGTCCTGTGCATTGTATCCTGTCATTACTTCTTTTTGTTTAGAAACTGCTGTGTGCACGTTTTCCCCTTCTTACCTTTTTCAGAGTTGTGCATCTTACCCTGACTGAAGGCACACCATTATAAATTGAGAGCACTGCCATTTGTTTGCCATTACATGGCTTTATTTCGTATTGGTTCAAATCACAGCAGCATCCTGCTTTTTGCATGGAGCACATGTTTTCTTGGTGGACAGTGTTGAATGGTCTAATTCATCAGAGTTCCCACAGACGAGCTGCTCATTGCTCCATCTGTCCTAGTTTACCTGCCCTAGCACTGGTACTGGGGAGGATCTGGGTGACACCTCTGTTTTGATCTTGCTGTTCCCTGTGCTCAGCTGTGCACTGCTGCAGCTCAGTCCTTCTGTTTTCCCAAGTTCCTGTGCCCAACCTTCCCACTGATGATATTCCTGCTAACTAAGTGTGGATGTGACAGACCATCCTCCTCCTGCATCTCTGTGCCATTCTCCTCTCACCTCCAAAAAAGGAAGTCTTGGGGAGGAATAGAACAGAAAGCACAGGAGAGACAGAGAGTGCCTGAGGTTCAGCAGTACCAAACCAATCTTTCAGCAAAATCTCATTATAGTAATGCATACGAAGTTGTTCATTGTACTTCTGAGGCAAGCCCATCCTTGCCCTGCATTATTTTTCAACCAGAACCTTTTACCCTGATTTCACTGGCTTTTTTTCTAGTGCTAGATGATCACAGCCTCTCCCAGTTGGAAAGGCATGGTTAGAACGACGGGGTCCAGTAACCCCAAGCCTAATTCTGATGGGTTTTTGCCCATAGCCAGGACAGTGGAGCAAAGCAAGGGTTAATGACTGTGCCTGTTTTTGGAGCTGGGTATAGTGCACATGTGATGTTCAACTTTCATTTGTGTAGCTCTTGTGCTGAGTAATAACACAAAGTTTCATGCCACAGCAGCTACAGATGTAGCATCTGCTTTTGCAGCCTTAGAATACAAGATTCAGACTGACCGATAACTAGTGAAGTTGAGGGTTCAGTTGCTTCACAGTGAAATAATATCTTTGGCCCCAGATATATTCTGTGTTTCACGTTTTCACACATCTTATGCAAAACAAGCATCAGGGTCTGTGAAAGCAAACTGCACCAGGAGATCCTCAAGTTTGCAGGAAAACTTCCTCTCCCTTTAAGGAGCTCTGGTCATTGCTTTGTAGGGCAATAACTAGGCAAATGCTGCAGGGGAAATATTCTGAGGACTTACTTTGTCTTCTGAAGGAAAGATGTCTGATTGACTGAGTCCAAAAGTGGTGAGCTAAGGAATTTCTCCCTTTGTCTGCAAGTCACACTGACTCTGATACCTGACAGTGTTGCTTTTTCATCACTTGAGAAAAGCCAGGAGTATCAGAGGATAAGCTACAATGGATCTGAATTACTGTTCACATTGAAAGCTAAACAAACAAAACGGTTATTTTAAATACTAGTAAACACCAAATAATCGGATTGAGCTGAATAATGAAAAAGAAGTTAATTTGGCTCATCGTGGTCATTGTCCGAATGATCTCTGAGGAGAAAGGCAAGAAATGAAAACAACACCTGATTTTTGTGCTCAGTCCAAACAGCTGCCTCCTGTCCACTTTTGTATAGACTTCAATCCTGAAGAGAATACATGTGTATTCTGATGCAGCCGCTGAGTATAAGAATGTATTCAACTTCTATTTCTTAGTTTTTCATCTATGAAATACATAAATTCACGATTCAGTTGAAGGTTTACGAACTGGGTTTATAAAAGAGGTAATGTTTTTTTTAATCTGACACTACCTAAATGGCTAAAGCTAATTCATAGTGTTGCTAAGTATGTCTGAAAACAACTATATTGTTGGTTTTATGTCTGGCCTTTTTGGAAAGATAGACTGATTTGTTTTTAAAACTAAACTATATAGAGAAACCTGTTCTCACATGTGAGAGCAGGATGGACATTTTTCCTTTATTTTGCCAGTGGTGTCTTCAGTTTCATATAGAACTTTTCAGAAAACAACCTCCTCTGGATCCTGCGATACAAACAAAAGAGCCAAAAGGCTGTTCAGAGGATCACATTGTGATTTATTCTTCCCTATAATTCATAATCTTTGTAATTCTTACTGGCTCATCTGTGCAGAGAGTGTGTTAATGTGTTTTAAAAAGATTGCCACATAAGCCAAAGGTGTATGCGGTTATTTATTTGACTTTTAGCGCAAGGGTATGAAAGCTGAGATGCTTCTGAGATAAGACGTCACAGCTGTACCTGGAAGAAGCTTGTGCAGACCAAACTTGGCCCTGTTTCCAGTTTTATTGAAACCAGATGCCTTTGCAGCGTTTAGCTCTCAAATCTGCAGTGCTTCATCCAGGACATGACCTTGGGAGCTGCTGTCTCCCAGGGCACGCTATGGGAGGGCATCCCGCCAGCTGCTACCACAGCCGTGCTGGAATGATGGGCTTGGTGCAAAGGTCTGACTCTCAGCATAATTTGAAGAGCGTTTAACCCTGTGGGCAGGGTTAACCACAGGGGAGATCTCAGCAGGGCTAGTCTGGAAGGGATTTTTCTTCAGAGGAGGCTGAGGCTCTGGTCACTCTGGATACTGGAGAATGTGTGCAGACAGACATTCGGAGGCAGATAGCATCAAACCCTTTGCAGGCCGTGTAAGCGCTCAGTGCTGGAGCTATACAACTTGTCCCCAGCATTAGCACTGCCCCCCTGGGTTCTTTTAGTGCTGCCTCATGTACCCCAGGGCAGGGGAAAGTAGTGGTCCGGTTTGGCTTCTCCCAGCTGCCACATGGTACCTCAATGACGGTATCCAGTTGCCACAAGTTAAGGCTGTCCCTAGGCCTCAGGCTGTGCTGGAGCTGGGCTGAATCTGAGGAGCTGATGCCCAAGCTGTTCTTCTCTATGGCCACTCTGCCAAAGCCTCTGAACTGAACTCAAGATGCACCCGTATGAGTCCAACAGAGGTCCCCGCTGCACAGCTATACCTTTCCCACCCAAAGAATTGTTGATTTTCTTTCTTTTCCATTCCTAATCTGTACCAATATCATATCCTTGCCTATGTCTGGACGTAGATACTTTCACATACCACAAAAAGCTTATCTTGAGGTGTCTCGGTTTGCCAGTGGGAACTAAGACAATTCCCTCTCACTGGATTTTCTTTTTGGGGTTTATGAATCCAGTGCCTACAGTGATACAAATCTTCTAGGCAAAGAGGTAAAATTCCTTGTCAGAGCTATGAAATTTTCTATATCCCTGCCCCAGAGTGCCTTAAAAGCCACTCACCCTCTGTATAATAAATAGCATAGAAGACCAGTGTGTGCTGTAATTATTGTTTTCAGACCTGAGATGACTGTCCTGCTGTGTGGTATGGATCAAGTACAAAATCTTGACTACACTGCATTTCAGTAATATGAAGCATTTAAGAAGAAAACTGTAATATGAAGTGTAACTTCAGACACTGAAGCCATCAGGATAGAAGTTTAGATGTATATATTTACAATGAAAATACTGTCTGCAAGATGGGAGATAGTTCACAGAATTTGGTGTAAGTCTGAATATTTCAGTCACAAAGTCATACATCTATTTTTCAACATTCAGATTCTATATTAATGCATTCTCTGTACATTCTGTACCTCTAAAACACTTAAAGGCTTCCCCAACCAAAAGATCTTGTTGCCTTTTCTTGTTGGATGCTATAATACTATGGTGAATTTCACCCTTATTGGTCAAGATTTCATTTCTAAAAGCGCTTCTTTATCTTCTGATTTGTTCTGCTTCCTCTGGCTGAATTGCTCTGAGGGAGGAAAAAAAAAATATATATATATATATATATCCTTTTTATGGGTTACATTACTTATGTAGCAGGCATGAAACTGCAAACACCTGGTTGAGTTTCCCTTGTGTGAGCAGCAGCCTACCTCAGAGGACTCTGCAAACATCTGAAACTCATTCTATGCATCTCAAAGGCCCTCTCCATCACTGATTGAGTATTTTTATGAGATTCATTATGGAGCAGCTGTGACTGATACTGGTGATCACCCAGCGGAGGCTATTAATGTTTGAGATGTGGTCACTGTCATTCAGAAGACTAATTATTAAATTAAGGTAAATACAATATGTATTGCTATTCCACATGTATTATGCTTGCTCTTGGCAGGGAACATCTGGATGAGGTGATGCTTGCTGTAGGCATGGGGGTGGCTGTAGTGTTGGATTGCAAGGATGTTAATTTTGGCTAGTGAACTGAGAAGTGTTTGAAAACATCGCTAAATTAATATCAGATTTAAAGTAGCTAACCAAAAACTGATTGGACAACAGAAGTTTGTGATTGGGCTGCTGCCTTTCTATGAACATCCTGTTAAGATTTTCTGTTTGGTACCAGGGAAACCCCAGTGTTTTGACATTTTCCCACGTGGAGCAGTCTGCAGTAACTGTAGCATCATCTCATGCTTGGAAACTCCTTACTACTATCACTGTGGAATATGAGGTTTTAGATGCACCGTGAGTGTCTTTGTCATAGATGAAAATCCCAGACAAAATCCAACCTGGCTTAAGTACCTGCAGAGATGCATGTGTGAGCATATATGTTTGTAAATATTTCACAATCCATTTTGATAGGATGTGACTGTGATACAAGAGCAATTTGCGGAGAATCAGTAAGTGAGCTAAGTCATAACTCAAAAATTATCTCTGGGACCTGGAGAACAGCCACAAGCAGTTGAATGCTGCTAGACATAGCAACTGATGTACATGAGGAGTTCTCTTTGTCAGTAACACCCTTTGTAAGGAGTCTGTATCCTCAGTCAAAAATGTATGTGGGTATTAGAAAAAAGCAACAAATATTTCTTGCTGATTTGCACCTTCAGTAGTTCTTTAAATTTAGTCTTAGTTCATCGTAAGTACTGTGATTTGCACAAGGTTTATATAGTTATCAAGAAAAACACAGCATATCACAAACTTAACACAACTCGTCAGTCACAAACTGGCCATAGGGTAGGGATCTAAAATTCACCACTGCAGTGAACTTTATTGCTACAGCCTGTAGCATGCTTCACAGTATTTCCTATTCAGAAGGAACTTGTCCAGGTTGTTTCATCTCAGTGGAATTACGTTGTTTAATGCTTGATGGATTGTATGTCACTAAGTAGAACAGAGGACAGAAATGTCTTTATAATTTTGACCACTTTGATCTTTTGTTGATAGTTTTCCTCCAGTCTTCTTTTAATGAAGTGGGTATGGTTAAAAGCCTAAGATAGAAACCCAGGAGGTATTAAAACAGGAAAACAACTACTTGTTATTTTTTTATTTTTATATATATAGGCAGATTTTGATTGTCATTTTTTCCTGTATTTTTTGTTCTTATAAGTCAATTGCAAGAATATCTGTAGTTGTAAAACACACAGTGATTCTTTACTTCGTATCTTGCTAGAAAATAATAAATCAAATAGATTCTTCTTTATTGTTTCCACAAGTGGCAAAATTCTCTTTTCTTAATAGCTGGCTTTCTGAATTGAATTCAGTGCTGCTCATTGGTAGAGATGAAAATTTAGCTCATGTTTTATAAATGAGGTGTTTTACCAGGTTTTTCTTTTCTTCCTGTGTGAGTTAGTTACACAATACTCACCCCAGCTGGGACTTTGCACAGTAATCCACGGTACTCACATGCCAATCTCAAATTTATACTAGAGAGAATCTTTAAGCAGTTCAACGAAACAGAAATTCGGAGTTCAATGTCAGAGAATTAATCTTCCTCCAGATGCAACAGAATCTGGTCTCAGTTGATGCAGCTGAAAATGTAAAGTAAAGCTATCCTTAAATATTATATTTGACTAAATTGAGGATCCTGTCCTTGATATCACTTTTGTGCAATAGCTGCACTACCAGAGTTGACTACAAATCAACATATTGAAGTTCTCTAACCCTGACGAAGACTAACTATGGCAAGTTGAGTGACATTTATTTAGGGTATACACACCTTTACATATGGTAAGTTACTCTTATTTTCAGATGTGAAAAATATGACAGACTTCTGAAGGAATTATCTGAGAACTGTTCTTGTGCAATGCAACATTTGGTTTTACAAATTTCCAAGCTATTTCTGGCTTAGAAATGAGTCATGCACCATAATGGAAGTACTGGCACTAGCACCTTGCAATATTTTGAGGCACAACCTGTAGAACTTTGTTTTCAATATTCTCTACCTTTAAAAAATGTTTTGTTCTTTCACCTTGAAGGCCTAATGAAATTAATGGGACTTGACGGGCCCAAAACAGAGCTCCACGACTGGAAACCTCAGATTTTTGCTGGGTTGTTAACAGTTGTCCTGCTAATAACACCCGTGGTTCTTGGTTTCATAGAATCATAGAATCACCAAGGTTGGAAAAGACATACAAGATCAACCAGTCCAACCATTCACCTATCGTTTCAGCTGTCTTTAGGAAAGTTGTGCATGAATTAGAAAAGCAAGCTGTGTGGACAGAAAGAACATGAGAGACATGGCCCAAGGATTGACCCTGGAGAACTCTCACTGACAGATAGCACACAGGGCTGCCTCCACATGACCACGTAAAGAACATGATACTGTCCCTGCATTTTCCAACCATACTTCGCAGGAAACCTAGACTATGCTTCCAGAATCTCCAGATATTAGTGTACATGTTCTGAATTACATTTCAGGAACAATTTCTTAAATGACTTGAAGTGAGATCATATCCACAACAAATGAACAGAGAAAACTCACTTTTTATCATAGCAACCAGATGCTTGCAAAGTGTTCTCTTTCAGTCATCCTTTCAAAAATCTTACACGACCTCATACATTTGTGTCCCTTCAACTTAGCTGCATGCTTTTTAACATGTTTCATTTATTTTTATCTTACAGTATATGATTTAAAGGGAAGAGCGACACAGAGCAGCTGCAGATAACCTAGTGAGGCCTGGTGGTATGCACTGCAATGTGCCACAAAGGGTCATGTTGAGTTTGAAGTGAGATTCATGCTTTCATTACAGTTGGCCCAAGATAAGGATGTCCAGAGTTAAGCATGCAAATCAGATTTGTTCAGATCTTGAACTTAAGAAAAGATGACTCAGAGAGAATTGAAGGCAAGTGCATACCAGCACGTATGAAAATTTTGATAGTATCGTATTTTTGCTCTAGCTTTCTCTGTTTTTCTAGTTCCAAGTCAGAGAGCTATGCTGCTTCCATATGTGTATGTATGATGTCCTACAGCACACGGGCATGCTGTTGGTGAACACGTCCATTACAGCCATACAACCCCATACTGTTGCTGAAAAATTAAACCTTGTAATAAGGCCAATACTTGTGACCTGTCTGCATATTTAAGGGGAAGAATATTGGTGATATTTTGTTTTTGGTAATGATCAGTTGGCTTTTTTTTAAATCTGAAGATGATGAGTATACACAAATGCAGGTTTTTTTCTATATTTACTTCTAGGTGGTTGTTTAGCCAGTGACTGTCATAGATAGGATTGCTCTTATGCTCTGAGTATTGTATCTTCATTATAAAAGCCATGATGTACTGTAGAAGACAGAAATCACATGTACGTAAATGTACAAATCCATACTACTATGTGCAGTGCACTATGTTTGAAACTGGAATTTAAGAGGTCAATTTGCCTATCTTTTTTTTCTGATTGTCTATTAATGTCACTCTTTTGTTGTTTCTTGCAATTCAGAGAAGTATCCATTATTTATTTCCCCAAGTGACATGGGGCCCGAGGCCTTATTCAATAAGTATCATTGAGCCCTGTGGTGAGTAATTTTGTTGTAATCCCACTTGTGGGCTGTTATGAGAACAAGAACTGGTGAACATTTTACAAAGGTTGAGAATGATCTTCAGAATATGAGATGCAGTAGTACTGTTATCCCTGTTTTACAGATGAGGAAAGGAGGACAGGGTTAAAAAAGCAATCAAAGGCATGTTCTTATTTGGGATACTGAGCTTCAAGAGCTCTTACCAAAGGAGAGTTTAAGTATTTAATGCTCAGCTATGGTTTGTTTTGCTTTCTGTTGTGCACACTCTGTCCTTCACTAACATGACCCCAGAGCAGAATTTGTCACATCCTACTTAGATGCTCACAATAATCACTTGAGGTGGTACACCTTCATCATCTTCAGCTAACCCAGAGAGAGATGCCCTCTTTCATGGAGGGAATAATCAGGTCTATGTAAGAATTTTACCTTAGAAAGAGATTAAAGGTCCTGTGCAAGTACATATTTCTCTTCATGGACTATGAAGGGAGCAAAGACCAGCAGAAAGCTGAGGTCTCAGGTCAACTGATGTGAACTCCTCTCAGAGGTCTAATGTTAGTAGCGCCACAATGAAGACTCTAGTTCCTTTTGGATAGATTTTGGGTATCGTGTTAAATTCAGGTATCATTGTTTTATTATATACAGAGATTGTTACAATAAATACGTATCAGTTAGCTACACATTTACTAGATAGATACATGCACGCATGTTTGCATCCATCCATACAATTCTGTGTACTGACTGTGAAACATACAGGCATTTCTGAAAAATTAAGAGCAACTAATGCAAAGCAGAACTATGCTGTTCTTAAACTGAATTTTAGATGTTCTTCAAAAGGATTTTATAGGAAGCAATTAGAGTTTCATGTTAATTGTTTAGAAAAACACTGCTAAGATTTTTATTACTTGATAGTTCAAGGATCTTACTGTTTCAGTGCCTGACTGTCCTCTCAGTGAAGAACCTTTTTCTGATATCCAACCTGAACCTCCTCTGTCAAAGCTTCACACTGTTTCCTCGGATGCTATTACCAGTCATAAGAGAGAGGAGATCAGAGCCTGCTCCTCCACTACCCCTTGTGAGGAAGCCATAGGCTGCGATGAAGTCTCCACTTGGTCTTCTCCTGGCTGAACAAACCAAGGGACTTCAGCCACTCCTCATACATCTTCCTCTTTAGACCTTTTGTCATCTTTGTAGCACTACTCTGGTCACTCTATTCTTTTTCACGTCATTTTTGGACTGCAGCACCCAAAACTGCAGCCAGTGCTCACAGTGAAGCCACACCATTGCAGTGTAGAGCAGCAGTCCCTTCCCTCAAACACTGCTGTTTTTGAAGCACTCTTTCCCTGCTTCCTGGGCAAACTCACATTCACTTGCTGTTGGCCAAGATTCCCAGATCCATTTCAGTGGGGCTGCCCTCCAGCATCTCATCCCCAAATCTGTGTGTACAGCCAAGGTTGCTCCTTCCCAGACGCAGAACCCAGCACTTGCACTTGTTAAATTCCATGTGCTTTGTGATTGCCCAGCTCTCTAATTTGTCTAGATCTCTCAGCAAGGCCTGTCCAATGTCAGTCAAGTCAGTAGCTCCTCCCAGTTTAATATCATCAGGAAACTTGCTCAAAACACCTTCTACTCCTACGTCCAATCATTTATGAAAACTTCAAAGAGACCTGTCCCTAAAATAGAGCCCTGGGGACCTTCACTAGTGATCATCTGCAAATCTATTGCAACTCCACTTACTATAACCCTTTGGACTCAAGCTGTCTGCCAATTGCTCACCCTTTGCATTTTATTTTTGTCTAGTCATATGCTGGACATTTTGTCCATAAGGCTACTGTGAGAAACAATATTGAAAGCTTCACTGAAATCCAAAAATATAACATTAGCTGGCTTCCATTGGTTAACTAGATGGGTGACCTTGTCATAAAAGGAAATTAAGTAAGTTCGTTAAACGGGACCTTTCCCTCATGAACCCATGCTGGCTGTGACCATCTCTGGTCACATGTTGTCCTTTAGGTGTTTTTCAGTAACTCCCAGCATAATTTTCTCCATAATTCTACCTGGCACTGAAGTGAAACTGAAAGGCCTGCTATTACCAGGCTCTTGTTTCTTGCCCTTCCATTTGCCAGCTTCCAGTCAACTGGGACCTCTCTGAATTCCCAAAACTGTTGAAAAATAACGGAGAGAAGTCTCATAATGACATCAGAGTGTTCTCTGAGTATCCTTGGATGAACCCCATTGAGTCCCATGGACTTACAAGCATCCAGGATGGAGCAGCAAATCCCACACAAATTTGTGGTTGAGTGGGAATTGGTTGTTACTGTAGTCATGGTCCTCCAGCTCAGGGCACATGCAGTCCCAGAGCCCATCATTGATGTAGATGACAAAGAAGGCATTAAATGTCTTTGATTTGTCTATCTCTTTGTTGTAAGATGACCATTCTCATCCCGTAAAAAACAAATGATGTTCCCTCTGCTCTTTCTTTTGCTATTAATGCATTTAACAAACAAACAAACAAAAAGCACACATTTTATTATCCCCCACAGTATTGGCTGCTTCAGCTCTGACTGAACTTTGGCCACACAGATTCCCTGTGGTGGTGAAGAGGTGAACAGGTGTACAGCATTTCTGTAGTCTTCCTACGTTACCTGACCTTGCTTCCAACAGCCATACCCTTTGGTCTTTCTAGGAGAATATCTCTGTTCAACCAGGCTTACCTGCCCTGTTTGATTACCTACTTTTTGGAATTACCTGTTCCTGTGCTCTCAGGAGGAGGTGCTTATTAAGTGACCAGAAGTAATGAACCCCAGTGCCTCTAAAAGCAGTTCTTAGGGGGCCATACCAACTAGTTCCATGAGTAACTTGAAATCTGCTCTCCCCATATCCAAGGTTGAGATTTGGGTGGTAGATTTCCTGTTAAAATGCAAAAAGCAAATTTTTCTTTAGAGCTAATATACAGATTAATTTAATACTTTCTGGGTTAGTGGAGAAGATGCAGGCAATGTTTCTGAGATTGCCTGCAGATTGATCTTGGGGAAGTGTAGTGGAAATGCTAATTCATGGCCTGTAACAGTGATTGAGCACCTGGTGAGAAGGCAGGGCTAACCCAGGGGCACTCAGGTGCATGCAATGTACCTGAGTGACTGGAAGGGGTGGAGCCAGGAGCCACTCCTTCCCAGACCTCATTTAAGGGTTGGCAGTAAAGGTAGAGGTATCTTGTTGGAGGTCTCTGTCTATCTGAAGCCTTCTAAGGGTAAGCAGTTGTTTTTTTTTTTTTTCCGTTCTTTTTCTCCTGTGGTGGTTGTTGCATTTGAGATTGTCCTTGCTTGTTATAGCCTATATAGACTTTGCTCCTCAGCTATTATTGCTGCGTTCAGCATTGTGTTACAGCATTACAGGAAGTTTATGGATGTAAGAATTAGCTGTTCACTTATGACCAGATAAATGGTAGGCATATCCTTCCAAAGTTTTTGGTTTTACTTGAGGTATCTTTAATAAGAAATCTAGGGACTCTCACCATTACTAGTCTTGACCTATTTTATTTTATCTCAAAAATTATTTGTTGTTTACAATTCTGAGGCTGCAGGTTCTGCCATCAAATAAACCTTGTACAGAAAAATCTTTCTATGTTACTTTCAATCTGATACTTTTCCAAGTCAATTCAGCATTCCTAATTTCACTGAATATTCAAAAGAAGGCTGAAGATCTAGTTCTGGAATATCCATTTCTATGTGTTTCACTTTAATTTGTTTTTAAATCACAGCAACTAGCTCTTGCTAATTCCTTATAGAGGTAAAAGAACAATCTATTAAGAGCATTGTTTTAAAGCATTTACCTGAAAGTACAGTGTTTCTCTGAGTGTACAGAATTAGTCTTTTCAACACCAAAGCAAGGTATGTATGTTAGTGGTCTTCCTACTTGAAGTGTATAACATCTGTACTTTGCTGTTCCTTGGGGGAGGGGGGGGGGAGAATTGTCACTTAGCAAATTGCTTTTCTGATTTGTGTTGACCAGAAAGCTCCCATTCTTAAATTATTTATCAATATGTGAGGATTTTTAAATTATTAATTAGTTTAATAACAGCAATCTGATATTAAGCAGGGTTAAACAACTTAAAAACAGAGTGCTTTCCTTGGATCTGAACAGGAGCAGAATTTCTGAATGGGTTTAATGTTGCTCTCTTCCTCAGAGTTGATTCACTACATTTGGACGGACTCGTCAGTGCTATAGGTCTTGCTCTTCTGACAACTCTTAAAACTGATTTAACATCAGTTTAGAGCTAAGAATAGGAAAACAACTTATCTAAAATGGGGGAAATATCAAAACTGAGACATAGGATAGAATAATCTGCTCTCAGGTCTTCAGAACTTTCTGCAGAGTTTATAGGCATTGTATGTGTGGCTATTGTATCCTTTCAAAATCGGTGGACTTTACATATAATTACAGATTTGATCATTCCAGTTGGCTATTGAGCTGGCTGTATGTCATCAGAGCACTATTAGCTAAACATCATCCATGGGAACCAGTATGTGGTCATTTAGACATCATTTTCCTTTATAGGAGATTCAGGCTGTAGTCTTAAATGCAAATTTCATTAACGGAGGTGATAAAATAATACAACCCAATACCTTTTTTTTTTCTCTTCAGAATTCTTAGAGTAATAAAAAGAACAGTGGGCAAAAGTGTTTTAAATATATTAACTTTTTTTTTTTTTTTAACTCTGCAAGCCTTTGTTCTGAAGAAAGAAAACTGCTGTTTCACTTCCCTGAAGCCATTGGTAATATGATGCAAAAACATCAGAGAAAATCTAATCCAAGATAGGTGCAGTCCCCAAGGGAACGTGCTCCTCTTTGTTTTATATTTCCATTGGAAATCTGGAAGATTTTGCATGCAAACATCTTATTTCATGGAGCTGCTTCTCAAATTGAGAGATTAAATCTAGCACAGTATAAAGGGCTTTTCAATAAAGTGGGTTGCACAGTCTTCTGTTTATAGAAAATTGATGCATCATCTGATATGTCTAAAATTGCTAACTTCTACTTCAGTGAAGCTGCAGGAATTTCAACTAGCCCATTATCTAATCAAGAAAAATATTCCCACTGCATCTTGTCTTAAAGATAGGTGGTTGAAAGCAGCTTTCAGGCTGCTGTGTATCATGACTCATTACAGCTGCAAAATAGGCTGATTTCTTTCCTTGAAAAAGTTGTGTTTGCAGAACTATCCATCATCCACAAAGTATTCTGAAATGCCTCAAAAGCTACAAAACAGTTATTAAATTCTAACTCAGTTTCCCCCACACTTTTCATGTACCATCAGAATTTATACATAAAAGGTAAATAATTATTATTGCTTAGTGAACGGTGAAGGGAGATCACTGCAGTAACAATGATTGGCATGAGCCACAGACTGTTTTTACTTCTGGGATCTTCACAGCTCCCTGTGTGCTGGAAGTTTCCCATTGCTAGCATATCTTTCTCTGCGATAGAAGCCAGGTGAGTTTGCTCATTCTTCATTACCTCAGCATGTACTGTTCTTTGTGATAACTCGTGGCGAGGTGGGAGGAGTGGGGGATGTCCTTATTGGCAAAACCCTGTGAGTACTGTCCTGTTAAGGGGTGCACACTCAGTCCGTGGTATCACAGGGCTGGCACCTCTCCCTGCTCTGTGTGCTGAGCACAGCAATGGGACATACACTCTACCCATCTGGCAGGGAGTCACCATGGTTAACCAGTCCTTTGCCATTCCCTGTCTGCTTTCTGACAGGGGACAGTGTTTTTGAATTAAGTACTAGAAGGAATAGGAAGGAATAGAAAGAAATCTAGATGTAAGCGTGCTGAAAAGTAGGGCAGGTATCAGCAAGGGTTGTGTCCAGCATCTCTACAACACTGGGACAGCAAACCATGACGTACTGTATTTCATTTCCTGCCAAGTAAGAAAGATGTGGAAGGTTTAATTAACAGCAGCGACCTTTTCTGTGGGACTTTCCATGAGCAAATCACAAAGGGCATTACTAATGAGTTAAGAAAAAGAGTACACATCTCCTGAGCTCCCATCCACCCCTCACAGTGCTTCCTCGTTTCTCTCTGTTCCTCTTCTCTGCAATACTGTACAGAAGAGCAGCTCTCATGTGCTTGTAGGGCAGGACTCTTGATTTTCTTTCATGCTGGATGGGGCTCTGTCAGGCACTGAGGCAATGGCGCAGAGGACATGTTTCTGGATTTAGCTTTAAGAAATGGGAAGTTGATCCTGTTCCTAGGAGATGTAGTGAGAAACGTACCTGAAGGAGAATCTGTTACTAAGCATGTTCTCGTACCACTTTCATCTCGAGATTTTTTTTCAGCAGAAGGTATTTTCTTTCTCAGATGAGACAACTAATACATGGATTTAGAATACAGATTTTAGCTGATTAAAATAAGTATCTAAAAAAGGGAGTAGCGTGAAATCCCTGTATTTTGAACAGTTACTTTGTGTGTTATAGAAACACCTCTAGGTCCCAAACTTTCACTAAGATTGTGATGGACTAGACAAAGTGCAAATATATGATGGGAGATAAGCTTTTCCATGGTTGGTTTTGAGTTAATAGATACACTGAGGTAAAGGATGGGAAAGATTGTACATTATGTGCAACAGAGAACTGAGTTTCCTAGCTGACAATCCATGCCTGACTTCATTACTGAGGAGGTTGGTTGCTTTCAGCTAACAAGCTATTACTTCTGCTAACTGTACCATAAGAAAAGCATTTAATCCATCAGAAAATAACTTAGTTTTTTTATTGTTGTTAGCTGACTTGTCTTAATGATGAGAGGAGAGCAAGTTGCTTGGCTGCAATAGGGTTAGGGTGGGATTGTGTACCCTATGTCCACCCATTTCTACATAAGTCTCTCTCAGGAGCAGAAGCACGAGGTGCAGTGAAACTAGCTGTGTTGGAAATTTCCTGGTCCTGAACAAAGCTCTTCTGTTAGCCCTTCAGAGACTGCAATAATGGTATGGGGAGATGCTGACATGCTGGACAGGGCAGTGGAAGACCGGTACTAGGAGATCTATCTCTGCTCTGTGATGCAGAGGGTTTATAAGCCCACCCCAGAAACTTTCTGACTTTTTCTCTTCTCTCTGTCCTTTTACCTTTTCCACCTAAAAGTTAATTTCCTGACTGCTGGGGAGGGCTGGGAAACTTCTGAAGCTGAAGGCAATGTGAAGGGTTTCAGATGTCCTTCCAGGTAAACACTGGAACAGCTGGAAAACAACTTCAAATTGTTGTCCCATCTAAACAGAGGAAGGGGAGAAACTTTTGATTTGGAAGCCATCCCTATCAGCTACTCCTCTGAGGCTAGCAGTGATGAGAAGCTTCACTCTGCTTTCCTCTTCTGCCAGCATGAGTGTCAGCCCCTTCCTCTTCCCACTGGAGGTTGCTGATCTTTTATTTCCCTGAAGAACAAAGGCAAAGATGTATATTTTTCAGTGTGACACTACCAGTACTTTTCAGAAGTTCCACTAGTGAAAGAATTTGAGGGTAAATAACTGGGTACTGAGAACATTTTGGGGGATTATTTGTGTTCCTTGTTGGAGAAGGGGTTAAAAATTGATTGCTGCCCCAAATCCTTGTCAGCTCCATCGTGTGAGGTATGAGCAGATGGATGATCTGGTCAGTATGGTGGCAAAGCTCAAGGAGGATGTCGGAAGATTAAAGAATATCAGAGACTGTGAGTGGGAGATAGATTGGTGGAGTTACTTTCTTGAACTTACAAGAAAGACACCAGAGTGATACCTCCCTCCAACAGTGATGAGGGGCTTCATTCTGTTTTTCTCTTCTGCCAGCATGAGTGGCAGCCTCTTACTGCCGTGCCATCATTGAGCAGAAGGAGGCAATCTAAGAGAAGAAGAGGGGTGGAAACAGGTCCCAGCTTGGTGTCACAGGCAACCCTCATCCCAACCTACCTCAGTACCCCTATGGAATGGATTTGAGGCTCTGGAACTTGAGGGAGATATGAGTGAGGATGCAGTGGGAGGTCCACCTGTGAGGTTGTCCAGGGTGAGGTGGACAACTCCATGCCTTAAGGTTGTCCCTACCAAGGAGGGAAGAAGGGTGATTCTCATAGGTGACTCCCTCCTGAGAGGAATGGAGACCTCTAAATATTTCAGCCAGACCCTACCTGTAGGGAAGTGTGCTACCTCCCTGAGGCCTGAGTCAGGGATAGTTCTAGGAAACTTCCAAGTCTTACTTGTCCCTCTTATTATTTATCCTTTATTAATAGTTCAGGCCAGTAGCACTGAGGTTGCTGAGAGAAGTCTGAGGACTCTCAGATAGGACTTCAGGGGACTGGGGTGGTTAGTGGATGGAGCCTTCAGTAGCAGTAAGTCATCCTGAGATGAGCAGGAAAATACTTCTCATAAATACATGGCTGAGAAGCTGGTGAAACCAAGGGAATTCTGTCCTTTTTTGGACCATAGGATGGTTTACTTGGTGCTTGGTCTGATGTCTGCTAGTGTGTCTCACTTGAATCAAAGGGGAAAATTAATCCTAGCCCAGGAGCTGGCAGGACTTGTTGAGAGGGCTTTAAGCTAGGTATGAAGGGAGAAGGGGATAAAACCAGGCTCACTAGAGACGAGCCTAGGGGATTGATGACAGGACTGGGGCTGAGGCAAGGAGCTCAGCTGAAGTGCACACAGCATGGGCAATAAACAGGAGGACCTGGAAGTCACTGCGTGGCAGGCAAATAATGACTTTGTTGCATGTCAGAATCATGGTGGGATTGCTCCAGCAGCTGGAGTGCTGCAGTGGATGGCTATAAGCTCTTCATAAAGAATGGGTGGGGAAGGAAGTTGGGGTGGTGGCATGACTCTCCATGTCAGAAAGTGTTTTGATGTTACTGAGCTCGAGGCTGGAAAAGATAAAGTTAAATCTCTATGGGTGTGGGTCAGAGGGAGGGTTGACAAAGCTGTCGTCCTGGTGGGGGTCTGTTGTGGACTGCATAAGCAGGATGAAGAGTGAAGAGACAGATGAGGGGTCTACGAGCAGCTGATAGAAGTTGCACAGTTACCAGCCCTTGTTTTCACGAAAGACTTCAAATTCCCTGATATATGCTGAAAATAAAATACAGAACAGAAAAAGCAGTTTAGGAGGTTTCTGGAGTGTGTGAAAGATAACTTCCTGACAGCTAGTAAGAGAGCCTAGCAGGGAGGAGCCCTGTTTGACCTGCTGTTCACAAACAGAGGAGGTCTGGTGGGAGATGCAGAGGTCAGGAGCTGCCTTTGACAGAGTGACCATGAAATGCTAGAGTTCTCAGTTCTTGGTGAAGTCAGGAGGGGGACCAGCAAAACTACTGCTTTGGGCTTCTGAAGGGTGAACTTCAAACTGTTCAGGACCCTGGTAGGGAGAGTCCATTGGGATTCAGTCTAGAAGGGTACAGGGGTCTGAAGTTTTCAGTGTCGTCTTTACATCTGTATTTAAAATCCAGACCAACTATCCTCTGGATACTCTGTCTCCTAACCCAAAAGTCTGGGACTGGGAGCTGAATAACCCTCTGTAGGGCAAATAACCCCCAAGAATAGCACCCAAAAGAAATAGTGCCAAAGATGGTATATTTTTAATGGGCTTAAGTAGATGGTATACAGATAATTAAGAAGGAAAGAGTGGCTCACCTTTGAAGATGGTCGAGGCTTGCTGATAACTCCACTAGGGAGGGATCTCCAACCAGAGATCCTTCCCTGGTGGTGGTCAGCCCTTAAATGGGGTCTGGGAGAGGTGGAGCCAGAATCCACCCCTTCCAATCACACAGGTACATTACCTTCACCTGTGCCCCTGTGGCTGATTCAGTGCTCGCCTCAGGTGTTCAGTCAGTGGTTCAGGCTGTGATTCAACAGTTCCCATACACTCTCCCACAACTAAGGTAGAAACAGAGACCTACTATTCCACCTGGACTGTCACAAGTCCATGATGTCAAGCTGCTCTTCACCATCTATCAGCATTCCTGGTCAACTGGAGAGGTCCTAGGGGCTTGGGGGTTTGCCAGTGTGACTCCCATCTACAGGAAGCATCATACAGAGGATTCCAGGAGCTACAAGCCTTGTTAGCCTGACTTTGGTGCTGGGGAAGATTAGGGAGTAGATAATCTTGGGAGAGATCACATAGTGTGTGAAAGACAGACAGGGGATTGGGCCCAGTCAGCAAAGGTTCATGAAAGACAGGTCTTGGTTGATCTTCTGTGATCAAGTGACCCACTTGGTAGATGAGGGAAGGGCTGCTGATGTAGTCTACCTAGACTTCAGCAAAATCTTTGACCCACTCTCCCGCAGTATTCTCCTGGAGATGCTGGAAGCCTGTGACTTGGACAGGTACACTCTTTGAAGTAGAGTGTAGAAGTCTGGCTGGAGGGCCAGGCCCAGGAAGTGGTTGTGACTGGAGTTGAGTCCAGCTGGTGACTGATTACAAGTGGTGTTCCCCATGCTAAGTATTGAGGCCTGTTTTCTTCTGTATCTTTACTGATGAACTGGACATGGGGACTGAGTGCACCCTCAGGAAGTTTGCAAATGACACCAAGTTGGGAGGCAGTGCTGGTCTGCCTGGGGGTAGGCAGGCCCTACAGAGGAGTCAGCACAGGCTGGATAGCTGGGCTGAGGCCGGTGGGGTGAAGTTCGACAGGACCAAGTGATGGGTCTTGTACTTTGGCCATGACAATGCCAGGCGATGCTACAGGCTTGGAGCAGAGTGGCTGGAAGATTTTGTGTAAGAAATGGACCTGGGGGTGCTGATCAATGCTCGGCTGAACATGAGTCAGCAGTGTGCCCAGGTGGCCAAGAAGGCCAATGGCATCCTGGTTTGTATCAGAAATAATGTTGCTGGTAGTAGCAAGGCAGTGATCATCCCTCTGTACTCAGCACTGGCGAGGCTGCACCTTAAGTACTGTGTTCAGTACAAATGTCAAGGCCCTGGAGAATGCCCGAAGAAGGGCAATGAAGCCAATGAGGTGTTTGGAACACAAATCTTACAGGGAGTGGCTGAGGGAGATGGGATTGTTCAGTCTGGAGAAGAGAAAGTTCTTTACTTGAAAGAGGTTGTGGCTATATGAAGGTTGACCCCTTCTCCCATGTAATTAGTGATAGGACTGGGGGGAGTGGCCTCAAGTTGTGCCAGGGGAGGTTCATGTTTGATGTCAGGAAAAATTCTTTCTCTGAAAGAGTGGTCAGGTGCTCGAACAATCTGCCCAGGGATGTGGTGGAGGCATTGTCCCTGGATGTGTTCAAGATGCATTTAGGTGTTTTACTAGGGGACATGGTTCAGTGGGAAAATACGGGTGGTAGGTGAACGGTTGGACTGGATGATCTTGGAGGTCTTTTCCAACCTTGGTGGTGTGATTCTATGATAAGATAAGAATTGCAGCCTGCAGCTGGGAGCAGAGTCTAGAGATTACTTTTTTTTTTTATTTTATTTTAAACATATGTATTAATCGTGACTCAAAGCAGGGATGGCAATGGGAAACTGGAGCTGAAAAGGGTAAGGCAGGAGAAGGTCATGATTTTTATTTTAGACATAAATTATGTATTAATTATGACATGAAGGAGGGGTCGCTGTGGGAATCTGTAGCTTGAGGAGGACGAAAAGAAAAGATGATTTCAATTGCAAGTATATTTATTGAAGCATAACTCAAAACAGGGACTGTGTGGGAATCTGCAGCTGGAAATCATAGGGCAATGGGAAACGCTACTTGGAGGGGGTGGCATTATTTTAAACACATGTACAGTTCTTAAAGCAGGCAGTAGGGAAGGAAGCTGCAGCATGAGAATGGCAACTTGAGGAGAGAGGATCTTGAAGGTTTTTCAGATGTGTTAGGAGCTGGGGAAGGCTGCTGAGCTGAATTTCCTAGAGCTGAAACTCGGTCCACTCCCAGAGATGGGTGGTTCAGGCTTCCCCAACCTTCTCCCAGCAGCCTGAATTCGCCTATGTGACAATGGTGGAGCTCAGAACTAAAGAACAAGGCAACTGGCTCTGAAGATGGTGTGCTTAGTGTTTGGCAAGTTTTCTCTGGGGTTGACTGCAGTCACCAACATGCACACAGACTGTTTGCCTTTCTCTTGGTTCTGTCACTCATTGTGGAGGTGCCTGAGTTCCAAGGCCATGAGTTCTCACTGTTGGTGCTGCTCCGGTGCATGTGGTCAGACAGGGCCAGCTGGAGCAGAGTTCTCTGCTGTATGCCCCTGCTCTTGTCTGGGCTACAGAAGCAGTCATTCTCCAGGAATTAGCCTAAAGGAGCAGGCTTTCTTGCTTTGGAGAGCTGTTTTACTAGAGAAGGAGGATTTTTGTTTCAAATGGTGCATGGCAGTTGTTAGACAGGGAATGCTGATCCCATGGAAGTGTCACAAAATACTAGCGCCAATTAATTTTCCCATACTGCAGAGGAAGCAGGCCTTTCTTGAGCTCTGGTCTGAAGTCATGTGTCTGGCCAGTGTGATTTGTATTACAGTCCTGAGAAGTAATGTTGCACGAGTTGGTGCATAGGAGAGCCACTAAACACCGTGGTGTCATTACCAAAACCACCTGTGCTGAATAACTTTCCCCTAACAAAATGTGAAGACTGGTAGAATTCACAGTGAGGTTCATAACTCAAATGTTACTTTATTGAATTGGACAGCTTTAGTGATTGCTTCTTTGTTCCAAAGAGTAAAAAAAAAAACATTGAAAAACTTGATCTAGACTCTTCTTCAGGTGTTTTTCAGGAGGCATACCAGCCTGGCTCTGCAAATCATGCTTCTGCAGCCATGCTGCTGCTTCCATTTGAAATTCTAACCACTGAGAACCCTCTTTATGCCTTTTGAAGTCGGTGTGTGTGTATTTCTGTATGTATGTACTTTTAAAGATCAATTTTATTCCTAGAGTGATAGCAGCTTTTGCAGGGCTAATGAGAGTCAATACTTGTCTTGCTCTGTGTTCTTAGCCTGCTCACGTCTCAATTGTTGGTCTCGTTCTTTGACCGTGGCAGTCCTTGCGCTTGGAGCAGGAGGAGTTGTCCGCACTTCCTGTGCCAAACACAGATCTGAACCTATTCTGTGCCTTGAGAGTTGGTAGGAATTGCCAAGAGCAATAGACTGGCTTTCTCTTACTCCGTTCTTTCCTTGATCTTCTTAAACAAAGATAGAGTTCCTTGTTATCTTAAATTTCAAGCATAACTTTGTTTTATTGCCTCTTTGCAATCTGAGAGAAACGGGAGAAGAAATGCAATTTTACTTTAGTTGAGAATATGTCAGATGTGAAAACTCTAGAAAATCCATCAAGTATTTCCTGAATTTCAGCCCTCAGTAGCTTTTACTTTCTATTGCAGATTTTCTAATGTTGCTGTTTCTACTTATTCTATCATCAGACAAATTTTGTACTTTGAAGTTCCTTCCTCCTCCAAATTGACACGTCCAGTCTCAGGTATTCACACGTGGAAGTCAGCGGACAGAGTAAGAAAGCAAGTGAAAAACCATTTGGATTGTAACCTAATTGTTATGCGGTTGCAAATATGAACTGTCACCATTGATGGTGGAAGTGTTTGAAAGGTTAAGGATTCTATGGATTAATACAAAAAGCTCATGGGGGTTTTTGATGATAAATGGTTGAGAAACACTTCCCTACATGACAGTCACTTCCGATTGAAGTGTACGCATGGCTTAGTATTGTTTGGAGATGTCTCAGGGGTGGCTCCTTTTTCATTCATGTCTACTGCGTAATTCCGGGTCAGGTACTCTTATTTCATAAATGATGATATTTCAGAGAGAAATTTAAAGGGTGTGTATTTTTCACTTTGTGAGTCCATGGTATCTGGTGTTTAAAAGGCAGTGCAAACAGCTGGATTTGGCTCAAAACTGCAAATCCCCATATGGGACAGATCAGTAAGTCATCTGCTGCTGAAACAGATATCAACCACTTGAAGGGTTTGGAAATAGGGTTTTATTGTCTGGAAAAAATCAGAGTTTTGGAGGAAAAAATCGCATATCGAAATAAGATGAAAAATGTCAAATATTGTATTTAATCACTCAATGTGTTCAAATCAGTGTGTTGTTTTAATTACTGCTTGCTATGTATCTTCCACTGAAAAGGTCAGATTTCCTTTAAAACTGTTAAAACTTCAAAACTTTTTTACCAAATCCTGTCAGAATGTGAAATTTTCAGAAGGAATTTTTTTCTACAAAAACATTGCATTCCTGTTAACAAGTGTGCATTTGCTAATGAATTTTCCACAACTCCTAGTAGCCAGTGCTTTCTTAAATTCACCTTCTGAGAATGCTCAGGATGTTAAAGAAAAGTGACAGCTAATCTGGATTTATGATTTTTTTTCTTGTCACTTTAATAGCTTTTTTTCTGTAGAAGCAACCTCTGACAGTAAATACTACACCTTTCTCTTGAATTTTATGCTTCACTTTAAGATGGCAGGTATTGCACAAACATACAAGTTGAACAGTGCTATCCCCGTTGTCTCAAAAAACAACGAACCTTAATCGCAGAAGAACAAGTCATGACACAACGTAGCTCATATTGTTGCAGTTTATGCCTTCTTGAATCTTCCCTTGGTTCTCTTTATCATCCCTACTCAGTTCAGTTGTGTTGAGTGTCAAATCTCCCTGTTTCCCAGGATCCCAGGCTTTGAAGCCTTACTGTCCTCCAGTTCTGCTTCTGCAGTACTCATCCTCAAACCTTCACTGATCGCGCTCTGTTTGATACTTCCCCAGGGCTTCACAAAGCCTATTGATAGCTTCTCTTTCAAATCCTCAGCTTCTGCTGCATTTCTCTCAGACTTGAATTCATTCATGCCTAAGCTGCTCAGACTCCAAGATTTTAGAGATGTAAGGAGCTAGAACCTGATCTTTTAGACAAAGGTAGTTATGTAAAACATAATCCATATGGAAAGCAAATCATGGCAAAAACTGCATTCACCTACTTCCTTCCCCTCCCTCCCCCTCCAGCGGGAATAATTATAGCTTTACAGCATTGTCTAGCTGAGGAGTATACATGAGAACTAGGTTCCAAACAGTAGTAAGAATCAGACCAGGAAATGATATTAGACGTGGAAATGATAGGGGAGATGAAGCATGCATTTCTGAAATGTTAACAGTGCAAACATTTTTTTTCTTCAGGTGATGCTTACAGGTAAATAACCCTTCAGGAGAGAGTACCATGGACATAATGCAAAGCTGATGTAGGACTAATGCAGTAAAACATTAGCTTCCTATCTCCTGAGTTTTGCAAGGCAAGCACTGTGCTTGTCACCTCTATATCTCATAGAAGTTTGCCACGTTGCCAGCGCAAGCAGCAACACAGGAGAAGGTAGGTGTACACAAGAAACTCTTGGTGTGCATCCAAACAAAAGAAGGAATCCAGGGCAAAGAAGCGTGAATGTTAATAATCTTGCCAGAGATCCTTTCTTCGAGGCTAATAGTTCAGTAACCTCCTTTGATGTATGACTTGAATATATCACAGCATCTGTGTGCCTCCAGCACCTCCCCTAATGCAGCCAGAATTAATTAGTAAGCAGAAGTGGAAAGAAGCAAATGACCCTGCATGATGCAGATGAGTTTGTTCTTACTGGTAATGCACTGCTACCAATAATCTAAGAGGAATTTTAATAAAGCACATGTAGTGGCTGGTTCCCAGTAGCTGAAAGTCTGTGGTAGACTTCATGCCCTATAGCCTTTAATTATTCATCTCAGTGAACAACAAGAAACAGAGATGCGCCTAAGGTACTGGACAAATCTCTTGACCTGCTCAGACAAGAGATGAATGTCCATTGAATTCATTCTTCTATTTATCAGTTGTTTTCATTACTCCATATCTAATAACATTGTTTGCACTGAGGGATAGCACTATCCAGCAAGTGAGCACATCAGCAGTGCAAGGAATTTAGCTGTGTTTAACCTAAATGGTTTCAAAGGAGAAATCAGGTTTTTCTTGCACTACTAGATTTGGTGATAGCTAAAATGTAACAATCTTTGTCGACTCTCAGTTGTAAGCTCTACAGCCATGCACTGAGATCAAGACAAGTTCTCTTTTCAGGTTGCTTTTTCTGCCTGTGAATTAGATGTAACTGCCAGTTTGACTGAAAAACAATAAAATCCTCTTCATTGTCTCCCAATTATCCTATATTGGGAATCACAGAAAACATATCCATCATAGAAGGTAGTTGGAAGGGGAAGGCCGTCTTTCTGTGCACAGTTTTTAAGACCCTTTGCAACAGCCCGGCTGCATTTTTTGAGAACACCAAGTATCTTCCTCACTTCACCATAGTTCTTCCTTCTTTGAAACTTTTTAAGGAATTTTGTTCTATGCAACCCGTTGTCTCTACTGAGAAATCTACTGAGAAAGATTCTCTTTCTACTCTTTCTTTCTTAAGCCTTGGTTTGTCCTGACTCTTGGCCAGACGTAGCCTGCTCATTGTAGAAAGATGAAGACTCTTTCTCCCTGCTTTTTTTTCTCCTTTTCTGCATGTTTTATCTTTGACTGCAAACTAAAACCAAAGAATCCTTTAATTCTAAGATGCAAGTAGCTAGCAAAATATGTGTCTGCTTGTCAAGCTATATTGCTGTTTACTCCTCTGTTATATTTATCTGAATGGTTCCCTGTTCTAGCATAATGGATGAATACAGAAAGCCCAAGTACAACTACAGTCTGTGGAATTGTTCAGGTTGGAAAGACCTAAAAGATTGTCAAGTCCAAGGGGAACCTAACCATACTACCCTAACGCCAACAACCTGCCGCTAAATCTTGTCCCTGAGCTCCACATCCAAATGGATTTTAAATACATTCAGAGATGGTGACTCATCTAACTCCCTGGGGAGGCTATTCCAGTGCTGAACAACCCTTTCTGTAAAGAAACTTTTCCTTATATCCAACCTGAACCTTTCCTGGTGCAACTTGAGACCATTTCCCTTTGTCTTCTCACCTGTCACCAGTGAGAAGAGATCAACCCTGCTGTTAATGCAATCATTTTTCATGTATTTGAAGAGAGCAATAAGGTCTTCCCTCAGCCTCCCCTTTCCCAGGCTAAACCTCCCTATTTCTGTCAGTCACTTCTCATACGTCATGTGAAGGGCTTGGAGAACAAGCCTTGCTGCCTTTCTTTGGACCTGCTCCAGGACCTTGATGTCCTTTCTGCATTGAAGTGCACGAAACTGAACACAGCACTTAAGTTGAAGCCTCACCAGTGTTGAGTGCAGGGGGAAGATTACTTCCCCAGTCCTGCTCACCACACCATTCCTGATACAGGCCAGGATGCCATTGGCCTTCTTGGCCATCTGTTCACACTGCTGGCTCACATTCAGCTGACTGTCCATCAGTACACCAAGGTCTCTTTCCATCAGGCAGCTTTCCAGCTACTCCTTCCCCAAGCCTGTAGGGTTGCTTAGGGTGCTTGTGATCAAAATACAGGATCTGACTCTTGGTCCTGTTGAAACTCATGCAGTTTGCCTTGGCCTATTCATCTGGTCTATCTAGGTCCCTCTGTAGTGCTTTTCTACTCTTCAGCAGATCAGTGCTCCCTCCCAACTTGGCTTCATCTGCAAACTTACTGAGCATGCACTTGATCCTGTCATCAGGATCACTGATTAAGGTGTTAAATAGGTGTGGCCACAGTACCCCAAGCTCTAGTGCACATCGCTTGTTACTGGCCGCCAACTGGATTTAACTCCATTGGCCACAACTTGATGGGTCTGGCCATCCAAGCCAGTGTTTCACCAGCAGAGCATATGCCCATCCAAACCACGAGCAGCCAGCTTCTCCATAAGGATGTTGTGGAGGACGATGTCAAAGGCTTTACTGAAGTCCAGGCAGGCCACATCAACAGCCTTAGACCACACTGACAGCCTTACTTGATAATGTTATAAATAATAGCAATATTAGGGACAACTAGAATTACTCCTAACAATTGTATAGAATCCCTTTTATATTCAAGAAAGGTATTCTATGTTTAACGTTTTATGTACTTGATCTCTGTGAGATTAGAGAGATTGCTGTGGACCACTTTTATATTTGTGTGTCAATGTTTTGTGGGCTGGTTCAGTCCAATTCTGTGACTAATGGGGTGGGAAGACCCATGGACCCGTGCCCCAGGAGTGGGGGAAGGAGAAAAAGAGGAAAGGGCAGGGAGATGGGCCTAAAAACAAAACAGAGGCAAGAATCTGATGAGAAAAACTAATTTACTAAGTATGATATCAGAACACAAGATAACACAATATGACTGGAACTGAAGGTAATAAATCAAATAAAATGAGAGAGAGACGGTGTTCATAAACCAAAGGCTTTGCTCTAATGCTGAAGACGAGATGGCTAGGGAACACACAACCACAGTGACGAGCAGTACAAGAAGGGATGTCTTATGGCTTGCAAACAGTTTTATCTTTCCCAAAAATAGAAAATGGAAATGGAACGTTGCAACTCTTCTGGGATATGTAGTTCTTCTCTTCTGAGAACCAGGTACCTGGAAATATCAGGAGCCCATGGAACTGGAGAATTAACTCTTTAACTGCCAGTGCACTACAAGTCATGATGTGCAACACTGATAACAAAAATCATAAACCCATGACAAAGTGGCATCACCACCATGCAGAGATGAACAGGAGAACAATTAAGTAACCCTTAAAGTTAGTTTTCCAAGCCTAAAACAGGCTAAGGATAAACCGTTTGGGTTTAAAACTGTCATTGAGAGAATGAAACTAATTCCCCAGACTCAACTCAGTGACTTAACTCAGGTTATACTGGAGTCAATTTGGGTCATTATGTTTTAGTTTTATCCAAACGCGTCTCTGCTCAGTGAACTGTCCTGATAAAAATTAAGTACTTTAATGAACTTCTCAAACAGCATCAATATCCAGCATGCTGGTGAGCTGCGTCCCCTGGTGAGACATCAGTTCTCCATCTCTATGAGCACAAGCACATGTAAGTAAAAAAGTTGACCCAGAGAGAATATCTAAACACGAGCTGCTATTCAGAGTGGTGTAGCTGTTGCACAACTCATTGCATGATTGCATGAATTGGCCATGGTGCACAGCCACGTAAGCCCTCTCACCAGCTGAACTGTCTTGCCAGCCTTGCTTGACCCAGCACCTTTTGGAACTGATGTCATAAACTGGACTTTTGTAGGATAATAGCTTTGAATGGCTCTGTCACCTCTGTTGTTTGTCGAGCCCAAATCACCGTTTCCAAACTGCATTTCCTTCCTCTAGTTTTTGTTACTGAACTTTTTGTTCTGTAGTACGTTAGCCATGTTAGCCACTGTCATGTAGACATAATTAAACTGGTTGTTTAAGCAAAGAACTTTCAGCTGAAAATTTGTTCAAATCTACTGAACTATTTGGTGTTTGGTCTTTGTGCCTGCTGCACTGCTAGCTATAGCTAGGTGCAAAATAGATAAATGTTTATAAGGGAATCCCAGTAGCATCTTCAGCGAAAGGCCCCAAATGGGTTAATTCTCTCGTTCTTTCTTGGTGGGACGTAGAAGAAGAGCCTTGGAGCTATAAGGAGCAGGGCACTTAGTAAAGTGCCAACCCCAGGCAGAACCTTTATGTAATTGTGCCCATGGTTGTGAGTGGGTTTCTCTCAAGTTTGAGGTCTCATGACCACACCTGAACCAAGGCTTGGCTGAACTTCTCACTTCATATTCTGTTGCATTTTGCCATGAGATCCTCTCTAGAACTGACTGAACAGGCTCCTCTCTTTATTTTCTATAAAGGGAAAAAAATGAAGGCATTCCGACTTGATATGGGATTACACCAAAAAGGATGCAGTAAATTACCACTGTCCTCATCAGTCAGAACCTGAGTTTGACAACCTCAGATGGCCTAGCTCAGATATTAATTTACGTGCTGCAAAGTAACAGAAAATGTCTTGTTGTGTGCATAACATACATGTTAGACAAACAGAACGGGAACAGAAATGTTTGTTTTGTTACAACTAAATGTAATTCCTGGTCTCACAGGTCTCTGAAATGCAATTCTGGTGCTGCAAACTCTCACACAGTTTGGAATCTTGTCTCCCTGAGCAGAAATGGACATTTTTTCTCCCAATTTTGTAAAGGGGATAGGTAGAAAGGCGATATCAGTTTAGACTGTTCAGAACACTGACTAAGTGATTTTCAATGAAATGTGGTCCCTAATTTTCCTACAGAAAGAGGGAAAGGTAATCACTTGTTTTTTTTCTGGAATCTTAATCGCCTGCCTTGAATTTGGGCTCAATGCTTATCTTTTCTTAGTGCTCAGGAACCTTCCTTCCTTATCTTTCAAAGTTGTCATACAGCAGCTCTCATAGTGACTTCCACCAGCTTGCTCAGCACCCTTGAATATTTTCTCCTTTCATCCCTTGGACCTGTGCGTGCTCTGGCTCTGTCTTCTGCTCCTGCAGGGAATCCTTTCTCCTGTCTGTGGAAAATGAGAGGGATATCTTGCACCTGGGAACCAGGGGAAAACATTCCTCATCTGGTAAATCTGGTTTATTCTACTGGTGACTCTTACCAGCTAATAAATGCTTCTAATGCTTTGCCTTCCTTTTGACCTGCACAAATATATTTCCTTTCTAAGGGTGGGAGAGCATTTTGTCTCCTGGGTTACAGCACATAACTTTTTCCTTTCCCTCCAGCTTCAAAACTGCTCTAATGTCACAGCATCTGCATCTTATTTTCTCCCATCTGAGAATACTACCAGAATACTTTTTAGCAGCAGCACCCCAGCCATACACGTAGCCACTTGATTAAGTTATATTGTCACTTTCATTACAGGTGTATAGGTTTTGAAATAAATAATAAAGGAATTTCATTCAAAGTCCTACTACATTTCTGATTAGAGTGCAAACCAAGGAGGACGTGTCCTACTCAAATACTATCTTAAGTAACTTTCTATAGTGATCATGCAAAATACTGTAATTGCATTCCACACCCAATGCTGTGTAAGAAAATGATTTTTTTTACATCTGAAATATTTAGCTGTTCTTACTTCTAGTGCTGGGGACATCAAAGGCATGCATAATAAATAAATAGAGCTTCACTTCCCCAGCTTACATCCCTACTCTTTGGTATGATATAATGCACAGTCTCATCTCTTCTAACTGCTTCCTGAGTCTTTATGATCAATGAATTATGTGAGCATTCATATGGCAGTGTTATTTGCCAACATGCATGGAAATGACGTCGTATCTCTTGTTCATCAGATGTATGAGGAAAAATATCTTGTAGGAATAAGTCATGGAAGAGCTCTTTGCTGTGAAAACTTGTTCTACAGGAAAAAAAAATACCTTTGTGAGCTCCTGAGCACATCCAGCTTTAAGGTCTTTAACCAAAAAACAAGGAGGGAACAGGCTTTTAACACATAGTTTTCTAATTAATGTCACTGGTTCACTCCCATATGGAGCCATGAAGTGAACTGGCAGGTATCCTATAAGCAAAACCAACGTGTTTGGGGTTTTTGTTTGTCTTGTTGTTTTGTCTTGTTTTGCTTTTACCCACTACATCATTTCTTCTTCCACTTGGAGCGAAAACATGATCCGAGTTTTACCATTGCTTACTCATGTATTTTCATGTTCCTTCTCATTTTCTCTTTTTTAGCTCTGGCCAAGCTTTGCTGTGCTGAGGGGACAGAATACAAAACCACATTCAGCGCTGTATCAACATGAGCTAGACTGAAAAAGCACTCACTGATTCATGGTAGAGTTGTAGCTAGAATAGTAACAGAATGAGAAGTAGAAGAAGGCAGTTCTGAACATACACAGGCAGGAAGGCTATTGAATGTGGGGAGCTGTTTCTGTCCAGTCACTTCTCAGATCAGAATGGCACCAAATGAAAACTGCCCTTCTTACACTCTGAGGAGAAGATGTAGATCAATCACCACTATAATACAGTTCACATCGCTCAACGTTTAATTATTCTTACTGACTACAGCCTTCAGTGCTCTTATTTGTAAATTTGTGTTCACTTGTATTTACTTCAGACAAAATCAGGAATAACTGCTAAGTTCAATCAGAATGAAGCAGTCTATATAAAACTGTGAGACTTATGCAGTCTGATCCCTTTCAGTTCTGCAGTAAACATTTCAACATCTTCCATTAACAGTATGGTTAACACATACAGTCTACATTCAGAACAGAAGATTCAGGGCAAGTTTACTTGAGGTACTGGAGCATGTTCATCAGGGAATAACAAGGTCTAGCTTCAGAATTGAGAGCAATACTACTGTGGCAATCAAGGGCTTGTAGAAAGACTGACCTTACAACCAGAAATTTGTTCCTGAGCAGAAGTAGCTATATAGTTTTTGAAACTGGCCTAATAAACATCCCATGGCATTGTGATGTACCTTGTTACCTTCCACCTGTTAATCCTGTACTCCATTATGAAGCTGCCCTGCAAAATTGATTCGAGTTTCTAACTGGGAAAGGGAGAAAAAAAGAGTCAACAAAATAAAGTAGTAGACAAAACTATTATTAAGATTCATGTAAGCTGTTGGCATTTACGATGATACACTACAGCATATCAAAGGTACTGATGTCATAGGAAACAGTACTGGAGATCTGTTGGTCCAAGTTTCATCTAATCATGACTTTTGCTTATTCTTTTCTAGAATGTCTAGAAGACAACTCCTGGCTAGGCATTGGATGAAGAGAGAAGTGAAGCCCCTTGCAGATTCCTGTGCCCAAGGGGCAACCATTCTATCTGGAAAGAAAAATGGCAGTGGGGGAGCCATTACCCCAGAAAGGAGCCCTTGGCACCCTGACCCTTCCTTCTCCTTTATAACTGTGGTAATTTGAGGCCCAACACTACCACGTTTTGATAGCCATAGAACACTATTACAGTCGTACTGCAGGGACCCCCAGTTATTACGAGCCACCTGAGTTCTGTTATGAGCCCTAAAGTCCTCTATATATAGGGGGATCCTCCTGTGGAGCCCATGGAGGTGGATGTAGAACCTTAACCAACCCTTTGCTCTCAGCGTGGGAGGAGACCCAGACCTTGCCCCTATCATTGCAGGGATGCTAGCCTGGATCAGAAACAGTGTGGTCATGGAAGCGATTGTCACTTCATACACGGTAGGTGAGGCTGCATCTCAAGCAGTTCAGTTTTGGGCCCCTCACTACAAGAAGGATCTTGAGGTGCCTGAGCATGTGCAGAAAAGAAGAAGGAAGCTAGTAAATAGACTGGTAAATCAGGATGAGGAACATCTGAGGGTTGGGAAGAAGAGGAGGAAAAGAGACCTAAAAGGAGGTTGCAGCAAAGGTGGTATTGGTGTCTTTTTCTAGATTATAATTAATAAGATGCTAGGTGGTGGTCTTGGATTATACTGGAGAAGTTTAATTGGGCACTTGGGAGAGTATCATCATGGGTATAGTGGTCAAGCATTGGAATGGGCTGCCCAGGGCAGTGGTGGAGTCCCCAACCCTGAAGGTATTTAAGAGAAGTCTAAATGTGGAACAAAGGAACATGGCTTGGTGATGGAACTTGGCAGATCAGGTTGATGGTTGGACTTGGTGATCTTCTCTAACCTATGTGATTCTATGAATCCAAGTTCACACTTCTAGCCATACCTTTGCAGTGTTAATGCATTCAGGAGGCGTTCACTCTGGAATCAGAAGCCATTCTAATCCCTTAGTGCATATTTCTGCTCAAACACACTTGGTTTCTTAGTTGGGCTAACAAGCTAGAGCTTAACAATATGCTGGTACTAGTCTGGAGGTGTGCAGAGTCACCAAAACCAGTCTGCAGGTAGACTTTCTCATACCAAACATCCTGCATAGCTTAAGAGGCAAAATGAGTCAATCCCAGTGGGCCTTAATTCATCTCCACTTATTTTAAGACATTCTTGAACCTCAGATCCCACCAACTTTCTCAGTTTCACATCATCAATTTCAAGTACCCAATAGTCCCATGATCAGAGGTCATTCTGCTCAGTTATTTGGAATCAGTAGGCAATCTGAATGGCTTGTGACACTTCCAACAACTTCTTGAATATGTTTTTACATCTCTGTCCCTTTTATTTCCTCTTGTTATGCAAAAATAATTTTTCTTCCCTTGCTCAAAATGCAGAATTCACTGTATTTCTCTATTGTTGACATTCACTCTGGTGTTCAGGGGCATCTTCTGAAAGACTGAAATAAAAAGAAGCCTGCGCACAAGGCAGATCATTTATAAATTCAACTGAATCATGGTATTAGAAAACTTTCTAAAACCCACTTTGAAACAAACAAACAAAGCAAAGCAAAATCAGCCTAAATTGATACATAAACAAAGTAGGTTGCATGTGGCTGTCAGGGAAGTGGGCATAGATATCTACTCACCTTGGAGTGTGATTTTTTACCTGAACTGTGTGTAGAAGGATTTTTGAGCTACTCAGGATATAGATGTATCCAAAAGTATCTTTGTCGGTGACACTGTACACATTATCCGCCTGTTTGAGGAAGTTATTTCCTTAGCAGAACAAGCTGGCAATGATCTCTCAAGGCTCTGATGTTTTACTAAGGATTAACCCTTCTGTCTTCAGTTACAGAATCTGCAGAGCTGCCTGGCAACTGTACCCAGTCCTTCAGATTAATTGCTGCTCAGCCTTTCACGCTGTTTTGCAACTGTTTCTGCTCTAAGGACAGTAGCAGCTCCACATCCAGGTGGCTCTACTTGCAGGCAGCTGGGCAGGGTAGGGGAGACCCCTCTGATCCTCTTCAGACACTCTTTCCACGCACTCATCCAAGGTGATGAACATTCTTCACTCATGAGGTGAAGAGTTGGCTGCAGCTCCTGCAGGTCCCCATGCCCAAGGAGAAGCAAGTAAAATGGCACTGGGGAGCCATCCCAGGAAAGGGGCCCTCAGCTCCCCTACCCTTCCTCCTTCAGAACAGGGGCAATTCTCAGGCCACAGGCCCCAGCTCCCAACACCACCTTGTTTTGGTCACCATGGAACATTGTTAGACTGCCACTGCCATGGCCTCCTGATGTCCTAAGTCACTTCACAGCCTTTGTTCTGAGCCCTATAAATAAGGGGATCCTGTGTCTAGGACTCCAGTCGTTGAGCAATGGACAGCAATAGCAACTTTACATTTGGACATCAGAGCTGCCAAAGTGCCTTTTCTGCCACAGAGGTAGGATGGATTGCTCTTCTGCCAAGAGGCAGCTGATGGGGAGGCATCTTACTGTTGAGCTGATGAAAGTGGACCTGCCTGAGAGCAATGAGGAAGCCAAGAGGTGGATTCAGAGCCGAAGTAGATCCATCTCCATCAGGGAAGGACCATCACCAACCCATTGATCTCAGGCAGTGTCAGAGGAAACCCAGATCCCAACACTACCATTGCAGTCCCGTCTACCTCCCCCCAGATGGCCACCTCAATGCTTGTGCTGAACCTCTAGTCCCATAAGTTTACCATCAGTCAGGAAAGCCTCAACTACAGGACCACCCCATGGGTTTTCATGGGACATTCATTTCCTGGGGATTCTTTTGGCAGCCAAGGCTCCTATAGGCCCATCCTTTCTGTCCCCGTTCCCCTCCCTCTCTAAGACCTCTCATCTCTTCTTCACCAAGAGGAAGAATGGAGGGCAGGGACTGGCATGCTCTGGGCTGCTGTGCTGGGGCAATGGGAGGAGTTCAGCAGAGGGATTTGAGCTGTCTGGGGCTGCAAGGTGCTGTCAAAGAGGAGTGTCTCAGTGGTGAGAGGACGAGAGGCACCAGGCCCACACTGCAGCATGGACAACTCCCAGCTGGGCAAAAGGAAAAGACTGTCACCATGAGGATGCTCAGGCATGGAACATGCCCAGAGGGACTGGAGGGCTCCATCACCCTGTGAAAGACAGAAACTGTTTCCTTCCTTCCTTCCTTCCTTCCTTCCTTCCTTCCTTCCTTCCTTCCTTCCTTCCTTCCTTCCTTCCTTCCTTCCTTCCTTCCTTCCTTCCTTCCTTCCTTCCTTCCTTCCTTCCTTCCTTCCTTCCTTCCTTCCTTCCTTCCTTCCTTCCTTCCTTCCTTCCTTCCTTCCTTCCTTCCTTCCTTCCTTCCTTCCTTCCTTCCTTCCTTCCTTCCTTCCTTCCTTCCTTCCTTCCTTCCTTCCTTCCTTCCTTCCTTCCTTCCTTCCTTCCTTCCTTCCTTCCTTCCTTCCTTCCTTCCTTCCTTCCTTCCTTCCTTCCTTCCTTCCTTCCTTCCTTCCTTCCTTCCTTCCTTCCTTCCTTCCTTCCTTCCTTCCTTCCTTCCTTCCTTCCTTCCTTCCTTCCTTCCTTCCTTCCTTCCTTCCTTCCTTCCTTCCTTCCTTCCTTCCTTCCTTCCTTCCTTCCTTCCTTCCTTCCTTCCTTCCTTCCTTCCTTCCTTCCTTCCTTCCTTCCTTCCTTCCTTCCTTCCTTCCTTCCTTCCTTCCTTCCTTCCTTCCTTCCTTCCTTCCTTCCTTCCTTCCTTCCTTCCTTCCTTCCTTCCTTCCTTCCTTCCTTCCTTCCTTCCTTCCTTCCTTCCTTCCTTCCTTCCTTCCTTCCTTCCTTCCTTCCTTCCTTCCTTCCTTCCTTCCTTCCTTCCTTCCTTCCTTCCTTCCTTCCTTCCTTCCTTCCTTCCTTCCTTCCTTCCTTCCTTCCTTCCTTCCTTCCTTCCTTCCTTCCTTCCTTCCTTCCTTCCTTCCTTCCTTCCTTCCTTCCTTCCTTCCTTCCTTCCTTCCTTCCTTCCTTCCTTCCTTCCTTCCTTCCTTCCTTCCTTCCTTCCTTCCTTCCTTCCTTCCTTCCTTCCTTCCTTCCTTCCTTCCTTCCTTCCTTCCTTCCTTCCTTCCTTCCTTCCTTCCTTCCTTCCTTCCTCCCTCCCTCCCTCCCTCCCTTCCTCCCTCCCTCCCTCCCTCCCTCCCTCCCTCCCTCCCTCCCTCCCTTCCTCCCTCCCTCCCTCCCTCCCTCCCTCCCTCCCTTCCTCCCTCCCTTCCTTCCTCCCTTCCTTCCTTCCTTCCTCCCTCCCTCCCTCCCTCCCTTCCTCCCTTCCTTCCCTCCTTCCCTCCTTCCCTCCTTCCCTCCTTCCTTCCTTCCCAAAGCTTGCTTCTTGAGGCCTTTCTGGTGATAAGACTCTAAGTGAGAACTGCAGGTTATCTAGGTGGGTGTCACCGTGCCACAGTGACTCTGCTTATTGTTATAAAGATAAGTAGAAGCAGGGCCAAGCCTGTCTTTTTTGGGGTTCGCCTTGGAGAAGCTGATCACTGCAAAAGACGACAATGCTTGTGCATGGCAACGAAGGCACTTGCTGACTTATCTGTTGGACCAGGTATGTCACACTAACAGAGAGAAAAGAAAAAAAAAACACTGAGAAATAGAGGATAAAAGGCCTTCACTAAACTAATGACTTTGGAGAAGAACTCCCAAAGAAAACATCTTTGACGGAGAACTCCCGAAGGGAAAAAAATCTTTGGTGGAGAATTCCCTGGGGGGGAAACCTCTTTGGAAGAACCCCCTGGCCTGCTTGCTGCGATCTCCCATCCCCCGTGGTGTCCAGACAAGTTCCTGAGATCAATGGACCTACTACGAACCTTGCTGGATCCACGGTAGTGATTATATCTCTCTTGCTTTCTGCCAAGACTCCTTGCTTTTTATCTCTTTTCTATCGCTCACCTTCCCTTCCCCATATCCCTAAGCAACTAGTATTTGTAATAAACTTGTTGGGCTAACATTTGACCTATTGTGTCTTAATCTCATGCCGGGTATACACATAATCAAAGAACCTTGTCTCCCTCTTTTATATTGGAGCGTGACACACCCCCAGGGAATCCAGACTTGTCTGAGCGTGTCTGAAGGGAACACCTCTCCTATGAAGAAAGGCTGTGAGATTTTTGCCTAGAGAAGGCTGGAGGAATACTTTATTGCAGCTGTTTGATACATAGAAGAGCTTATATGAAAGAGGGAGAAAGACTTTTCCTCAGACTCTGTAGTGACAGAACAAGGGGGAACAGCTTAAATCAAAAGTGAGTATACTTACATAGGTTAGGTGTAAAGAAGAAATCCTCACCCTATGGTGAGGCAGTGGAATAGACTGCCCAGAGAAGCTGTGTACTCCCCATCTGTGGAAGTGCTGAAGGTCAGGTTGGGTGGGGCTTTGGATCAACCTCATTCAAAGGGAGCAAAGATGCTATGATGCAGCTGAGAGAGGACATTTGCCCCTGTTAGTTCAGAGGAGAGTAGTCAGTTGCATCATCTATATGAGGTGTGAAGGGATATCAGTGAAAGCACCCAGGAAATGGGAATGCACTATGATCCCCTGGTACCATGGTAGGAGAGGCACAATAAGCTTTCACCAAGAACGCCAACCCAGCCAGATTGGTTTTCCTTAGTTTCACAACAGTCTACTTGATTTCTTGGTGCACTGTTCATGGATGAGAGGCCCTTGGTCTCATACTCCCAGCACAACCATAGGTTGGTCACACTGGCACCATGTGATAGTAACGTGTTAAGTTTATTTTGAAAACACTTGCACAGCTTAATATTTTGGGGTTTCAATGTTTTAATGTCTGTTTGGAGTATTTTATAGAAGACTGGTACTTGTTTTAAACCCTTATATCAAAATCTGTTCTATTTTTTTTTTTTTTTAGGTTATCGAAAACTCCAATGCTAGGGAAGGACATTAGTGTTGTCAGTTCTGTTTGTTGTTTGATGGCTCCTCAGAGCTTCACATCATCTGCAGGAATAATTTGGATGAACCTCAACAGAAATAAAATTGAGAAAGTGCTTTTGGTTCTGGGATAACTGCACAGAATGTCACTAAGCTGGTTTAAGACAGTGGTCTGTTATACATATATTACCACATACAATTCTCTGAAAATTCTAGCCTTCTCCCAAATAACCATGGCCATAGATGTTCACAACTTAAAGACCTTCATGCTATATGATGTATGACTTTAATGTGGGGTGCCACTGCAGTGTTAAAACATGGTAAACTGTTTCTCCTTGGAATCAGAGGAGTGGAATCATCAATTTTGTCCCCCTAATATTGTTCCAGGTTATTAAGAAGTCTAGATTATGAAATCTCTGTTGCAACTTGGGTCATGCAGGTCTTGAGCAGAGCTGCACTCCCTGAGGCAGCTGTCACTGCTGCTTTCTGGGGCCCACAGCCTGCACTCTGCTCAGTTTTCTGCTTGAGTTATGTGCTGGGCTGAGGCACTGCACTGTGAAACAAGGATGTGGAGTCCTCTCAGCTATTATACTGTACAGACACGTGTCAGCTGGTTCATATGTAGGAAAACTGAACAGAGACTGTATGCAGGACTGCAGGCACAGAGAATACCGGACTCACATCAGAGGCACAGTGAGACCAGGGTCAGTCTGAGCTGCATTAATTCAACCTTACCACTTGGTTAGAACCAGCTTGCACTTAACGTGTCTGCATTCCAGTACCTGCGGTCTTCTCATCTGGGTTAGGCTGCAGGGCTGTTTCTGTTGGCAAATCCTACTTTAGGGACTCGCTTTTGAAAGCATCCTTTGGAAATACTTGTGCCCAAGACCACTATTTAAATTCTCTCTTAACCTCTTTGATGTTCTTCTCACACACTCTTCTGTTTCTTTTCCCTGTGTCTGCTGCTGGTGGGAAGATTGAGTTTTCTCACATTGGCCATTGTGGCCCTGTTCATGCTCATGAGTTTTGCCAGTACCTTGTACTGAGAGCTACAGATGCCAGTAAATGCTATTAAGTGATTATAATACCTAGAGTTATCACTGTCTAAATGATGAACATTTTAAAGCAGTGGGGTAAAATTTGGGAGCCAAAATAATGTATTCACTGTCAACTTATCTTGCTTTTGACAAAGGTATGCAATGAACATAAAAACCGAACAAGGAAAAGTATGTGAAGACTGAACGAGGGAAAGTACAGTAGCATCGATACTGACTCCAGATGTTCTGCTAAAAGGTGCTATTTATGAGAGGATATTATTGGGAACAGTCCTGACCCTATACCTGAAGGATTATACTAACTATGCATTACACAGACATGGTCACATATACATGTACACATTCCTACCAGCAATTGAGAGTTCTCTAAGTCAGGAGGGGGTGAAAGTAGGAAGTGTGGGATCAGTGAAAATGTTACTGTAAAAGTGTCTCTCTTGAGGTTAGAAGCAGAAATTTAAAGTTTTGCTTTGCGCACCATGACATGCCTCAGATCTCCAAAACAACTCTGAACATTTCTTGGTTCTTATCAGAATTTGCGGGAATAAGATCTGAACCTCAGGTTCAGTTCCGTTCAGTCTACAGATGCGAACAGGTGAGAGTTTATCTGAAAGCCTCTATCCAATCTGCAGAGCCAAGCTGGGTATTGCCAAAAAATCTGAGGTTGCTGCTAGGGCTTGGAAAAGAATTATTATGAGAAGAGATGCTGTGCGGCTGCTTGGATGCCCCCAGTTCTAATGCCACATGAAGCAAAGACTGAAAATTGAATGAAAAAGTGGCAGTGAAGATAAACATTTTTCAAACCCAAAATGATATTTGCTCACATTCTAGATGGGCTCGGGACTGAGCAGAATTCTAAGAAACCAATACTACATCATCCTTTTTTTTTTTTCTTTAATAGAAAAAAAAACAAATGAAAAATAAATTCAAGACTGGAGGTGAGAAAACCAAAACAACAAAGCAATCTGAGCTGGCCATGTCCAACGCGTCTGTCCTGGTATTGTACATAGGAACAAAAGTGCATCCAGTGCTTTTCAGCCATTCAGGAAAACGCTGTCTCTAAATTTCTCTGACAGTGAAACAGTGCTGGGAGATGCCCAGTCTCTAAATAAATGCATGATTTGGAGATTGGACAGAAAAGCTAAGGGATACGTGTTTCAGATCAACCTTCAGGTATTACAGAATGTTTTTGTTTTAGTGGCAACATGAATATGGCATCACCTTCTCCAGTGAGAAAGCAATTAATCCTTCAGATACATCAATTAGTGACTGAATGGCTGATTAGCATACCATCAGAGAGTCATACAGCTCTGGAAAGCTTCAAGACTGCTGTCTGAGACCTTCTGTACTTCTTGCAGACATTAAAACTCTTCTTGATTCCTGATCGTTAAATATCAGCTATAGTCCAGGAGTGGAGGAGAACTTGAGGCTTGAAACCAGCCAACACGCAGCAAGTGAGGTGCTACATCGTTACAAGCATAGGGTCAATAAAGTCACACAATGGCAGATTTAGAGGAACTCATTAGGAGGTGGAATTCAGTTGGGAAGACAGCTGGTGTGATTCTGGAACCAGGATCTTTCATTAAGGTCTTTAAATAGGATACAAGGCAGAGGGGTGGGGGAAGCCTGCAGGGTGTTGCCACACAGGAGGAGCACCGTAAGGATTCTGCCTGCACACAGCACACAGATACATGGAAAAGGAGGTAAGCACCTAGGGGATGTTTGAACAGAAAGAAGTGAGAAAGGAATTTAAGGTACCTCTACCCCCTTAGAACTGATACTTTTAATTCTGACATGGAGCACAAGCTGACATCCAATGAAAATACAGTGCAACAGGTCTTTTATTGCCTAATCTCTATGTAAATTTACGTATTGCTCCTTGGACTTTTGTTTGTTTGTTTGTTTTTAAAGCATGATTGAATTAATCAAAGTCAAAGCAAAGCCCAAACTTTTCTTGTGGCCAGTCTACTTTTTCTCCATTTCTCCAGTCTGATTGCTGCTAAATATGAACACCCAGCACCACGCCTCTAATGAGTGGGCTCTTTTCCTGCAGTGAATGCCTTTGCCTTAGAAAGCTGAAAAGATAGAGCTCCTAAAGAAGATGGGTGTAGGGCATGCATGCCACACAGATGTCCTGCAAAGCCAATGCTAAGCAGGAGAAACCCTGTCCTGTAAGCAACACGCACACTGGCACAATGCATACATGGAAATAAGTGCTATGATTGTGAAACAGAGAGAAAGACATCACTGACAGTTCTCCTCCTGAGAATCACCGATGTGGCATAAGTCTGCCTGAAAGGAAAGAGAGATATGCCCCTGAAGTCTTTCACCATGGGCACAGCAATTTTAAGTACAGTGAACTAAGAGAATGAGTGGAGGGGAGTGGCTTAAATGTAAGAGGTCTCACTGTGTTTAGTTTAGAAGATGTAGCATGGGATGCTTTTTCTCCTAGCTGTGTCCTTAAAATTATGGAAGGTCAGAATTGTTCTGGACAGTCCTTAAACAAGCATATGGTCAGTGCTGTTTGCACTGTAGCTGTTTGCTACATATATATTTATTTAGCATAAAAATGATCAGCAGAAAATTTTGTTCAATAGTATTGTAATAAAAAGAAACAGATCAATTCAGCTTTGCTAGTGAGATGTGTGCTTGGAAGAGGCTGGCAAACACCAGGTTGTCACTGTACCACTGACTATCTGAAATGATCCCCAGTTCCAACAATGTTTTGGAGGGGAAAATAAATAAACAAAAAACTCTAAATGAGAAACCTAGAGAAAGCAAGCATGCATCATGCTAATGCTCATAACCTCTAATGAGGTTTAACAAGGCCAAACACAAGGCATTGCACTTGAGATAAGGCAATTCCAAATACGAGTACAGACTGGGAGAAGAACTCAATGTGAGCAGCTCTGCAGAGAAGGAATTGGGGGTCCTGATGGATGAAAAGCTGGATATGAACCAGCAGCGTGCTCTTGCAGCCCCGGAGGCGGGTGCTGGACTGCATCAGAAGTGGGGTGGCCAGCAGGAAGGGTGAGGTGATTGTCCCCCTCTGCTCTGTCCTTGTGACGACCCATCTGGAGTACTGTGCCTAGGACTGGGGCTCCCAGCACAAGGAGGATGCAGAGCTGCTGGTCCAGAGGAGGGCCACTATGATGATCAGAGGGCTGGAGCATCTCTCCTGTGAGGAAAGGTTGAGGCAGTTGGGCTTGTTCAGCTTGAAGAAGAGAAAGCTCTAGGGACACCTCATTGCAACCTTGTGGTACTTGAAGGGAGCTTATAAGCAGGAGAGGGGCTGATTTTTTACATAGTGCGATAGTGATAGGACAAGGAGAATTCGCTTCTGTATGGGAACTGTTGAATCACGGCCTGAACCACTGATTGATCACCTGAGGCAAGCACTGAGTCAGCTGCAGGAGCACAGGTGAAGACAGTGCACCTGTGTGACCAGAAGGGGTGTAGTCTGGCTCCATCTCTCCCAGACCCCATTTAAGGGCTGACCACCACTAGGGAAGGTTCTCTTGTTGGAGTTCCCTCCCTAGTGGAGTCCTGGGTGAGCCTTGACCTTCAGTGACAGGTGAGCCCTTCCTAATTTGCTGGTTGTCTTTATACCATCTGGATAAGCCATACGAAATATACTGTTCACCTTCATTATTTCATGTGGTTACTATTCTTTTAGGGTATATACCCTACGGCTTCAAGGAGAAAGAAAATAAAAAAGGGGAGCTTTAGATTAGATGTTAGAAAGAAATCTTTTGCTTGGCAGGTGGTGAGGCACAGGAACAGGTTTCCCAGAGGCTGTGGATGACCGTCTCTTGAGGCATTCAAGGCCAGGTTGGATGGGATCCTGGCAGCCTGATCTGGTGGTTAGCAACCCTGAGCCAGCAGTTGGCCAGGAGGCTGGAACTAGATGATGTGTAAGGTCCCCTCCAACCGAAGGCATTCTGTGATTCTATTATTCTGTGATCATTTTATGCACTGGAAGCTTAACTCTAGGTGCCTCATATTCTGTTTGCTAAGACTGACCTGACTCTGTGAGCATTTCCAAAGCTATGTTTCTAGAAAATGCAGTCTGTGTTTAGCTTGTAGCCATGAATATGTAAAGGTCTTTACTTGTATGCTATTTGTCTGCCGTGTTTCAATGTCTGTGCCAGCTGTCTGGAGCAGAACAGGCAGCCCTGTCTTCCCTTCTGCACTGAATGTAGCCAGTGGGAAGCATCTTGCCGCAGTTCATTCAAAAAGTTAAAGGAGCCCTCACTCTGCTGTGCTAGCTAGCTTAGTTGCTTTTCAGAAGTCCCCTGGAGGATGAGCCTGCCTCTGTCTTTCACACTTACTTTTTTTCTCATTTGTGTTACTGCAGTACCTTTCTGTCCAAATAGTGGTCCGTGCAGTAATCACTACAGAAAACACTACACAGAACAGCCATCCAGCCTCTTCCCAAAGGGCATGTAGTAATGTAAGCGATTAGAGATGGATTGGCACAGGGGAATAACGAGGTCACACTAGGGGTGTTGTCCATGTGCCTGTACACTAACCAATTTCAAGTTTTTGGCAAAGGCGTATTTTAACGAGGGACTCAATGGAGGGTAACGGTTGGTTTTATGAATGCACATGCAGGCTCTTCTCAAGCCTGAGGGGCAGCAAGGGAGAATGCACAAAAGATGCTTGTTGGGAAATTTAACAGATTGATCAATTGAGGCTGGCATCTGGGGCTGACTGATGCTGGGCATTTATATTTTGATAGGGAATAAAAAGTGACATGTTGGGAGTACGCCATGAAGGGCTTTGAAAGTTAAGAGAGTCACAATAAGCTTGATGTCCTAGAGGAAAAAAGAATGATTGAAGGGGTTCAAAGATAATGGGTGTAGTCAGAACAACAGGCCAGGAAAATGATTTATATTGCTGGGGCCTGAAATGAACAGGGCAAGAGTGCTTTTGTCAGGACCAGAGAAAAGGACATTGCACTGATCAAGAGGAGTGATGGGACAAGCACTTGGGCAGTAAGCAGAGACAATAAAGACTATTGTTTAGAGGGTGAGTGGAAGTACGATACAGAGTGAATCAGAACATAGATGAGAGATTCAGCAAGAAGAAAAGATCTCATGTTTCTGCATGCAAACATCCATGGCTGGAAGTGGTATTGCTCCCCAGGATCAAAGATGACACAAACAACGCACAGAACTGGGAAACAAGGGAATCATGTGGAATGACTAAAGAAAGCGGGAGAATGCAAGACATCCTGATGAAAACGGGATGGTAGTATCAGGAATCAAGGATGGAGAGATGTTCAGGATGAGTGCGTGTGACAGTGGTAGTGACAGCTTCAGGAGGATGAAGGTGGAGTTGAAGAATAACTGGGATTTAGCTGGAGAACTGCCGCTATGAAAGGTGTGAAGGAAGGAGAGCACAGTGGGGTAAACAGTAGGTAGAGACATAAGAGAGCACATAAGGTAGAACCCAAAGAAAGGAATTCTTGTAAAGAGTATCTTCAGCCTACTCTCAGAAAAGAGATATGAATTGGAAATTATAGGTGCAAGTGTGGTGAAATGTGGGAGATTTCAGATAGGAGAAGGAACAAAGCATGTTTGTAATGTGAAGAGGAAGAAGAACGAAAGCAGAGTGAGAGGTGATGGAAAGAGGAAAAGAGCAGATAAGAGAAAACACTGACATTGGAATAAAGGGTAGGATGAGGTCACTGAGACAAGTGAAAGGTCAGCGAGAAAGAATGTTAAACAAAATATCTGATTTTTAAATATGTCTTACAGGCAGTTTGTGGAAAATGCATTTGGAAACTAGATATCCACAAGAATTTGCCCTAAAGATCTGTTTTGAAGACCTAAGCACAGACAGTAGAGAAAAAGAAGTATAGGGGAGAAAAAAAAGATGTGCTAATTGATGCAGCTCAGTTTTCAGCACGGGTTTCCAAAGCAGGATGTTTGTAAAGAAAACTATGACATCTTTTGACAGCGAACAAAAGAAAGTGGAGAAGAGGGGTGGGCATATGGGTTTCTGGGGTTGTACAAACCTACTCCAAAGGTAGAACACCACTGGAGAGTGCAGAGCCGTAAATGAGTTCATTTTTCATCAGAACAGTACTTAAGGCCATATTGTGTTTACAATGTTACTACATTCTTTCCTAACACATATCTTTGTGAGTTGGGTTTTAAATTCTCAAGCACATCATGGTCTGGTTCTTGTTCGAAGTGAGGTGCTTTTTAATTTCTTCTGCAGCTTACTACAGCAGAAAAATCCTGAAAATCCATCAAAAAAGCCAGTGTTTTTAGAATAAAATATTTTCCAGAAACCTACCTGTTTCAAAACCCCTCTGACAAAGTGCTAACAACATGCTGGTGAAATTCTGCCTGCTTTCCAAACATCCTGCCTGCCTGGGAGCCAGGTCTCCAGGACCTCTGCTATGAGTGAGCATTCTTATGCTGAAAGGCAGACAGGAGACCCAGGGCTTAATCTTCCACTTTTCATCTGTGTCTGAAAGTTCAAAAAGCTTTCTTTTCCCTCTTTGGGAAATTTCTGATGCTTATTCAAAAGCGAAATTAATTCTTTTTCCCCAGCACTTCTGAACATGTTGCGGAACACAAATACCAGCTTTCCAACAGCATAAAACAGAGGAAAAAAAAAATTAATGCATGCCTTTCAGCCATTAAGAAACAGTATGAAACAAGACAAGCCTTCTTTGCACATTGTCAAATGCATGCATTTTGGGGAAAATTTCAGTAAATTAATGAATGTGTTGAAATCACTTTTAAACTTCAATTGAACAGTGCTTGTATTGCAATACTTAACAAATGTTGCCTGTGTTAGATGCAGAAAAAGAAAATTAGCTGCAGTTTGGGGTGAGGAGAATGTATAATTTGGTACTGTCAGAGCTTTTCAGGGAATGTCACAGACACTGGATTTGTAGGTTTTATAACTGGATTTGTGGGATGAGTCAGAGGTGATTGGGACAAGTAGCCTTATTAAAATTGCAACTTAATTCTTCATCTTTGCAGATCATATTGTATCACATAGTCCTATAAACAGTTTACACTGTTAAAGAATGCTTTCCCTCTAAACTACATGAGAGAGGGGATAGGAAGATATGGGGGGAAAAAAAAGGCTTACTGGAAAGGTTTTACTACACTGAAATAGCTGAATCGAAGAGACTGAAATCAACTCTCTAAACACAGATTGGTCAGACAACTGTTAGATCCCTCCTGCAGAGTAACAACTTCAAGTGGTGGTCAGTATTTATCAGTTGATCTGCATTTCATGGGATGAAAGAGTGCTGTAAGAATAAGCCATTAGGACAACAGCCTACTGTAAACGTGTCCTACACTATACAAAATCATCATCTTATGAGTTAAATGGATGCAGGACAAGAAGGTCAAGTGATCACACTGACTTTTAGTTAATGAAACTGGAGAGGAACAAACAGAATGTATTACAAATGTTTATGGTATTTATTTTAGGGCAAGCTAGCATGTTCTGATACTAAATTACACTAACTTCAAAGTAACCTGGAAAAGGTATTTTAGTTCCTGAAATAAATTCCTGAAGGGAGGAGGTCATTGGAAGGGCAGCATCGTGGAGATGGAAACAGCTTGAGAACCACCGAGAGCATTCAGCATCTCTTCCCAGCACCCCCATTTGCTGCATGAAAATCACAATGTGCTACCTATTATCCATCTGCAACCATCTCCAAATGAGTCGGCACCTAACGAAATAGGACCTTGCCCCAAATACTCACTTCTGCTTCCCTCATGATAGTCTCTGCCGTGGCTGAACATCTTTTCTAAGTTGCCTCATAAAGTTAGCGAGAATATTGGTGATGAATTCCTTAATGTTGAAGTGAATTGATAGGAGATTTGGGAAATGCGGTTCTAGTATTTGGAAGATTAGAAAGCTATGTTTAGCATGGTACGAGTGTGTAATTGTGACATTGCTCAACTTCTATTACAGTGCATGATAACAATTTAGCACAATTGCACAAATATATTGATGGAATATTTACTGCTGCAGGTTGATACTGCTGTGCAATAAGTCTTTTTTCCTTCCTTGCCCAAAGTCAAAACTTCCAAAATTACAATAAGGATCACTTTCATTATGTATTTTTCTTCCTTTCACAAAAACTGCGACATAATTCTTCAGGAAACATAGAAATGCATTCAAATATACAGACTGAGATAAGTAAACATTATCTGTTTCTTTCCAGGTTGTTGTTTTTATTTTTTTTTCTGTATACTTGACAGAGTTAACTGACCATTTTTACTTCTCCATATAGGAATTAGCAGTTTGTTAATGGACCAAAGAAGTCAGAAAAATGCCAAAAAAGACAAGAAAATGAAGTGGGGGGTGGGATATCAAGGTGGAAATACAAACATGGAGTAGAATAAACAAAGCACCCAAAATAATAGCTCCTTCTTCTAGGTTAAAGAGTCTTGTCAGTGGATACATTTTTTTTAGGAAAAAAAAATAGTGGGAGTAATGTAGGCGTATATATAGTATTAGATGGGGGAAAAAAAAATGAAATGAGAACTAAATTTATTGGACAAAACTGAACTGTGACTATCTAGCCATTCCTAGGTATGTCAGAGAAATGTCTCATACTGTAGAGAATAATTTATTTTCATGAGGGTGAATCTGAAAGTAGTGCCTCCTATTTTATTTCGTTGGCCCATGATGTCCAAGGTGGATGTCAGTGGTATGGGAGTAAAGACTGAACCTTCCCACTAAGCTTCCGTTACACGTTGTTGTGTGAAGGATGGCAGCAGGGGGCAGTCTTACAAAAATGGTGTCTGACATGCATCATGTATTTCATATGAGCAGCATAAAGGAGAGGGACCTGGGGGTCCTGGTGGACAGCAGGATGATCACGAATCAGAACTGTGCCCTTTCAAGAAGGCCAGTGGCATCCTGGGGTGTATTAGAAGGGGTGTGGTTAGTTGGTTGAGAGAAGTTCTCCCTCTCTACTCTGCCCTGGTGAGTCTGCGTCTGGATTACTGTGCCCACTTCTGGGCCCCTTCAGATCATGAAGGACAGGGAACAGCTTGAAAGAGTCCAGTGCAGAGCCACAAAGATGATTAAGGGAGTGGAGCATCTCCCTTTTGAGGAAAGACTGAGGGAGCTGGATCTCTTTAGCTTGGAGGAGACGGAGGGGTGACTTCATTAATGTTTATAAATATGTACAGGGTGAGTATCAGGAGGATGGAACCAGGCTCTTCTTGGTGACATCCAATGACAGGACAAGGGGCATCAGATGTGAGCTGGAATGATAGAATCACTAAGGTCGGAAAAGACCTACAAGATCATCCAGTCCAATCATCTACCTGTAACCAATAGTTTTCACCGATCTATGTCCCTCAACACTACATCCAAATGTTCCTTGAACACCTTCAGAGTTGGTGACTCCACCACCTCCCTGGGCAGCCCATTCCAGTGCCTGACCACTCTTTTGGAGAAGTAGCATTTCCTTATGTCTAGCCTGAATTTCCCCTGCCGCGATTTGAGGCTGTTCCCTCTCTTCCTATTGCTAGTTACATGATAGAAAAGGCTGACCCCCAGCTCTCTAGAGCCTCCTCTCTGGTAGTTATAGAGTGCAGTAAGGTCTCCCTTGAACATCCTTTTCTTTGGACTGAACAATCCCAGCTCCCTCAGCTGTTCCTCGTAAGGCCTGTGCTCCAGACCCCTCGCAAGACTTGTTGCCCTTCTCTAGACGTGCTTGCTCAGAGATGCTGTGGGGTCTCCTGTGAAGACATTCAAACCTGTCTGGACATGCTCCTGAGTGACCTGGTCTAGGTGTTCCTCCTCCAACAGGGGGATTGGGCTAGATGATCTTTGGAGGTCACTTCCAATCCCTGGCATTCTGTACTTCTGTAATGAAGCAAAGAGGTGTCACTGAACTCCATGCAGAAAAAATGGCACCCACTGAGACTCATGTTTAAGGAGAGGTTGGCACTTGTTCTCTCAGGTCCCTTCCAACTCAGGCCACTCTGTGCTTCTACATAAACAACAGATTAATTTTAATCTTTACTATCTTCTGTCCAAACAAAATGGAAGACAACAAAATCATTTAACTAGTGGGATATTTGGCCTTGTGTTTTGTGAAACTAATGTAACTGTCCAGTTTGATGGGATTGAAGTTTTTAGTGAGCTCTCAAGGTGCTTGTCAGAGATTTTTGATGAAATTTTACTTTTCCTGTGCTTCGTCCTTGAGAACAGTTGATCACAAACGTATGTACTGCCAAAAAGTTATGGTATGAATAAGATGTGATTATGAAGCAAGGGTATTTTTCTTGAGTAAGACAGAGCTTAAAAAGGTCATGATCGAATCTTTTTTGGGTTGGAATGAATTGTTTTGCAATCAGATGTTCATTTGAAAAAATACAGGTAATTTATTTATGTCAACTGAAAATAGAATTGCAAAGATAGCAAAATAATGGTAATTTTCATTCAGCAGCCTTGAAACCTATTTTCAAATTCCTTTATCTGAATGGAAATCATGGCAACATATTTTTTTGCTGTTCGCAGGACTGTGTTTAGTCAGTGTATCAAAATATGTTAAAGTATTTGCCATGACTTGAGTTAGTACTGCACTGCACTCTCTCCTTGTTCTGATTTCAGCTCAGACAGCATTAATAGTACACTGATGGTTTGGTTGTTGCTGAGCAATGCGTGTATGCCTGGGGCTGGGCTAGGCCACTCAGTAGGGCAGTGCAGCTGCCTTGACGGGACAGAAGGCAGCCACAGGATGGGCTGGGCTGCAGGCTGAAAATGCCTGCTTTAAGGAAGAACTGTGTAAATGGCTTTGAGATTAAAAGGGATGAAACTTACCACTATAAAAAGTTAATCTGGGGATCAATAGCTAGGATTTCTGCCCCGTGCTGGGAGATCATAGAATCACAATGTTTTTGGTTGGAAGGGACCTTGAAGACCATCTAGTTCCAACCCTCCTTTCATGGGCAGGATAGCCAAACTACCCAGGGCCCCACCCAACTTGGACTTGAAGGCCTCCAAGGATGGGGGATCCACAGCTTCTCTGGGCAACTTGTTCCAGTGCCTCACCACCCTCTGGGTAAAGAATTTCCTCCTAACATCTCATCTGAATCTCCTCTCTTTTAGTTTAAAATCATTCCTCCCTGTCCTATCCCTATCAGAACATTTAAAAGTCATTCTTCCACTTGTTTAAAATCTCCCTTTATGTGCTGGAAGGAAATACTTTTGTGAAAACCGTGGAAAAAGGCTGGTGGTTGCATAGGCACAGCAGTAACACGTCATCCCAATTGCATCAGTAAGAAATTTCCAGTAGAGATAGGGAACTAATAATAATGTTGTGTAAGGTAGCAGCAAGAGCCAGCTAGAGTTACTGTGAGTAGCTGTGTCCTCCCACACTAGGAAACATTAACTGACTCTAGAATGAGTACAGAAAAGAACTCATATGATGATCTGGGAGTGGTGCATTTGATGGACAAGATGCACATGGAAAAGATTGGCAAAGTATTCTGAGACAAGTATTCAATTCTGTGGAGGTGGGAAGGATTAACCTAAGTGGAGAAAGTGGTATTTCAGCATTATTAGGGTCAATGCTGGTATAAAAATAAACACATCAGGCCACAAATATGTCTGTATTCAAAATTACATAGGTCACTCTGAAAGTAATGCCTCCTATTTATTTTCCCTGAAATGACAACAGATACAAAGAGCACAATAATACGATTTGATAGAGCAAATTCTCAGCCACTAAACACTACTTTTCAACATAATTGCCGCCACAAGCAATGCATTTTTTTTCCAGTGAAGAACAAGAGCTGGCATGCAGTGCTCCTAAAAATCTGCACCGGTGTAGGTGACCTACTGTTGCTGCCATTACTGCTGAAATGTACCACGCACCAGTTCATTGCACACACATCCACTGTTTGGTCTCTGCAAACATCCAGCAAGTGTCAATGAATGCCATTTTTTCTGCATGGAGGAATTTAATGACACCCTTTTGCTTCAAACTTACTTGCTTGTCAGTTGCCATTCTGCCCCTCTGCTGCCATCTGTCACACAGAAACAAAATGCGAAGGAGTATGGGCAGGAAGGTTCAACTTTTACTGCCATGTGACCAGCATCCACTTCTGATGTCATGATCCAACAGAATAAAATAGGAGGCATTACTTTTTAGAGCAGCCATGGTAGAAGATTTTGAGCGATCTGATTGGTGAAGAATTAGAGTATCTGCCCTGCTATAGCTTTTGAAGGCAAGTAGCCAAGCTGATTTTGCCTTAAGTGTAAGATAAGTTCTGAGAAGTTAGGAAAACTGTAAAACAAATAAATAAATACATAAAAATCAATTCTTCTAATACTAATCAGTTGTTCTAATAATAAAAAATGTTCTTAATGTATTGCTGGTTGGTTTAGACAACAAGATTTTGGACTTCAATGAACAGGAGAACAGACTCTGTCAGTCTATATTCCTATATAAAATATTATAAATTTTATCTTTATGTAATTTGTCAACATAACATTGGGATATTCACACCTCATGGTAAAAGACCTTGGAAGACTGATTAGAAAAATGAAAGAAAAAAAAATAATGCTGGGAAAAATATCACCACTATGAGGAGCTGTATTTGTGTTAGTTTTAAGGATTAGTTTACCATTCCAGAAAATTTGGTATGATAAAATTTGGCCTTCTAAGCACAAGCGCGTTACTGGGCTCTTAGCTTTTATTCCTTCCTTATAATCTTATACAGGAAACAAGTTTACTCTCTCCCAAGGATTAAAACAACAGAATACTAAACATTAAATCAAGATGGCATCTTTTTGATTTAACTCTTTACCACAGTATATCTGACAAGCCAGGTATATCTTGTACCCCAAAGAGCTTGAGGTACATACTCTAAGATGCTTCTCTTTATTGCTTTTCAGTGCATCCATTTAGGACAGTCACAGGTCTCTTCCACAGCTATAAAGCACGATGAAAGCCACTAGGCTGTGTCCGTAAATTAGTCTCTGGTGCACAAATAGTAATGTGAGAGAAGTTGCTCAATTCCCTCCCTTTTCTCTCTTTAATGGTCACTGGAATGTGCTTAAAATTTTAAAGCTGTTGCTGTTATGATAATGTTTTATGGAGGCACTTTTCTTTTTCTCTAAACCTAAATATTGGGCCTATTCTAAATTAATGGTGTCCCTTTTGACATTCATGGTATTTACGGATGTGCACGGAGGGAAAATATATCCCTTTGCTGGATTTGAGTCAGGAGAATCCCAGAGGCATATACTGTACTTCTGAATTTCCTTCCGCTTTTCATGACTGTAATTCTTGTGTCCTCTTTTGCATACATAATTGATTAATCTGTATTTTTAAGGGCTTAATACATTTCCTCTTTTTAATCTGGAGGAACACAATTTCATTTTAATTGTACTCCCAAGGTCTCTGACTTCTGTTTTTGATTTGTCTGTACTGATGTCTGTGGGAACAAACGAGGGAGAAAATAACACTTTTGGATTATTGGGATAAGGAGAGAATAATACAAGCAGCAAAGAAAAAAGGAGAATCAAATGAAAGTTCAAAGATAGAGACATGGGTTCCCTGAAAGAGAAGCTGGGAGATTTAAATTACGCTTTGTTGTGCCAACATCTCTCTTGAACTGCAAGGAAGAAAAAGCGTATTTCCATCAGGACCCTATTACCACAATTCCCACCAGGGACAGCTGAGTCTAGGATCCTGCAAAATTCCCACTGGTAGAAGTCATATAATCAACAAATTCCTCAGATTTCCTGGCTGTACCTCCCTATCTTTTTAAGGTTTAAGGGAAGATCTATTAAGAGACTCAAGGGCTTTTCAGGTTAAGTGTTGCTGTGCATACGTGGATCTATGCAGACATTGTGATGTTCTTAGCATCCTCTGCTTTTTCCCCTATGACATATTTTGCAGGAAAGCATGGCAACTTTTCCCTGGATCATGACCCATTCATCCTCTCTAAATTGTCTTCTTGGCATGGCTGAGCATCAAAACTCCAAAGCTCTTCATGGAATATGCCCCTAGCAATTCCCTATACCTTGGTATGGAGAAAAGGCTGTCTTTGTGCCTCTAGACCCTATCCTGATGAGTTCTCATTTTGTGGGTTTCTGCTCTCACCGATCACCGTGAACCCTGAGAAAGTCTATCCAATTCAGCAGATCTGCCATAGTATTTTTCTAGGTATCACCCCCCACTATACACAGAAAGGACAAGAAATTGAACGAGGCATGAGCAAACACAGATAGGGCATTTACATCATCTTCCCACAAATGTGCTATGACTCAGACTGCAAAGAACCAGGTTCAACACTAACCAAGATTTTTTTTTTTTTTTACAAAAAAAACAAAGTAATAATTAAAAAAAAATCTAGTTTTGCAGTAATATAGAAGTTGGAATCATCGATCACAGAATCACCGCAGTTGGAAAAGACCTCCAAGATCATCCAGTCCAACTTATCACCAGTATTTCCCACTAAATCATGTCCCTCAGTACAACACCTAAACATTTCTTGAGCACTTTCAGGGATGGTGACTCTACTGCCTTCTTGGGAGAAATTTGAATTAAAAAATGCATTAATAGGACTACGTCTAATCATTATCATCGTGTAACAATAATGTTAAGTCATCACAGCTGACATACATAGCTGGCTGTTTGGACTCCATAACCCATAGAGGCCTTGGGCTGTACTTTGGCCTACATCTTTCCTCACCTCTTAAAGATGAGAGCAGCACTCACACTGAGTAACTGCCCTGAGAAACCCCTCCAGCTGAAAGTGTAATGACCTCCTCCTTCCTCTCTTTTCCTTTTTACCTGCCCTCTGACTCTACAACTGGGCACTAAGCATTTGGGAATTAGCTCATTTCCTTCCCCCCACTTAGTTATTCTTCTATTGTGTTTGTACCTTCCTTCTACCTTCTGAAAATATGCTGGTACAGTTTTATGGGGGACATAATGAGGTGTACTGAACACGTGATCTTGCCCGAACTGGAACTGTCCTCACTCAACAAGCGTTATAAACAAACCAATTGTGATATAGGAGCAGCGAAGATGGCGGAAGAGGAGGTTTCAGTGGGAATTTTAGTAGGATTGGGGGACCAAGGAGGGTGACTGCCTAATCTCTGAAGTTGCTGACAGTCTTGTTTTGTGGTTTGTTTTTTTTTCTGGCAATACCAAATTGTAAACCTCTCTTATTGATTGATACTCTTGACTGTGATTAGCAGTTTACAGGCCTCCAATATTACCGAGCAATTTTACTGAGTGAAAAGTGGTCGTTCTTGCCTGCTAGTGTTTATGGTGCTGCTTGTACTTTCATCCAATGATTCATAAAAGTCAGTGTACTGGTAGTCATTGATAGACAAGCAGAGAACTGGACAGTATGATCTGGCGGCACATCAGTGTAAACATCTGAATGTGTCTTGTTTTATCCTATTTCCCTATTAAGGTGTCTGAAAGAATTAGTCAGTAATTTGTAACGTCAACAATCCTGTCTGGTCTGTTAGCCAAACAGCTGAGCTTGAGAAGGAGATGTTAATATAAATGGGCTTTGTATTATGCATGGAGATCAGCTAATGAAGACATTGGTGTTTTTCTAACACGGATTTATTTGAACCGTTCAGCTACAAACAAACTTGCAAGCTTCAAGGCAGTTCAAAATACTTCCAGGAACTTCTTCACGTTTCTCAAGCAGATTATCAAGTTACAAGTATTACATCATCAACAAATGTCTCTCTGGCTGACCACTCTGCAAAACCCCGTCCTTTGGTTTTGCTATATAGGCATTTCTGAGCAGTGTGTAAGTTCTGCTAGCGTGTTCTCAGAGACTCTGTAATTCTCCATTGCACAATACAGGGGTTGAATTCTGGAAAAGTTCTTTTCAGTAGTTTTTTCCCAAGTTCAACTAAGCGAGCCTGCATCTGTCTGACTTCTGTGGTCTTCTCAAGGATGGCTGGTGGTTTTCACTGGATGTGTTCCATCTCACTATTATTTAAATGTAGAAGGAATATGAGCCAAGCTTTAAAAGAAAGACGAATGATTACTTAGTCACTGTAGAGGTGAAAGGAGGTTCGGGGAGGGCTGTTTCCCAATCTTCTTTTGTCTGACTTAAGTTACTTCTACCAGTAGTGGATATCATTCCAGATGATTAGGTTTTCTTTGTAGGAAATGCTTTAATTTTCATTCATGAGAGCAAGCAACACATCCTGTCCCTCTTTACTGCTGCCAGTGGGAGGTTTGGGCATAGAACATGAACAGACAGGACTTGGAGTTTAAGTCATTTACAGTTTCAGATTGAAATATGTTTACTGGAGAAGTCCAGAATTAAAGAGGTTATATGCTGGTTTTGATCTGCACATTAATTCCACAAGCTAACGTCTGTAGGTTTCCATGCACACAGATGAATGGCATATGACCCAAAACCTTAATGAAGAGCAGATTTTTTGGTATTTTGGGGCTCCAGTAGGGACTATGCAAGCCAGTCCGTTGACTGTTTTTGAACACAGTTAAGTAGAATTACTGCTTCTTTCTGGTTTCAGTAACATTATCTCACTCCTAAAGAGAAAGAGGATAGTTTTTGATCACATGAAGAAGCATTGCTTCTTTTTTATACTACTGAGGTAGGTACGGGCTCCAAAGCCAGTAGGTGCTAATCCTGAGCTTCTTCAGGCCATAGAGTTCTCAACTTGTGTTGTCTCTGTTGGTTATCCGCAAGTGAAGTCACCATACATACTCACACAGACTGAAGAAGAGCAGTTGTTTTCTGCTGCATGTGCAGAGCAGATGATTGAGGAAGGATTCTGAAAGGAGTGCTGCTTTTACATCCCAGCTACTGGGCTCAGTATGTCACCTCACGCTGGTGCTGTCACCAGCAGTTCCTGAGCAGATCAGCAGCACGTTACTGCCCATTTGCAAGAAAGGAGGCCCTGAGTAAGAAAATGGTGGCATAACATTATTTCCTGTTAAAGATAAAGCATACCTTTACATATTTTGCACTCATCAATTCTCTATTGCAAGAGTTCCCTTTGATTTTGCATGCCTAAGGAGTTTGTCAAATATTGTTTAGAAAAATGTTTTGTTTGTTTGCTGTTTTTGACAATATGGGACTTCTTATGGAATATATATAAAATATATTTAATTACCGTGGGAAAGAAAACACTCTTGCAAATCTCAGCCCCAGAGTGATTCCCCTAGGCTCTATCCTTTCACTCAGTTGAACTCAGTTGATTTAAAGTGGGACGCTTTCCTTTTGTGTAGTAGTCACTCAAGACTACTCTACTAACTTTGAAAAGTGCTGTCCTTTGTTATCTCACTATTTCCATTAAAAAGTTATCCTAATTGAATCACTTTACCTTTTGAGAGATTAATTAAATTAAAAAGGTCTAGTGTTGCCAACAAAACAGAAAAATGCTTTTTTAATGTACAGCGGAAATCAATTATCCAGTATCTGTGGATATAACTGAAAGAATATCACTATAGTTTCATTTTGTTTTCTTGAGGGGAAGAAAGACTAATTGTTTTTTAAATGAAATGTTAAGTAGCATAGTTTACCAAGAAGTGTAACGACAGACTGGTTTGATGTGTGTTGCACAGCTGGAGTAAGTAACATACCAAAAAAAAAAAAAAAAAAAAAAAAGAAACCACAGAGCTATTAAGCTGAGACGGTAAAGTAGCAGTGAAATTGGCCTGGATTTTCTTTTTCCACTTAAAGAAATTATTCACTTGGATAAACAGTATAGTCTTTGCAAATAAATAAACAATTTTTTAAACAACAGCAAAGCAAACAAAAATAAAGAAACAGGAGGAGGAAGTAGGAAAGAAACTAAGCCAAACAAAAGAGTGAGAACATGGGGATCATTAAGTATGCGAATTCAAACAAAAATGCTGTTAATTAAGGGCAACGCCCAGCAGCAGGAATCTGGGAAAGAGGTTGAAACAAGAAACAAATATTATGTCCTTCAAGTTTAATTAATTTTTTTGGCCAAAATTCAATTAAGCATGGAAAAAAGAAAAGAAAAAAAAAAAAAGGAAAAAGAAAAAAAAGGGAACATAAAATAGCCAAAGGAAGAAAAATGTTAGAAGCAAGAGTTCCCAAAATTTAAGATTACAGCACTTATGAAAATGCAAAAACTGGTATGCTTTCTCCTGAAAAACTGCAACTAGAACCTGACAGGTTAGGAGAATGAAGTTTAAACTCTTACGTGTCTAAACAAAGGGGCTCTTTCAAAGTGTTTGCAGCAGCTGCACCACGGCTGCCTCTTCATGCGGCACAAAGTCATTTCATGGCAGCGTACTCAGAAAAGTGGTATCTGTCTGTAGAAAATATGTGTTTTTTCCATGCATTTTAGTTGCCTGGGTCGTCACTGTCTGACCATACCCCCAGCAAAGCTCTTCCCATCAGTTCAGCATTGCCCTCAAGTCTGTTTGCAGCTGGAAACAGGACCCATGTAACCTGAGAGCGGTTGCACAGTGAAGTGCCCCTGGCAGAGTAAATCCCTGCCAGGACTTACTGAAAAAACCAATGGCAAAAGAAATTAGTCAAAGCAAAAGAATATGCATTCTCATCCCACTGCATTTGCTTTTTTTATTTCCACTAAAGATTGAAGTCTTCCAGTTTTTCATGTACTAGCCTACCCCTTCAACCCAAATTCATTCTACAGCTGTAACCAACTTGTGAAAATGGGTCAATTATGGACTAATGTATTTTTAACCTTATTATTATTTGCTTTGACATTTCCTGAGTTTTCCAACCAGATGTCTGACTCCCTTTTATTCCTGTGCCTTCTCTCATCCTTCCACCCCTAACACTTTCCATCTCTCCCTAATAGATCCCTCCAGTCACCAGGCACTTCCCCATCTCTGAGTTCGGAGCTCAGTCTCCTTTTCTGGCTCCAGCAGTCCTGTTACTGCCCACAAGGTTTTAAGAGCTCTTCCCATTGTGAGAGATGGGGCAAAGCCTGCCAGGGTAGTAAGCATCCGGAGCATGGAATATAAAGGAATTAAGAAGCTCCAGTTGTATCAGAGGTGCTGTAGACTGGAGGAGGAAGGAAAGAGAGTTAGTGCGAGCAGACACAGCCAACTTGTTTATGGTGAGTGTAAACCAGTGTCTTTGTGAAAATGGGCTTCCTATAAAGACAGAACAGTGTTCTACAGCGCATCCTGTGTGGATATTTTGGGCAGAATTTCATTGTGCCTATTAAAATATTTATAAAAAAGCAATTTTTTTTTTTTCAGAAGACTTCTTTTAGAGATGTAAAAAGAGTGACTTTGACAATTATGCCAGTGTATTCTGTTTGACTGTGTACAACCATCCCTTAGACAGATCAGCAGCATAAACGAGTGCATTATACATTAACTACATAAATGAGTGGCCAGCTTGGCCATCGTCCCTCCAGGGTGCTCCTGTCTTCCATAGGACTTAAGGATACTCAGCTTTAAGGAATGTCTGACTGAAAATATGAAGCGCTGATCATAAGGAAACATGAGCGCAAATATAATTTTCTAACCTTGAAAAAAAAAATAGTTTAGTAAATTGCCCTGAAGATTGTTAACCAACTTTTTGAAAGTGCTTCTGTTTGTTACTGTACACTCTGAGAGGAGAATTAAACATCTGAATAATGACACATCTACATTTTAAAAGAACATCCTAATGGTCATATTTCTTCTTCAACAGAAATGCTCACAGGCTTCTAAAGAAGATATTTCATCTTTATCTAGTTTATCTTTGTTGTGTATTGATCTACTGTCCGGCTAATACATCACTTGAGGAGATTCTGAGCCAAACATACTGCTAATGTACGCAGATGCAGTGACACTGAAATTGGTTGCGAGTAAATCCTCTGAGTTTACTCGTGAAAAACACTAGCTTGACAATGACCAGTTACAAAATACGTTTGTTTTACTTCAAATTTCTCTCCCTGAAACCAGATTTATATTGAGATAATTTCAATGAGTTCAGCAGAGTTGTTCTGAATGCGCTCTGGGATTACAAACACCAAACATGTATCTTTGTAAAGAGTTCCTTTTTAGCACAAACTCTTCAGAGAACTAAAAATAGTGGAGAAAGAAAGCACTTTTAGAAAAACTGTGATATCTTAAACATTTTAAAAGGTGAAGGAAAGTAAGACTGGCATTGAAACAGACTGAATTGAATAAGTTTGATGTAGTAATTGTTATCTTCTAGCTTCACAACTATTGTGTCCTGCAGAGCAGTACTCAGCACTCAGTTGTACACTAAAGAAGTGACTCCAGAAGAAAGAAAGAGAAAATTGCATTCATCCAATAATTCTGCATCTTTATCATGATAAAATTACCATTTTATACACTTACGCCAAAATTATGGAAATCCCTACGTTTGTTGTTTAATTCAGGCACTTCTGATGTTCCAGAAAAAAAAAAAAACAAAACCACCACATTGTTCTCTATAGAAATGAGCGGGTTTCTCAGCCTGTAATGCGAGAACAGGTGTAAGAGAGACTGATGGAGGCACAGATCCATGTGTGTGCTCTTCAGCTCACTACAAACTTCACTGTAGGCAAGAACTAGAGGTCCTTTCTCTGCCTGACTGTAATACATGATGGTTTCCCATTCACTTTTGGAGCTGCCAGACCCTCTTTAAAGAACAGGTTTTTGTGTCAATCAGGAAGGTAGTGAGGACGTGTGGGTTGCTTTCTGTCTCTGTGTTTTTGTCTTTTCCAGTTTGGCTAGGAAGGTTGATTGTCTCCTATGGCATGTGAGGCTGGGGCCTGGAGGAAGGCCAGCTGGCGGCAGAGCCATCCAGATAAGGCTGCGTCGCTGTTAATAACATGGGGAAAACAATCAGAAGTTATGGTAGGGATAATATCTGCCACTTTGGAAGGGTGTGTACCCATATATTACTCATGTTCACAGCTTTGGTTAGCTTTCCGCTTCTTGCTGTATAGCTGGAATTTGACAATAATTGAGAGGACATTTTCCCTCACATTTATCTCCGGTTACCTTTTCTCCAAAGCAGACCTCATTCCCATGATTCATGCATTCATCACCTCCAGACTCACCACGGCCTCACCCACCCTCACCACAGCCCTGTCTCAGACGATTATGGTAGCTGGCTCAAGGTGCAGAGATCTGCTTGTGGCTTACACTGGGCACAAGCTGCTGGCATAGGCTTGCATTTGAAAGCTTACAGCATCCTGAGGCTGTCCCAGCAGAAAGGATGGATCCCCATGTCCTGCTCCATGTACAAGAGTGAGCTGCATGCAGAGACCACGGGAGCAGCATTCCTTCCTACACCAAGGGCCCACGGCTGCCACGTGCAGGTCATGCGTAGTTCTTCTCTTTACACACTTGGAAGAGAGGCCAGTCCTCGTCCTTCCCTTCAGAATATGTGTCTGTTTTCATTTTTTGCTTCCTGGGAACCCAGAAAAAGCTGCTGCTGCTGGTCTGCCTCTGCGTTTCAATCTGTGCTGTTTGAAACTCAGGATCTGGAGAAGCTACAGCTACATACTGTTACCGCAAGTCTAAACAGATTTTCAAAAGATAGCAGAGCAAGTACAGGGCCATTTTTTTTTGAAGTCTTTATTCATCTTTTCTGGCTGAAAGAAACTTCCTCGCTGATGTCTCCCAGGCTTAGGCAGTAAAACACAAGAGAGGTAACTGAATAAGGGCTGTAGAATATGGCCCACTGATCTTCACCCTGGCAGAAGGAGCAGAACACAACAATCAATCACAGTTTGATACCTGGGCTTATAAAACGCTTACTGGAATACTGTGTGTAAATGTATAATGCATCTGTGACACTGAAGCCAACACATTTTCTCCCTGCTCTACGGAAATTGCCTTGGTTAGACCATAAAGATACCCTGCTCTTTGTGTGGTATAAAGAACATCAATACCAAAAGAATTTATGTATGATCCAAGCAATTTTTAGTAAAGTGTGTGTTCTCTGGCCATTGCTTCTCCTCTTTATGAATAGATATAAGGAGAGATAAATTTTCATCTAAGACCATACAGCAAAGGTAGATTGCTAACTGTCTGTAACCTCCTTGCGTAGGCTGAGCTCTGGAAGAAGGAGCTGTTAATGGTTTGATATAGTGAGTGATATTAGACCGCTCAGATATCTGGGCTCAGCACACCCTCTTACACCCCAAATGGCAGAACAAATTAATCATGATTTGGCCTGCTAAATGGTATTTAGGGGGCATAGCTATAAATTAAGCTTTCCTCTACTCCAGAACAGTTCCTCCTCCATAATGCCGGTAAGTAATACCTTTTCCAAGCTCTGTGGAGATAAGTAAACCTCGTTCGTTGCCTTACAGCACACAGACTTTGGAGGTCTGCCTTGATGGGTGGAGGTTTTCTTCATATTTTGAACTGTCTGTGCTTCTCTTCCCTTCCCTGTACGGAGATGGCAGGTAGAAGCTAGCAGCCTTGCGGTTGGAGCAGAAGGCAGCGAAGACTGTTTTGCTGTGCTGCATTACCCTACTTTCCTACACAAACAAAGTTCACTCTAATAGGCTCCAGGGTGTCTGAGGAATTATGTTATTATTGCAGTTATCACCTCTGAGCATTAGGCAGATTTTTCAGCCGCACTAAGTGGAGGAATCTTAAGTTCTTTGGGATTGTTCAGGAAGTAAGCACGGAAGACGAGAAAGAGGCTTGTTTTGCTTGTGGTAGTCTATACTGTTGTGGCTTCATGAATAGGGTTCTATTTATGTTATCATAGTAGAAGTATTGTATGGGGGCACTTTTATCAGGCAGAGGTGAAGAGGGCAGATGCAAAAGTCAGAGTTGAGGTCATGGGCTGCCAGGAAGGAGGCACAGATGGAAGAAAGCACTGTGCAGAGAGCTGCAAGGTCAGAGCCCAGGTGGGATTGGCCTGGGTGCCTACACCTACTCTCTTCCAGTGAATTCCTTGCAGTCAGCAAGATGAAACAGCCCTAGATTTCCAAAGACTGATTGATCTACCTTCCCTTAGTCACCTGTTCCAGCAGGAGTAAATCATAGCTGTCAAGGCTGTTGAGATGAGAAGTCCAAACTGAGGGATGAGCTTTTAGTTTGTTTAAGTGAAGTAAACATGAAGTCTGCTCCTAAGTATGAATGAAGAAGAAGCTCTTCTGAACGTTGATCTGCACTGACTATGTTATCTATCTATATATGTTTAGATGAAGGAAACATCATGGCTATAAATTCTCCATAAAGCTCTTGTCTGTATACCAGCATCATTTCTTTGCTTTCATGTTTTCCACGCGTTAGTTGGTATTTCCTGCCCAAAAATTCTGTAATTCTTGTGATTTTTTTCAAAACCTGTGTTTGGTTTTGTCTTACTGGCCTGAAAGGCAGGACTCTATGTTACAGCACATCTTACATTGTTTTCTTTGTCTGGTGTTTCCTTGGTTGGCCAATTGCTGGGCTGCGTCAGTACCAATAACAAGTTAGCACCAGCCTGAAATGTTTATTCAAGGAAAATTTCACAGACGTTTTGTTTGCTCGAGCACTGCAGGACTGAAACCTTTCAGGTTCAAGCAAAATAACACATAGCTCTTCCAATCTATTAGGTATTTTTTAGATTAACTTGCCAACAGTTGACAAATTGGAGACATTGACAAAGTATCATAATTTCACAAAGAAAGTACAGCTCTCCTGCTCCTTATTTTCCTAATAACTTATTTAGGGAGAAGTCCTGCAAACATACTAAACATTATTATTTAGTTTAAATGTAGAGATAATTCCATTAAATTCAAAAGAATTAGCTATATTCCTTATTCCCATCCAAGACTATGGCAAAAATTCCACCAACTTCAGCGCTATCAAATGAAAGCTGAGACCATTACTTGGGAGACAAGACATATATTTGACATAAAAGGCAAAAATGACTGCGAAGTCAAAATATGATACCTGCTTTCATTCATTTAAGACATCCAGACCCCTGGATGCTGAAGGACCTTGAAAACTACTATGAAATACAGTGGTTATTAGCTATTACCTGGTGGTGTGCTTGAGTTCAGAATGCCAGTGATGGGATTTACTGTTCACAGGAACACTGGTACTGGAAGCAGTACCAGCACTGGTTTTGCACCACAGACAAGGAAAATGGAGGACACAGTCCTATGTAAATATCTAAGGAGCGAGAGGCAATGGGATGAGGCTGGACCCTTCTCTGCAGTGTGTGGTGATGGGACGAGGGGAAATGGCCACAAACTGAAGCATAGGAAGTTCTGCACAAACATGTGTGAGAACCTCTTCACAGTGAGGGTGACGGAGCACTGGCACAGGCTGCACAGAGAGGTTGTGGGATCTCCTTCTCTGGAGATATTCAAGACCCACCTGGATGCCTACCTGTGCAACCTGGGCTAGGGAGCTGCTTTGGCAGTGGGACTGGACTGGATGATCTCTAGAGGTCCCTTCCAATCCCTACAAGTCTGTTATTCTGTGACGTGCAAGGAAAAATAACTGTAGGAAAAAATTAGAAGCATTTATGTAGATGTGCATGCATGCACATTTAAGCATGTGACTTTTGTCATCTGTAGTTACTGAGAGCTTTATGCAGTCGGTTATCACACCAGTGACAATGTGACCTGCCACGAATATCTGACCATCCTTCTGTGGAATACAGATATGCAGACTGCAGCTGAAGAGAAAACACCTGATCTGGTATAAATCCCAACTGTTCACACTTGTTAGTAATTCATGATGTACTAATTTTCAATCAACAAAATAATTTTATTTTGAAGTTCCATGGCATTTTTCATCCATTACTAGAAGCTGTGAAGCTAAATTTACTGTATTTCTAGGCCATAGCCCAGTTTGGGACATGATACCAGGGGTCATAGTGGGAGCAAAGTCACTGACAACCCTTCCGAATTGTTATCTGGTGCAATATAGGCATTTTATTTGATCCGTTTGGTGGGTGTGCAGTTCAGTGCCCCATTCACAACACGACTAAGCCAGCAACTGGTACAGAGAGATAGATGTGAGACTCAAGAGATTAAGAAAGGTAGATATAGATAGATCACATGAAGTCTTGGTGGAAGAGGAATTCATGCCTCAGATTCACTAATCCCGGATGTCTCCTATCCAGATATCATCAAATGTGTTGTCCGGTATCTTTCTGAAAGGACAAATGTCCAGTGGGAACAGATTAAGACCAGTAAACTGGCCTGGGTGCTGACGAGATTTGAGTTTGCACCCAGGTGGCCACAAAGGATAAACAAGTAGCTCTCAGGGAGTCCTGAATGCATGTGGAAAGCCATCGAATGGGCATATGCTATTTCCACACTTTGCCTGGGGCAACTGGGGATACCACAGTGGTAGTGAAGCATTAAAACCTCATGAAAGAGGTATTAAAAAATATAAGTGGTCTCAGCATAGCTATCTATAGCTAAAATGAAATGACTTACATGCTCTGTTTTTCCTGTTGCCACTTTAAAAAAGAAGATGAATACCCTGTTCATGCATTTGAACTACGAAAACGGGCAAACCCTGGCTACTACAGTAATTATTTAAGAGGCTGACAAGAAGTCTGAAGACTGCAAGCTTTCCATGGTATTTGAGAACGCTTTAACTTTAAAATATGGGCTAGTAGATTTAAGGCTTAGAGAAAAACCTAGTCATTTCCTAGGGGAGTGTCTGAATGCCATGTTTCACCTCAAAATGCGTATTTCCAATTCACTGCATCAACAACTGGAAAAAAAAAAAAAAGACATTTTGACGGATCCTTTCTATATATGATATTTCCCACCCATGACTGACACAACTATACTAGGCAATGTTAAAGTAGGATTGGATCTGCTAGGAAAACTGTCTTTCTTTTTTTTCTGATAAAGATTATTTCATTCAAGGAACTGGTTTAAATTCTGCCAGGAGAAGAGTCTATGAACTCCATCTCCTGCAGAACGGCTTGTGATTTGCAAAATGCCACTGAATTCTTCCATGTGTAGTCCAGTTGCTCAGTCTGGAGAGAAGCTGAACTAATTCCCTTGAGAGAGGTTGGAAGTATCTCAGACCATTTAGAGGGGATATTAATGATGATTTATCTAATTATAACAGTATAAATATCAGCACCATTAGCAATTTCATTTCTTATTATAGCATGATAAAAAGGAGATAAACTATTTATGCTTGTTCTGTGCGGATTTTTATGATTTTGGTGTCCTTATTGGAAGCAGCCTGTTAGACAGACTTTGCTTTTCTCTGTGTGCTTCTTGTTTGATAATTAATATGTATAAATAGCAAACAAAGGAGACTCCCTCTGCCTCTTTGCTGGATATATTTATGGCTACATAAAAGAACACCCGAAAAAAGTTTGAGTTTCTTGTAAGAAGAAAACATTCTTCTTATGAAACTGATGTTCATAATAACAAATTGCTTTACTGCAGCTATATATTAAAATCAGAGAGGGCAGAAGTATCTTGAACTGAAGTTTATGCTTCAGAGCAGATGGGCTCAGGCTTTCTCTGTACACAGCCAATAAGAATAGAAACTAACGCTCTTTTAGTCCATGTGCCAGCCCCAGCTTTCCACCAGGAATCATGGTAAAGCTAATAGGAATAAATGGAAAGGATATCCTCACATATTTAAGATTGAAGGAAAGAAAAAAATCACTGGGCCTTGATCCACTAATTTTATCGCAAGGCACTCAAACCTGGAGATAGATGGGGTATAAATAGCTGGCTAGATTATCTAGATTAAACAGACAGAGGAAGAGGATGGTGGATAAGAGATGATCTTCTACAGTAGAGAGATAATCCTGATCACTAGAGATCAGTCTTTCTTCCACTGAAATCAAGCAGGATCCCTGAAGTTATTAGAAAAACCACACAGACACAGAGTTTCCTTGCTAAGGATCATGGCAAATAATGGCGTATGTTGTAGCCTGGGAAGTTGCTCTAGTGAGCAACCTCGGAAAATTCAGATTATTGAATAATGGTGATTGCTACATTGAAACATCCAGGTATTTCCTAACAATTTTCCTTTTTTTTTTTTTTTCTTTTCAGTGCTAGTGAAAATGCTTTAAAAAACCCAACCAATGAAGTGAATTTAAAGCATAACAAAAAATTACACTGGAAACTGGCATGTGTCAGTAAAAGAATTTTTGAAAATAACAGTCAAATTCATAGGATCAGTTTAACCTCAGAAGATAACTGAAATGCATTGAATTACAAGTAAGGAAAACAACACAAAATAAATAAATAAAGAAAGAAAGAAATAAAAAAAAGAACTTTCCTGACTAATAATTCTTCCCTGTTTAATAATACTTATGTAAGTGTGCTCCGCAACATGATGATGTTTCAGTATTTTGTTCTTAGTCTACAAAGGTAAGAAGTTTCAGCCACACTGTAAGAAAAATCATGATGCTGGCTCCAGAGTTTCATTTTAAAGTTCAGTAGTGCATCTCCCAGTTTTCCTTCAAGAATATAACACGTGCTATACTACCAAAGAGATCTGATTTCTGCTGAAGACCTAAATTAGATCAAATTCTCCTAGTCTGCCGTGGTACATAACACAGTTCAAAGCCGGGAGATTCCAACAAATTAGTTCTTCCCGTACTTAGTAGCAATTTACACATTTACCTTCCTTATGTTTCCCTGTTTGTATTGCACTTAGGGCTTTTGCCCTGAACGCTATATCCTTCCCAAATCAGGCGATCTCCAAATACAAGCTGCACATCGTACCTTTGGCCATGTGTTCTTCCCTATGTCCCCAGCTGCTCCTTGATTTCCTCGTGTTAACACCTCATATGCCTATTTTCCTTCCTCCAGCTATCTCGAGACCTCTCTGCTATACTAGATAGTCCTACAACAAGCAGATTGCACGGGTGGGACTGAGACGTGCTAGTCAAGTTCTCCTGTAATGGCTACCGCTTCACGGTAATTACATAAATGACCAGAAATCGATGCAATCGCTCTGTATCCTAGCACATCACTTGTGCTTCCTGAGGTTGTCCTGGTAAGAACTTGGTAAAAAACAGATGTACAGATTTCACAGAATTTATCCCAGTGGGGGCATTTTCTTGTTGGCAAAACCATGAATGTCATGATAGCTTTGTCTGCTAGGGGGTGACATTCGACTGGATAATCAGCAACAGGAGGCTGGGTGCCTGGCTGCCCGTGAGGACATGGGTGCTGGGGCACCAAATTATGTTTGCGTGGTGAGGTGGGGAGCCAAAAGGATAACAGGTTCCAGCAGTGCCGGAGATGGCAATCTCCAGAGGCTGAATACTCCCTGTCATTGGAGAGGAAGTGGTGCGTAGTGCAACTTGGGGTTGGTGAGAAGCTCAACTCTTGGTGTGACTTAGTATCAGGTCTTCTGCATCGAAGCTCCCATCAGCAGAACACCTGCACATGATTGTGCTTTCCTGGAACAACAAGTGCAGCAAAAAGGGAACACAAGCGCAGAGCCTGGAGGCCTGTATTTTTCAAGGCACAGGCAGAGAAGAAGTGGGAACATAAGGTAGGCTGCAGAAACGCACAAGGACTGTAGGTGATGCTGGTTTTGGCAGAAATGCCCTGCGGTTCAGGTATCTTCTGTCAGAGAGAGATGGGTTTTGGCAGTGACTGACAGGTCTTCTGCAGGAGGCAACTCCTGTTTGCAGGAATACATCATAGACAAGCCTCACTGTTCAGTTTCTCTTGGAGGGGCAATCCAGATGTGTGGAAAAGTCATTACGTTTTATTAATAATACTTTTTGTCTTGCTATTGCCTCTTCAAAGTTAGATTCCTCTGAAGCAGACATGAAAGGTTTTAAGAAAGGCAACTCCCTCACCAGAGCTGCCCGTTTTCATTTTGTGTAGCTGAAGGGTCTTGGATGCTCTGAGCTTCTGTTATGTGCTTCATTGTCAAGGTGTTGAAACATTTACAATATGTTTCAAATGGCAAATGTCACCCTCTCCCCTTCATTTCTTATTTTCTGCTTGGTCTGACCATTCAGACAGGCACAGACAGAAACCTCGGTTGTTTTTTCTGTTTCTCTTCTCTCAAGACTTCTGCTGCTCAGAAATAAATCAGAAATCTTTTTTTTTTTTTTTTAACTTTCCATAAGCAGAGCTCAAAGCATTGTTAACTGCTCTTTAGGTTTTAACATTTCTGCAGTGTCCTAATTTTGATGGGAGCTGAGGGTTTTTATTTCTTTATTTATATCAGAAACGTGTGCCTTGAACTGAGCTAGTGTGGATCAGATTTTTTAAAAAAAGGGTGAAATATACTTTTATGGCATAAGAAGATGACAAAAATCCCATGAAACAGCAGTTCTTTTTCTTCAAAGTCTAAGAGTAATACTAATCTGAAGGGCTACCCTCAACTCAATATCATGCCCGTTCGAACATTTGTTCTACCTACTGTCAAAATTAATATCTTAAGATTATTAATTCTGAATGATAAATGGTTAGATAAACAGATTTTTCCCCATTAATTCGTTTCTGTTATAACACATTTTATGCAGGCTAATTTCCCCTGTTACTTTTGAGGGCTTTCATTATCCAAACTGAAAAAAATAGTGTGAGAAAAAAAAAAAAAAGACTGTAAAAATATGAAGGAGTTGACAACACATAGAAAAAAAAAGGGGGGGGGGGGGAAATCTATGACTTGTAAGAACCATATAACTCTTAAAGTGCTCCAGAGTTTTACCAAAACATGCTGAGCCCTCGCCTCCTGTCCCATTTATATGGCTATATCTGGGCCAAAACAACAGCAGTGCCATATGACTATTCTCATACTTTGACAAGGCAGCTCGCATTTTCCCAGGAATCGAAAAGAAAGTCATAGAGGATGAAAAAGGTGGAATAATATAAGCTGTTTAATATCTTTGTTCAGATATGGTTGTGGCACATGCCTCCTCCCGTGTAGCCCCGTGCCTGTCAGCAGTATTGGTTGGGCAACCGCGTGCTGCTCATTTGGGGCAGGGACAGGTTTGCCCACTGCTATGCTGTGAGATCGCTGGCTCCCAGACTGCGGTCCTCTCTGCAGCAAGTCAGCGCCTGTCTGGATCTCCCTGGTGTGCCCAGGAGCCCGGCAGATCAGACAACGCGTACCTGGCCATGAGAGCACCTCAGTGCTGCATGTCTGTCCTAAAAGTCAGGGGTACATCTGGCACCGAGAAACCGATGCGGGAATGTGCCTGGCATGGCCTGTGCAATCAGGGCATCCGTAAATTACAGGCACTTCTCCAATGCTATCCTTCTGCTCTCAGAGATTTCCAGGTGAAAAAAAAAAAAAAAATACAAACCACTGAGGAAATTCGGAGATCTGGTGGTGCTGGTAAGATTGCCTTCGCCTGGATTGTAAAAAAAGCTGTAACTGAGGAGCCCCAAACCTCACTAACTGCTTTATTTTGTAATAGCATGCAGGACGTTTTCAATGGCAATATTAAGAGAAGCTTTATCACATGCGTGGTGTCAAAGGCTTGTTGGTCATTTTCAGATAGCAAGCCGGCCTATCTTCAAGTACCACTGATTTCTGTGGGACCCGTCAACTGCTTGGGATAGCCTGAGCTTTTGGTACCTTGCTGAATCACTGACACGAGTAACAAATCTTTACTTGACTTTGTTGTAAGCCAGGTTATGAAAAAGGCGTATATGAAGTATTTGACACTGCGATGGCAGCAACTTAAAAACATCAGACTTTTCCTGAGAGCCAGCCCTGCCTTTAGACTTGGTGGAAACTGGCTGTGATAACGCTCGTTTATGCTTTTTCAGCCTTCTCTTAACGTCAGGGGAGCGATCTGCGGAACTGGAAGAAGGAAAGGTGACTCGTCGAGACGTAGCGTTTCCCAAAGGATGGGAAATAGAGGAAGAAATATGTTCCGCGCTCTTTGGGCTCCCTGTTGCCGCTGTTTGCGGACCACACCATGCACGAGAGGCAGGGATGGGGCAGAGCTGGGCAACGAGGAGCTGGGGGTGCGGAGAAGCCGGCAGGCAGGCTGGCACCTTCACCTCTGCCGTGCGCCCACATTTCGTCCCGCAAGCGCTATCTTATGGAGTCCAGTAGCTTAGGTGAAACTTTCCTGGAAGTTTCAGGGCAGCCCGAGGTGCCTGGGTGAAAGCGAATCCCGCACACGGGGAAACCCCACTCAGGAGATGCGTTTTCTTTGGGTTTGGGGGGGCAAGGGGGAGGAGGCCGTCCGGCTGGGGATGAAGGACGGCCCGAAGGATGGAACGGGAGAGGAGGAGGAGGAGGAGAGAAGGTAGGGGAGCGATCGGCGCGGAGGGGCCGGCCGGGGATGGGGGGGGGGGGCCCGGCGCTGCCTGCCGGCTGTGGGCGGGCTGTCGCCGCCTTCGGGCCGCCGCCGGGGCGGGCCGGGCCGGGCCGGGGGATGGCGGGGGGAGGAGGAGGAGGAGGAGGAAGGGGGGAGCGGGGGTGTCATGCCGAGAGCGCGCCTCGCAGCCCGGCAGGCCGCGGCCCGACCCGCAGCCCCGGGCGCAGCCCACAGCCCGACCCCGCCGTCAGAGCCCCGCGATCCGCTCTCCTCGGCCGGAGCGAGCCCGGCCCGAGGGACGGGGGGGAAGGGGAGGGCAGCCCCCGCCGGCTGCGAGGGGAGGGAGGGGGAAAGTTTGTCGGAGGGAGCGGGGATTAGGAGTTATCCCCAAAGAGCCTTTCCCCGCTCCGAGCCGGAGGGCAGCGCTCGGGAGAGAGGGGGCGGCGGCGGCGGCGGCAACGGGCGGCCCTGCAACATCCGCGCGAGTCGGAGAGCGGCGGGACGGACAACTTTTCCGACACGTGAGTACCTCGGCGCCGTGTTTTTATTCCCTTCTCGGCGCCGGAGCCGGGGACGGGACGGCGTGGGCTGCTTCTTCCCCTTCTTTTCTCCTCTCGCCCCGCTCTTTTTGTCGAACCAAATCAGAAATGTCAGTCCAGTGCGAGTGAGTCAGGAGGGATCAGATTACAAGATCGCCGCGGCCGATGTCGGATCCGCGCTCGCACACGGCACACACGCAGAGGCGCGGGCTGCTCTCCGCGGGAGGCGGGCAGGGACTCCGGCCGTGCCCCCTCCCCCCGCTTCTCCCCTCACCCCTCCCCCCCCCGCCCTCTCCCCGGCCCGCAGCCGGGCCCGGAGTGGGCGAACCGCGGCCCTCTCCCATGGGCGGCGCGGGGCTCGGCGGCGGCAGGTACGTACCCGGCGGGGCGAGAAGTTCTTTGTTCGCGGGGCTCCCGGAGCGCGGCCTCGGTGCCGACCCCAACATGGCTGTCGCGGGGCGCCCGGGCGCCGGCCCGCTGCTGGCCGCCCGCCTACCCCCGGCCCTCGGAGCGGCCGGCGGGCGTTCCCGGCCCCGAGGAGGCCGGCCGCAAACTTTGCGGGGGAGCGGCGCTGTCAGGCGGGAGGGGCGGGCGGCCGTTGTTGGCCGCGGGGCAGGGAAAGTTGCGTACCGGCCCGGCGGCGGAGTTAAAGGCTTTTGTGTGGGTTCAGCGTTCTGCCGGGGGTTGGGGAAGCCGGGGAGCGCGGCCCCTCAGCACATGGCGCAACTTCGGAGAGTCCGAGGGAAGCGGCGGCTGGCGAGGAGCCGGACGCACGATAACTGTTCCTCCCCGCTCAGCTCGCCCGCCACTGCCCACTCCCAAACCCTCACACCACGTGAAAAGGTAAAAGGAAATCCACCCCCCCCCCCCCACCCCCCGCCCCGAGCTTTTTTTTTTTTTTTCCCCCCTTCTTTTTCTCTTTTTAACCCCTTTCGATGCTGTCCTCCGGGCGCAGTTGTCCGTGGCTTCCTGCCAGTTTGCGTGCAGATTTATTTACGTGAAACGTTTTCTCCCAGCTCCTCGCCAGCTGTTAGGCGTCTTCCAGCCCGCCGCTTCGCTTTGGAGTGACGGACTGTGCGGATGGCCGTAGCCGCAGGTAGGCGAGCTGCCCCGCGCAGGGCTCCGCTGCTGTCCGCACCTGACTCTCGGAGCTCAAATAAACGTGGTTTGTAAGCCTCAGCCTGCACGCTCGGCGTCTTTTGTGCGCGTTACAGTGCAACTCAGAAGCGGGGTTTTGTCCTAGAGAGAGAGAGAGCGCGGCTAACTCGGTGGAACTGTTTCTAAAGGGGCACTGCTGCCTGTGTTCCGGAGTAGGGTGTGAGTACCTGTTTCAAAAGCGTTTGGACGACGGGAAATCACCGAGAGGTGCCCAAGAGGTGCCGCGCTGCGACGTTACGTAGGGTTTGTTCTGCGGAGAGATTGTGGATCGAAATCTGCCAGAACCGGCCTGAAGTAGTTTGAGTATTTGTGCGTTTGCTTTGTAATTTGGGAAGGTGCCTCGCTGATTGATTCCTGTAATTATTTCATTTAGGCTCTTTATGAAAAATTAATAATGACCTGACACTTTCTTAATTACATATGTCACGATTATTTTGAAGGAAGACGGATGCTGTGCTTCAAAAGTCAAGTAACCTTAACATGTAGAAATTGCCGTGACCGCAGCGCGGTATTTCTGGGGAAATATATATTCCAAATAGTAGTGAATGAACGTAGCAATGTAAACCGTAAGCAGCCTCCTGAGAACTTGTTTATATAATGAAGCTTTGGGTTTAACGAGCTCCTACGTAAATACTTTCAGTTTGGTGTGTAGCCCAATTTTAAAAACGCAAATAATAGTAACTACGAGAGAAGGATACACTGTGGGGGAGGATTATTTCTTTTAAAAGCGGGATTATGTGATTCGGATTGAGTAAGAAGAATGAGTAAGAAGTGTGCTCCCTTAGCATAGGTATATTGTTTCTCTGTTAAGAAGTGGAAGCCAAATTGTAGCTTCAGGTGCCTAAACGCACAGTTGCGTTGGGATAGCTGCACGTGCTTTTCAGTGTGACATTCTGTTTTCTGAAACATTTCTGCCGAAGTGCTACAAAACAAAGACATCACCTGCGTTTTCCTGCTTAAGTGGAGTAATGCTTTTGACTTGAGAATGCATGCAGTGGCCAAGGCAGCACTTACTGCTGTAAGCAGCCTTCAGTCGTGAGAGGTGCATTGTGTGTTTTCAGATGCAAAAACACACTTTGTAACTGAGAAATTAAAAGTGTTGATTCCTATAAATCATCTCTATTTTGGAACTGTTGCTGGAGAAACCGAATTTTTAAAGTTTTCAGGTATCATTATAATTTGCACATCTTGCAGATTACTTATTCTCTCTCTCTCTCTCTCCTTTTTTTTTTTTTTTAAGCAAGGCAATTGTGTGCATTTGACGCTGACCCTTAAAAGTTTAAGTAGTTTCAGTTACACTTCCTGCCTCGTTTTTGGAAAGGCTTTTTCATTACCTGCATTCTGAAGCGTGTTTGAATTCCATCCCGAGTATTCAAGCAAAGAATGGCACTTTTTTTTTTTTTTTTTCTTTTTGGTTGCAGAGTGTTAGTGAAAAGTTCGTCATCCTTGCCAGATAAATAAGGAATCTGATGCTTATTAGAGCAGGATTTATTTGGAGTTATGGAAGGAAACAGTTTAATGATCAGTGTTGCATGCACTCAACTGTATGGAGACAGTAATGTACAAAGAAGAAGCAGACTTGAAGGAAGAGTGAATCAATGAGTCATGAAATCCTCAGGAAAACCTTAGTAATGGAATGTTAATGCTTTTAGGCTATAGTAGATTATCTTAAAAGTCAGACTTTTCTTCTTTATGCAATTGTTGTAAATCCCTAGCTAAAGAATACTTTGAAGAAGGCTTTAGTTTTTCTGGCACTCATTTTCTGTAGTCATTCTGATTGTTTTGGAAGATTGAAGAAATTTTCTGCCAACTTGCAGTTAGGCAATTAAAATGCTAAAATGGCTACAGAGGAAGCATTTTATTCAACAAAAGGTTCGGCTGTAATAATGATTTCAAGTCATCTTTTAAGCACAGGTTTTATTGGCATCCTCCCTTTAGATTTTGTCATTTTTATAAGGCGATTGATTTGTTATACTTTAATATCAAATAAAATGAGACAGAATAAACAAAAATAGGGCATGGGTGCTGCTGCAAACTTTTCAAGTTCTCTCAGTGTATTTTCCGTCTGTACTTTTATTTGATAGGTCTGTGAAATAGAGCTGTAGACTGGCAAAGACTTTAAATGAAATTTCACACTTTGATGATTTTTTTTTAACTTTGATATATTGACAGCAAAAGGAGCTGCAAAGCTTTTATATAACTTGAGCAGTAACGCCAAGCAGCAGTCAAACGTCTCTATGCATTTGTGTTTAACTGCAGAAGAAAAACATGTCCATGGGCAGTAGAGGGTTCTTATCAACTCCCTAATCCCAGATCCCAGCAAACCTTGAGGGCATGCCTCAGATCTTGCTGAAATCATTGTAGACTCTCACAGTTTGCAGATTAAATATGCTATGTGTTCCTGGCTCCAACAACAGTTTTATGAGCTCACTAAGCTTCCTGTTTTAAGATCCTTTTCTGAAGTTTTTAGGAGCTGCTAAAGGCGATGCTGTCTAGGGCAAGTGGTACTTGTTAATTTAGAGACACTTCAGATATTTCACTCTGTCTGTAAAAGTAGCCAGAATTACTGTTTTCAAATTGGAAGGTGAGCTGCACTGGAAAAAGAGACCCTTTAAAGTGTGATTCCCTTGTTTTAATGTGTTTGTCAGTACACAAGGTTACAAAGTTTATGTGAGGCTTGATTTGTTTTATGGGGGCTTGACTTCGACCGGGCTCTTTAAAACGAGACTTTTTCCAGTTGTAATTCTAAGCACAGTATAGCTTTTAGTGCATAATTTCTGAGCCTCTTTTAACCAATTGTATTTGTAGCAGCTCATTAAACATACCTTTGAAGTTCTCATTCTCCTTTAAGTGTCAAAGAAGGGAAAATGTGTTCTGCCAGTGGTGAATTTCAGGGAATCAGGTAGTGAACCCTGGAATTTGTTGGCCCTCGATAACGGGTAGTTTTGCACCCCAGCTTCCTGGTCTTGCCTTGACTTCTAGCTGTTAAAGAGTTAACTCTTATATTTTATTCGCTGTAATCATGTTTATGTATTTGGTGTAATAGTTTTAATTAAAAAGGAAAGTACTTATTGTCCAACAGCATGTGTCATGTTTTTCCCAGGGGAACTTGAGCCAATTTTATGCTTAAAGGTTATTCAGTGAATGAAATTTTGAAAGCCCATTTGTCAAGGTGCTGCACGGTTTCTGTTAGTTTTCAACCCCCAAATTCATTGTCTGCGTGGCCCAGTCATTAGTCATCAGTGTATTAGTGCTGCCTTCAGGCAATGCTGCCCAGCACTTCTTCACACCATTATAGCTCTAAAAGTGTGCTCCGCCGACTTGTAGAATTACCGCTCTGATTTCCGCTTGGCCGGGTTTGAGGTAAGTCCCCTCCCTACCTTCCAGCTCACTCTAATCCCTGCTTTCTTTTAAGGCCGCCTTATGCAGAGATTTAGGGGAGAACTTTCTTAAGGACTGCGCTGGCTTCATACTGTGGTTTTGTTATTGTGTACGTTGTCCATATAAATTAGTTGAACCTACATTACCTTGGAAGTATATTAAATCAGCTGCTGATCCGAAGAGTTGGTTCGGTTTGTCTCTTTAAGAACGAAACAAGCAACAAGATAGTACATAGATCTTTAAAAACACCTGCAGTATCATTTAGATTACAACGAAGGACGAATTAATTGGGAGAGAATGCGTTTGTCTCCAAGTAGTTGCTGAGTATCAGAACTGATAAGATCAGAATCCACTGACACCCGAAGATCTAATGGAATAATTTGTTAGCTGAATTGGCCACTGTTATGTCGGTTGTTTTTTCTGTCCTGATTACCTAGACCATTAATTCCTTTTTGTAAATGATGCTCAGACCACTGCTGTCTATTTTTGGTGTCTGATATTTAGGTTAGGGCTGGAGGACCCAACTACTTTGGTGGTGGTATAGAGCGGAAGCTCTCCCCGTCAATGTTTGCTGCCTGCTATGAAATTCTCTTTGTATACGAATCTGTTAACGTCAAGAAAATCAGCTGCATGGTAAAGCGTGCTTCATCCAGCTGCTGAGAGAACGAAGCCTTTGCTAAATGAGATATATGAATACCTGAAATCGAATAGTCAGAAGCACAGATCAAGTTAGCATCGCTGCAGTGCAGCGTCTGCTGTTCTGAACTGTGTATAATTAAAATGAAATTCTAGCACTACCCGTTCTTAGCTAACAGGTTGTGTGGTTTGGTGTGATTTTTGTTTGGCTTTTCAGTTCGCTGTGAATGTTTTTCCTCGGGCAGTAAGACAGCTGTATAATTCTGTTACTGCCTCCCTTGAACGTGGATGGTGGGTTGCAAAGGAATTCGCGCTGCAGCAGGTCAGAGTTGTCCTGTTGTATTTCGTGAAGTTTCAGAAACTTGGAGGAGTCACGATGCAGTTTTACTCCCACTGCAAGACAGGTGTAAAACCTAAAATAAACTGTAAAGACTGAAGATAAAGTTTTATAAAGTACTTTTCATGCTTGAAGTTCTTCTTGGCTACGGTGAGCTTTCCTCTCTCTCGTTAAAACATCTGTCTTGGGTTAGAATGTGATATTCTAGATTGAGGCATCCCATAAGCTGAATGTAAGCTACGTAGATAAATACTATTCCAGGAATGGGAATGGTGTTAAAAAAATGGGACTTTCAAGAACATTCTACGTGAATCTTCAATTTCGTTTTAAAACGCTTACTTAGAAATATTGGATGCAGTCTTCTTTCATCTGCATATTGTAAGTTGGAAACAGAAGACACATCTTTGCAATAGTTGTGTAATAAATATATTCTTCCTTGAGCTTAGTTCCTGTATAGTTTGACATTGATATATAGGTCTAGTTTTGATTCTAAAGAACCTTTCATCTGTTGGGATTGATGAGATAAAGCAAGAAGAAAACGATCATGCCATTGGAATTCACGTTTAGTTTTAGTGCTCTAAATTAGAATATTTCTGCATTTTTCTGTGGCAGTTGTTGGGACTTCTCATTTGATGAACCAAATAAATCATAATGCAAAGCACACCCGCTACAGATGTTTGTAATTTGCTTTACCAAGCTGTTTGTCGAAATATCAGCAAGAAGGAAAAGAAGAAAGCATTGTATATCCTTACCATAAATGTTTCTAATGCTAATAATAGAATCAACAGAGGAAGTCATAGGGTTTGTTATCAACGCAGCAAGACTTGCTGATTGTGTTTCTCTGTGCATATTCCCATGCTTTCAAATCTCGAGCACGTGGATGCTCTAAATCAGGTTTCATGAAACAAGTGTTTTACAGAAGGAAGCCACTATGCTGCTGTTGTTTAAAGTTTGTGTTGGAGGTAGTGCTACTGAATTCCTGTAGAAAGGTATGGGCAAAAACTGAGTGTAGGCATGGTAGGGAAGTCTGAGCTCTTAGTTTAGACTGTTGCTACAAGCAGTCCACGGGAGATATTTTTCTCCATGCTAGTTCTTTCACAGCTAATTGTACTTTCACATAACCATGAGGGTTTTTCCTGCTCTGGAGTTCGAAGCACAGGGACATGTAGAACTGCAAAACAAGCTTACTCTTAATTTTCTACCAGTATTAGTTTAATTGGACAGGAGCTCTGCTTTGCAACGAGTGTGTGTTTCTGTTTTTAACCCTTATCTCCTCCCTTCCTCCCCGTATATTTACAGACTTGGAGACTTGGAAAATGTGTACGTAGCACTTTGTTTTTTTGTAAGACACCTGTTCTTCCTATTTTCTGTGATTAGGTAGTTTGTAAGGGAGTAAAAAATTAAAATCAGGAGTAAAAAGTAACCCAAGACAATGTAATTAAAATAACAAATACTTAGATGCAGTGTTAATGGCATGAGTTCTTTTAGTTTATGTTTTTCATTTTAATGTTCAGTTACTGAATCTAAAGAGTCCCGGATAAGGAACGGAATATGAATTTTGACATTTCTGAAGTGAAGGGCCACTAAAATGGACTGTAAGTTCTGGCTCTGCAACCCTCAGCTTTGTGCTGCCTGTCCCCAAGCAGCAGCTTCTGTGAGAGGTGGACAGTGGAGCTGTTGGGACCCAAGTCCTTCAGTCTCTTTATCCATCACATTCTGCTTACTGGATAAGAAACTGCGAATCACTTCTTTCCTTGTGAAAAGCTTGTTTATTCAGATACGGAGTTTAATCTGTCGAAGTGATAGTAAAAACATTTAATTGGACTTCCACTTAACAACAGGATAAGTGTCATCACAGAAGCAGAGATAATCTTCTTGCAGGAGGACATGGGTGATGTGTTTTAAGAACAACTGGGGTGCTGCCTCAGTAGAAATTGTTACTCTCATCTCTGCTGATACTACTGTATGTGTGTGCTTTAAATATTTTCATAACTTTCAGCAGTTTGGTTTATCTGCATCAGAAAGATGTAAGCAAATGTAGTTCGTCTGGAGCCAAGCAATTATTACACTTAATCAGTAGTTCAGTGCACTCCATAGAATAATTTCTCACTTAGGATCTTAATCATGAGGATGATAATAGCTCTGCTTTGCCTAGCTGATTGCCTTTGTGTTTGTGATCCTGCATTATTGTTGCCACGAGCTATTTAACCTATCAGGAACAGATCAGATCATCATTAACCAGGCTTTAGGTCTGGTTGTTTTTCAGTCTTTATGAGGGAAAGAAATCAAAGGAAAGTAACCTACAGGAAGAGACAGCAGATAGAAATGAATTTGGAAAGATTGCATTAATACATGTGATGCCCTATAACTTGCGGTATTTTTTAATTTCAAGCAACAAATCTGTCTGATACAATCATTTTGTTTTGTCTTTTTTTTTTTTTTTGCTAATTTTCCTTTGCATTTCAAACAGGTTTAGGCAAAGTTCACAACTGGCGCATTTCTAAATCAGGCACGTAAGTTAAACAGGGATAAATATTGTGAAGTATGAAAGATCTCTTTTTTTTTTCCCCCACCTTATTAATGACTCGATGTGTTTTTATACACAGTCAAGATGAGTCTATTTTTTACCCTGTTTGTATCAGTTTTATTGTGACCAGTTGGCTCACCGGGGAGGTGTCTGAATGAAATGTGCCCAGTAGTAGTTAATGGGGTTTGCAGAGTTCTGATTTAGCTTACAGAGAACTGAGAAAAGGTGAAAGTATTTCAAAAATGTGTAGCATTTAGATTGGTTCCTGTAGCTGTTATAAAAATAGTTACGTGTAGCAAGTGGTTAATATTGCAACTGGAGGATAGTTCTTAAAGCGTCTGAGCACTCCTGTATTTTTTAGCTACTACTGTCAGGGGTAACTTTGTCAGGGCAGCTTTGGCAGAAGGTTTGATGGAAAGCCATGCTGAGATCTAGGTGGTTTTTAGAAGTTAAGTGTGCCTGAATCGAGCCTGAATAAATCAGTGCGAAATAGTTCCCGTATAACAGGATAAAATTGTCTCATGTAAATTTTGCATTTGGATGTATCTGAACAAGACAGATTTTGTTTGTGTCCTTAACCAATCCCCAGGAACAGTGTAACTGGTTTCGATAAAATCGATGAAGGGTCCTTTATGGTTGAGAGAGGCTGTAGTTTCCTGATTGTTCTTCGTGCCTCCCCTTGTGTTTTTCAATTTCATACAGTTGTGCTCTTCAAGATACGTTCTATCCCCAAAGACTATTTCTGGAGGTGTGGATCAAAGTGGTACCTATGAACCACCCTAAATACCCAGAGTCATTTCTGAAAAATTAAACATGCTATGTTTGCTTGCACGCTGATTGGGGCACTCTGGTTGTTGATAGCAATCAGTCTGAACTTCCCTACTGCTGATGTAATGATGATGAATGCTGTGACACTGCTATTTCAGACAGCTCTTCTCAGCGGATGCAAACCACTTGTTAATGAACTGAATACAACTGCAGCGGCATTGAATGAAGCAGTGAAAAGCTTTGCTTTTTACATATATATATTTAACAACACATTAAAAGGTACCTCCTCCAAAATGGACCTCATAAAGGCATATAGGTTTACGGTTGCGAGAGACAAAAACCAGCCTAACATGCAAATTGAGACTTTCAGATGCTGATTCCGGGCAAGCTTGTATGGAAGCAGGTAACCTTATTGACAGGTCAGTGAGACTATTTACGTGCATTAATGTGTGCATGATCTGGTCCTTAAAACTAAGTTATTCACTTCAAAAAAGCAATGATCTAAAAAGTAACTCAAAGAGAAGCTGAGCAGGGCAGAGCTGAGGACTTCTTGGAAACCAAAGTGTAATATTCAGAAAGGATCATGTTTCCTGTTCTTCTGGGGAGTGGGCTACTCCGCTCATTTTGCTTAGTTGACACTGTGAGTAAATGAACAGAGACTTTTTTTTTTTTTTTAATCCTCCCCACTATATTAATGTGGTTGTTTCGCTGCAGTGAGGCACAGTTTTATGACCAATACGCATAGGACCGGAAATTATATCATTTCAAACTGCTTGAAAGAATTTTTTGTTCAGAATGCGTTGCCAACATATTGCCATTGATACTCCACTTAGAAGAGACAGTTTTCCTTCTGTAAGTAAGCTTGTTCCTATTTTTTTTTTCTCCAATTAAATGTACATTTGTGAATACACGGTTCAAAAAGAAGAGACACACCTGCAGGTAGGTTGCTGTTTTGGGAAGGATTAGATTTAAAATGGGGGTCTGGAATTTAATTGTGCGGGGGGGGGGGGTCAGGCTTTAGGGATATTACAAAAGGTTCAGGCATGGTTGAATGGGAAAAAACCATGAATGTTTGCTTTCAGGAAGGAATGTTTATCCCTCTATTTACTTATGAAAGTTCAGACTTTTGCCCATGCACTGTTATAGCATTTGATTGCTATTCATATGCACATGAAGATGCTGGAGAGCTGACAGAAACTAGCTCTCCGCTTTTTAGAAAGAGCTCATCCCTGCAGAATGGAAGTATACTGTCTCAGGCCTAGGGGCAGGAACTGGGAAATCACTGACCCACGTGCTGGCAGGAGCCACGTGCACTGTAAAATAAACCACATCGTATTTTAATGTGCAGATGAGATCAGGCTGGATGATTTTCAGGATGCTTTTTGATAGGGATTAGCAGCCAGTGGAAATAAATTTTCACATTGTCCCAGACTTTTTTTTTTTTTTTGGTTTTGTTTGGTTTATTTTATTTTTGTTGTTGTTAGGTTGTAATTCTCATATTTCAGTACAATTTCTGCAAGATTCACAGCCAAGATTACAGAGAATTATTCTAAAAGAATTGTGCACATGGTTTGTGTTTTCAACGCAGGCATAAGTTTGTGTTCATGCAAAAAAGGTTTTTTGGGGCACCATATTGATTTCCAGTTGTCTGTCTCCGTGTCAGAAGTGTGCCTTGGTGTGTTTCACCAAGCACATCTCAGATGATTGGTCCTGCAATCTCTCCTGCTTTTCTTGACCTCTCCATCCTTTCCTGCCGCCACAGAGGTGGTGCGGCACTGGAATGTAGCTGGAGCTGCTGGAATTCTTGCAGACACCTTGGAACATGAGAGCAGAGGAAGAAAGGCACAAGACAAATGTACGCAGCAGTCAGGCAGGGATGCAGAGCGAAGGACCAAGGAAGAAAGTTTACTTGTGCCGTGTTCTGTCTTCCATGCTGACATTAATAACAGTCTCCTGTGTGTAAACTAAGTAGACATGAACCAGAACAGGTACCAAGAGCAGATGTTTACATTAGCACACTGCCAATTCTGCAATTTTCTGACCAAAAATCCACTTCAGCTTCTATTTTAGAATACCACTGTCCACAGCGGGCAGCGTAGAAAAGGAAAGGGATGGAGTGTGGTAGGAGATGTGGAATGCCATAGACACCTCCCAACGTTTTCATGACCTTCCACAGTGCTTCATGCCACTGCTTTCCTGGTGAAATGGGGTGTATTACGTGGTGTCTTCCTTTCTAGTTAGGTAGCGAATGCAAGATCTCCTTTTGTGACTCTGAGCCAAAAGACAGAGGCCTGCAAACTCAGGGCAGGAGAAAATGAGGGCCACATTCTTCAGCTCTCACACAGACAAAATCTTTGATGTAAATGGAAGTGCAGGCTCAACAGATGCCTTGGCCCTTTGAAAGGCAAAGAAGAAAAAATAACCACAACTGAAAAGTGTAACTTTTAAAACTCCTTCAGAGGGAGCCTAGAAAACTGTTCTCAGAGAATACCAAATAGCTCGGCTGCAGGAAGTGAGAGCACTGAGCCCGGTCAAGGACCAGCTTGTGCTGTGGCTGGAGAATGGGTTCTGGCAGATCTTGATGCTTGTATGACTAAGGCTGTAGAGAGAAGACAGTCACGTCCCGGCCTGGGAGGGGGGGAAAGCTTAGCACAGACCAAAGGCAAGCTTCCCCTGGGCTGTGCCATTGCAAAGGACTGAACAGCCGGATGTGGATGAGAGTGGGCCTAGGCTGTGCGTTATCTTTTACAAGGTATGCGAGGGAAAAGAGGGGAAGCATCTGTGAAATTTACGGATGTTTGTAAAGCTTGTATGAGATGCCTCCTCAATATTGGAGCGTTGGTGGGTATAAATGAGGACCGTTTGTTAGATCTGTCCTGCTTCACAAGGAGCTCACCATCTATCATTTTTTGGGTTGCTATGACATAGCATTTTAACAGGTAGAAGTACTCTTGAATGTGTTTGTCATGTCTGGCGAAGCTTTGTTTCTCTGGGAGCACAACTAGGAGGAGGAAAAATGCCTTGCCAAAAGCTAGACCAGTAGGTCAGTGGCAGTGGGGCTTTGCTATCTAGTCCGGTTCCCCGGCCATGCTGCCTAGCTAAATAATGATTCATTTAGTGATTGGGCTCCTCTTTGATCCCTACTGTATAACAGTGAGGCTTTGGAGTGTTTTATTGTGCTATTAAAAAGAACTCCTACTAGGGAGGTGGAAAAGGGGAAGGTTTACTAGACAGCTGTGTTTGTGGTGAATTGGCTTTGTAGCCTTTTTATTTTTTTTTTTCCCTCGACTGTCAGAATTGAGGAAACAGGTTGCTAATGTAATTACGCTTCATTACAGTTTAGTTTGTGGCTTGTTTTGAAGCCTTTGTTATTTGAATTCTTTTAAATCTTGTTCTAGAGCAGCACAACTTACTTCCGTTTCAGACTCTTTTAACTAATGACTGTAGAGCTGTTCATTTATTTGTTACGAATTTTTGTTGTTGGGTAGGATCACTTTCAAAATACCAGAACATGAGGACATAAGCTGTAGGAACAGCGTGTGCTTGCTGCCAGTTATTTATGTACAGCTTACTTGGGCAGGTGGGTGCACATCGACTGAAGCTGCTGATGGGTGCTTGAAAAGGTGAAGTGGTCCAAGGGGTATAAAACAAACGTATTGCTGGAGGTGATGCTGAAAAGAGTCCAGAAAGGCAGAAAAATCAGACAAACGCATCTACGGAGCTTTCCATTTTCAGAGTTAGCATGCAAAGGAAAGCCATCTCATTAACTGCCACTAGCAATAATATTTGCCTTTCCCTGTGGTTTTCAGAGTGTTGCTCCAGTGCACTTTTGTTTGAGTTAGATTTCTGAACAAACAAAATGAGAGATGTTTACACAAGTAGGACAAGTGCAGAGATAGACAGGATAGCTGCAGTGTGTTCGGATAGCGTGCAAGTTGAAATTTAAATATTTGGCTTCTGTAGTCAACATGAATGTCTGCTTGATTTCTTTTGCATTGTTCTGAAGTGCTGTGGACATAAGAGAGACTTACTGGCTTCCCTCCCCCCGCCCCCACCAGCCCTTGTGTGTTAAAACAATAGAAGTTTGAAAAACAGGGCCAGTCCATCAAGCAGTATAATGGCTTGTGATGCTGATTCTTCTTTAAAGAAGAACTTACTTGATTTTAATGTTAGCTTTTCTTTAAATTCCTCAGGAATTCATGCGTGCAAACCTGATTTGATGGGCATCCGGAAATGTCCTCTGGGCTGCTAATACAGTTGTGCTGCAGGCTTTTCTTCAGCTGAGAGATGTGACAGGTTTTGAGCTAAGCTTTCCAGTGGTATTTAAAGTGTGTGACTTTTTTTTTTGTTTCATTCAGATATTAGTTCAAGGAGAGCTGAAGTAATGAGAAGTCACCATGGAGGCGCAGTCCCATAGCTCTACCACAACAGAGAAGAAAAAAGTGGAGAATTCCATCGTGAAATGCTCCAATCGAACAGATGTCAGTGAGAAAGCTGTTGCCTCCAGCACAACTTCCAATGGTGAGTAACAGCAGGAATTTACTAGCAGCCAAACCTACAGTAATTTTATGTTCGCTGCATTCCTTGTGAATTGAGTGAGCATTTGCACCTGGATCAGTGTTTGTTCTAAGGAAAGGCTAAAGAAAACAAACAAGGGGGGTGGTGGTGAAAAAGTGATAGGACACAGTAAGGCCTGTTTTGGCATCAGGCATCGTCTTTTTCTTCCACATGTTCTAATTTGAGATGTAAATGTGCTAAGTTTTATTATCGGAAGTTCCTGTTTTTGGTGTTGTAGAAATTGTCCTGATTAGCCCAGCAGGGCTTGCAAGTGCTTTGCATTTTGCCATTGAAATCTCTTCCACTAGTTAGATTATTACTTATTACAGAAGAGACAGAAGCAGACCTGTCAGAATTTATGGCAAAGAGTTTTTGTCTTCTCCTTTCACAAACAAACTTGCTCCTCACAAAGTGCTGCCCCCACCTTCCCAAAGTCCTTTAATGAACAGCAACAAAACATTATGCCACGAGTGCATCCCCCCATGAGTTCATTTCAAAGTTGTGAACATACAGCTTGTTGATTTGCAAAAACAGAGTAATTTTCTTAATTCTCCACAGAGATTACCTCACTTGAAAATTTTATGCATTTTCTGCTCCTCCAGAGAATGTGTGAGCCCAACCCCTGCCCTTTCATTTTTCAGTTTAAGAGGGCTGAGTATATTGATCCATGCTAGTGGAAAAACTCCCTTTGCAGGCTAGGAAAAACACTGCTTGAAAAAGTGTTGTCAGAGTTTGGCCCTGTGGGTTTTGGGTGGCTGCAAGTTAACTAGTGTGGGTTTTTTATTATTAGTAGTAATTATTTTATTTTTATTTATATATTTTTTTTGCAAATCAGTCCAAGAATTGCTAAAAGTGGAAAATGGGTTTCTGCATATTTTGGAGAGTCCTACTGGATCCCTGGCAAAACATTTTCTGTCTGCCCATTCTGCTTCTGTCATTCTCACTCAGATATCTGGTCTTGTGGTTCAGATTAGTTTTTCACTTTGATAACTTGAAGAAAGGTTTGTGCTTTCGGAGAAACATCTGTGTCCAAGTGGAGTAAAGCACAAAATCCATGAATCCTGCAGCCATTCTAGAGGGAAATCTCTGTGGGTCAGTAAAAAAAATAGATGGCACAAGTCCCAGCGTCCTTCTGTGTGACTGGACTAAAGATTCAAAGCAAACTCAGCACCTGCTGACCTAATAGTTTTGGTTGATCCCCACGAGGATATCAAAGCTGTTGAACGGCAATGGAAAAAGTTGCATCAGTTTTCTAAGGCACATGAAATTAGATCCTCAGCTGGTGTAAGTCATTGTAGATCCGTTGCTGTCAATAGAATTACAGAGGTTCACATTAGCTGAAGAACTCCCCGTTGTGTTGTGTTTGGTTTTTTTTTTTTTTTTTTTTTTAATAATAGGATTTTCTGCAATGGCCCAACTTCTCAAACAGATGCACACTTAAACACGTATGCCTGTTCTTTGATGTCAGGGGTTTGTACTCAAACTCAGTATTGGCACACATCTCTTCACTGGGCTGGCTTTAACAGTATCATCAAACATTTAGATTGGAGAGCTAAGAGTAAAGCCTTCATGATGTTTTTACCTAATTCTGACACTGGTTTACCGAAATCCTTTGGTCAGATCATTTTCTGTGTCGATTCTATCTATCAGCTTAATGGGAACATTAGTTCTTAACTACCTGCTGCATCTCGATGGTGTGTTTTACTGCATGTCTGGGTCATCAAATTCCCAGGAGCTGAAAAGATTCTAGGTGTAATTAATAACATTTTTTTTTTTTGTCACTGTGATTTTTCTCCTGTTAATGGACTGAGATGCTCGTGTGATACACGTCCCTGGGGCCTGAGCCTGCGTTAGTTTAGGGTAATGTCAGCTACCTCTGATTTCAGTGAGCGAAGGCTGGTTTTGCAAGAGTCTTTTGATATTTGGGGAAGTCACCGGAGTCTCCAAGGGTTTCTAATCTACATTCACGCATAACCAGTCAAACAGTTTCCTAGAGATGCATGGTTGGGCTTTAAAGGAATAAAAAATTCTATTCCTTCCTGGGCATGAAAAAATTTCTGTTGGTCTAAAGGCTCCATGGAGCACATACCAAAACAAAATCACTACCAACGTTTTAGGAATTTAAAGATGAATTGTACTGTTGCAATATTTTGAAGTTTACTTTTTGCAGATGTGATTGTCATTATAATGAATTCTGGTTATGAGGGACCAATTTGCATAAAAGCTTGAGCTTGTGTCACATTTACATCTTTTATTCTTGATGTTGGAATGAGTATTACTACAGGAACACCATCAGTTGATACAGGACACCGCTCCCACAAAACATGCAGGTTTTGTTGATTCAGTGCTTCTTTTTTGCAGAGGGCTGTGGTTATTATATGGTTGTGATTTGCATTTGAATGCTCTGTTTAACAAGGTAAGATACCTTTAAAAGTACCAAAAAGGTCTGAATGCACTTGAATGAAGTTTGCAGGGTAAGATGTACTTGAGAGGTAGCTGTTGGAGAGACAGCTCTGCTGTTTCCCAGAGTACTCAGAACTTGGATCGTAGGTAAGTCGTTGGTTACGGGTTTCATGAAAAGCTTGTAATCGTGAGAAGACGTACCATTGATTGTAAAGAAAATGCCATTATTTCAACAGTATCCAAAAGTGGGAAACACACCCTTTAGTAGGAACTATTTTAAAATGAATGCTGGGCATGGAAACCTTCCAAATCTTATCCACGTGCAAACCAGTTATTGAAGAGCTTGCTGTAAACCTGTGTGCAAGGGAATTAAGGTGGGGGCGGTGGAGAGAAGGGCAGCTCTTGTTAACCCCACTCTGCAACAAAAGTATGAGGCCCAGGCCTGTGGATACCCCTTGCAAAGCACTGGATGCCCTACAGGCTTGAACAACGATCAAGCATGGGCCATAGTTTACGTGAGCCACTTCTGAGTTACAGTGATTACTTAATACAAAAAAGATTTCTTCTGTACTCACCTAACCACACTCTTGAGATATCACTAAGATGCTTGCACTGTATTAGATAAGGGTCTGCCAGCGTTTCCATTATCAATTCTTAATTTCAGAGATTTATAACTAAGCCATTAAAATGTGCTCCAGGGCCAAACATGTGGAGAAGGTCTTAGTGTTGGAGCAAATTAAAACTTCTTTTAGGACACGTGATCAAAAAAAGCTAAAAAATACTGATCATAGCTTGTAGTAACGAAAATCTTTGGTGCACTTTGATGCCTGGTGGGACTTTGTAATTTGGAACTTCTCTTACTTTGTTTTGAATTCGTCTTTGCAGGCTTTTGATCTTTTCTCCTGCGTGCTTCATTTTGTGTATCTTAACCAAACTGCACACGTTTTGCTAAGAAACATTTCTTTGCAAATTGTTCTTTTTAACTGCTTCTTTGCCTGACTGCTATTTTTACTGCTAGAGAAAAAGAAGAAAACTTACTAATGGAGGTGGTCTTTCACAAAAGACTGTATGAAAAAGGTTTTTGCTAGGATATAAAATATATTTACTCTTGTGTGTTGTGTTTTGGTGTGTTTATATTGATCTGCTTTGGCAAACCAGCAGTAATGAATAAATGCCTACTTTATGTCATGGCAATGTTACTGGTATTGCATTGGAATAATGAACCACGTTTTATCATTAAAGGAATAGTCTCATGGTATTGGAAGGGCTCTGTTCCCTGTAATGTCTGAGTATGGTTCAGGTCATCGTCCTGAAAGTTGTTGCATGTGCAGAAAAGCTTCAATATAGTTGTGCATGAAATGAGTTTCTGAAGTATATGTGAATACGTTCATTAAAATTAGTTCTGTGCTGCCTCTGGGGAGCAAGCCTTCAGCTACTATTGGAGGCTGTGAAGTCTGTTTTGTTAGGCCCGTTTTGGGTGTTATGGTGCTTTCTTTAACACCGAGTGACTCCAATATTAAAAACAGTCCTAAGGTGAACACATTCAGCATTGCAGGGGTCTGCATGGTGAGTTGCCTTGCTGAAGCGCACTGGATGCCAACAGTGCACATTGGCAGAGGTGTGTTTGGTCTCAGTTGCTTGTGAGCTGTCTGGTTGAACACGGTGCGTGCTTCTCCACTGTCACAGCTGGCCCTGGAAGCTGTTGCTGCCATCAGCAGCATGCTCAGGTGGAAGCATTGTGGTCAAGTCTTCAGCTCTACTTAACAAGTCCTAGGGCAGATGCCTCATTTTGGGTGCAGGAATAGCACCTCTGACCCTCATATGGGTAACTGGCCTGCTTAAAGTTAGGCAGTGGCATTAGTGCTCTGTCATCTCCAAACTACACCCTCACTTCGTGCATATGTACATTTTTTGGTGCAGACTGAAAGAAAAAAAAAAAAAAGAACATGCAAATCCAACACGGCCCTTAGCTATATGCAATTTATTTATTTTTCACTGAATCAGTACTATAGATATAATTAATTATTCATTTTATTTTCTGAAAAGTACAGGGAATTGCCGTGTAGAAGTGAATTAATGCTTTTACAGTGCAAACCTGCCCTATGTAGCATTGCTTGGAGAACATTAGGGGATTATAATACTGTGTTCAGCCTTGATTTACTTACTGTTTAGCTTGTGAGTTTTGTCAGTGACTAAGATGTTTTCCTCTTTTGCACATTTTGGCTCTAAACTGTTTTTTTTTTTTTATGTTGAATTAAAACAATGCAGTTATTGTGTAGAGACTTGTTCAATGTCTGACAGGCAAGCACTTATTTTCAGTTTGATGTGTTTTGTCTAGATTTTGACCCATGAGCTCGTTCCAGTGTAATCTGATATTTCTTATTAACCTGTTACTCTGCCTTAGAAAAAAAGCTAATTATAAACGTATGTAGGTTGTGGACTTGACTACCTTTATCAGAATCAGATAGTTATTGGGAGCATGCTTTAAGGCGATAGAAAGCAGAAATTACTATCTTAATGGTGATGTAACTTAAAACGAAGCTTGATAGATGAATAAATGAGAGGAAGTTCACTCGTCCACTTTGATTCTTTCAGAAGAAGCGTTGACTTCATCTAGGTCTCTTTTTTTTTTTTCCTGTTTTTCTTTTTCCTAATAGTTCTTTAAGGATTGATTGAGGAAAGTATGTGGCAGCCTGCAACTCCATAGGAATCATATTTCCTGTTTAAACTTTCAGTTGGTAGCCTGTCCTGCTGCTTGCTTTCAAGCTCACCTTTAAGTAGGTGTTAATCATAATGCCCGTTCTTGGCCCCCTGGTTGGGCTGGTGTGTTCAGGGTCCCGTTGAGAGGTCAGGGTTCAAAAGAGCTTGTTGAGTATCGAGAAACATTGCCTGCATTACTTCAGTGGCCTGCAAACTGAGCCCCAGAGTGATTATATGAGACCTGATCCCACAGAGTGGTCAGGAGATCCTGCTTCGGAAGGTATGGAGGGGCCCTACTCGAGCCTTGTTTTCAGGTGAGGGAGGAAACAACAGCCTTTGGACTTTTGTACTAAATATCAGATCTTGGAGGGCAAGTGACAATCTTCAGTGCGTAGACAGCAAGGAAAATATTCCAGACAATTCTCATCTGTAATGGTGATACGGAGTAGCGTGAAAAGTAAGAGTAAAGAGCTCATATGCAATAGTGGCAGAAAATCAGGACAAAGAGCTAAACTAAAAAGGTGTTCTGTAGCTTTCTGTTCTGTTCCAATAATTGTGCCCAGGTCCTAAGGGAATAATAGCAAATAAGATACCTATCCCCTGTCCTGGGGAGGGTCAGCTCTCCTGAGGCTTTGTAAGTATCGGAATCTGGAGTAGTGGAGGTTGTAATTAAGTGTGGACTTCCTGTCTTGGCATATGGTAATCTGATGTGAGCAACTGATTAAATACGTATTCATTCAGAGTAATGCACCCATGGTCCTTTATGCTTACCAATAAAATTTCAGTCATCAAGTTAGGGTTTGCCATGGACTGCAGTAACTCATTCTGCCTGATGCTATTTTCCATTGTTATTCCTTGGTGAGCCAGCCCTACCTGTACCCTATTCTAAAGCAAATGATCTGCAAGTGCAGTATGGTACTGCTTCATTAATTCTGCAGAGATTTCCCTCCATTTTTTTCCCCCTTCTTTCCCCTCCCTTTAGCGCTTAATAGCGTAAGGGATATTAAATGTCAGTCCTGCTGTATTCCTTTGCAAGTTCCAGAAGGAGATGATTGAGTGGCTTATCCTTGCAATCACTGTAATCAGTAAGTAATGACTTAACATCCTGCTGGATAACACGAGGTGGAATGGGCAGAAAACATTAGTTAGCAGCACAATCTTGCCACCTGAACGAGGTGAAGGTTAAATTTAGGGAATTATGTACTAGAAAAGGTTGTTTTTTTTTTTTTTCTTTGTTTTCCTGAAGAGCGGGAAAAAAACCCACCAACAAAATCCCACCCATACACCTAACCAACTATATTAGAGACACACCTGGGTTCTGAAGAGATAAAAAGAGAGTAAAGAGAGATAACAATAAAAAGGTTGAAAATGAGTTTTTACTCTAGGGCATCATGCTCTGGAGCTTGTGTTTTGCAGGAGCCCAGGATCACCTACCAGACCTCAAAAAATTCAGGTATTAAGCTCCCCACACTAGGGAGAGCAACCTGGAGGGTTTTGTGTTTTTTTTTTTTTTCTTTTTTTTTTCAGTAGGATAAAGACTGCTGGAAACAGAAGTTGCAGGGATAGTGTTAGCCTTCCAGAAAAGGACTCTTTTCTGGGGTCTCTGAGAAGACACCAAACCTGGGAATTTGTGAGTGAAAAAGCAGTGCGGAGTACATCTTTTTCATAAAGTAAATAGATTTTTTTAAAACGTCCTTCTCATTGACTTAAAACCAGGCAGCCCCTCTGGCAGATGCTGTATTTTGCTGTACAGCTTGAACTGTGTAAGTTAAAGCAGTTGATGTAATTAAGTTACTTAACAGGTTTTCAAATGGCATTCATCTTTTCGCTTCTAGATGCTTTCTGTTTCTTATCTGTCTCCAGTTAAAAGGAAATAGTCTGGCATCAGTGTTGCATTTTATTATATTCCCACTCTGTATGTTTCCATTTACTTTGTTCATTTTCTTTCTTTTTTATTTTTATTTTTTAGTTATAAAACCTTACATAGGGATAGTTACTGAATGTGTACTCCAGTAAATGGTAGAAGTGTGCTTAGGGTGTGGTATGTGACTATATTAAAACTACATTCTCAATGTTCTTTACAAGCCATACCTCGTTATTTTGGGTGGTGGGAAGTGGGGGGTAGGAGATACCATCCCAGCTAAAAAGGACTGAGATGGATTTTATTGCTTTGTTATTATCTTATTTCCCATTAAATGTCTTTGCCTTTGATGTATATTGCAAGTGGTCACAATTTGATTTGCAGGTTCTGTTTTTGTTCTTAAGGCTGGCAACGCAGAAAAATGTTGTGTAAGTGTGATCTGGACCTACTGATGTATGCATATTTCAAGTGTACGGAGGCACTTTGAAGAAGAGAAGTACACAGGAAATACTGGGTTTTGTTCAGATGATTTTAAAATTTGACTTGCGAGTCTTTAGGGGACAGATTTTTGAAAAGCAGTTCCTAATCTTCTGCCTGCCATCAGCTGGAGTCTTGCAATACAGGAGCTGTCTGTGCACATTCTTTGCACATGCCAACCCCTTAAAATACGCTGCTTTCCATTCATTTGGTGCGACTTTCCGTGCATGTAAAAACCGTTCTGCTTCCAGCCATGTGTAAATGTGAAAACTTAAGTCCCATGCTTGCCAAGCTGGAAAAGATGTTAAAGATGTGCGGGTACACAGAACAATACCAGAACAAGGTGTTTTTTTTTTTTTTTTTTTCTTTTCCTTTTTTGTTTTCTGTTTTACAGAACAGAACACATTTGCACTGATGGAGTTCTTTCTGATACAAGAAGATAAATTATTAGAATGTAAGGTGGTATTATAAACCGTGTGCTCTCCCTCTCTCACCCTGTTGTGTGCTTGCTTTTCTGTTCTTTTCCAGCGTGGTCTCATGCATAACAACAGAGGATTTTGCAAAAAAAAATTGCAAAAAAGTTGCTTCTGGTCCTGAGCAGTGGTGTTTTTCCCTCCTCTCAATCTCTTTTTGTTCCTCCTTTCTCTCCCTTTTCTTCTCTCTCTTTTCTTTTCCTTCTTTTTTTTTTTTTTTCGTAGTTCTTTCTTTTAGTTTTCAGAAAGTTGAGTTCCATCCCAATTATTAAATCTTCGGAGACCATTCCCACATGGTTCTGTAAATGGTAGCTTCATCCTGAGTTCTTTCATCTCTTTTCCTGCTCTCCTGGCTTGACAGTTGAAAAGGTCTGACTGTGCCACACAATGGTTTGATTGGTTTCTCTAGGGGAGGCTTTACCCTGCCTCATCATTCGCCAGGCAGGTGGACCAGAAAGTCTCTTGATTCTTTTGTTGCCTCTCAAAGTCCGAGGTCTTTGACTGAATAAATCCTCCGTCATGGGATAATTTGCTAAAAGGAGCCTGAAAGATGTGAGAGAAAAGCCTCACTACTTGGGTGCTGAATTAATGAAATAACTGGGCCTTGGAGTTTGCAATTGAAAAATCACCAGGAATGCAATGGGTGGAGACAGGCTGCAGAATGCAAGGCTGTTGCTTCCCCGTAATAAACTAGGAGAGCTTTGACTGAGATTGTGGCGGGCTGCCGCCAGTTATTTGCATTTTAGCCCTGTTCTGCAGGGGAAGCCCAGGCCGAATAAAAGCCATTCTGGTGCAGCCTCTAGTTAGTCATTAGATTATTACGAGGGGCTGGGAAGAATTCCATATGACAGAACTAGGGTTGAGTTAACACAGGACGAAAAGTAATTTACAGATAGGCTGTCCTCAGCCATCTTTGTAGACCCTGATAAGGTTTCATTTCAGAATGGATAGGCGACATTTCCACTTACGGGCCCATTCTGCGACACCTGTGATAACAGCTTCTGGATCCTAATTGAAATTGGTTTCAAAATGGATTTTCACTTTTCTCTGTCCGTGGAAAATATTGAATGGACTCAGAGCTGCCACAGAGAATCCCAGGCCTTGGAAGATGGAGCAAGAAGCCAGGATCATCTTTCATAACTGTGTCGATGATATGACAGTTTTGTTATCTGTCTTATTAATGAAATCATTGATCACCTGATGAAGGAGATAATAAACTACATTTTGCTGGTACTCAGGAAGCTCAATTAGATTTTTTGAAACTGTGAAACTTGGGAAAACCAAACCAAAACAACGAAGGCATGATTTTAAGGTCTATTTACAACTTCTTTTTCGTGCAAGGTTTTTGGACGGAAGAAGTCTCTGTGACCATAAAATGCTGCCTGCATGTCGGGCTTATTTAAAGTATAAAGGAGGCAAGAAAGACTGGCACTCGTGTTAAGACTCAGTTATTGGTTTTTGTTTTTAACAAACCACACTGAGTAAATAACACTTAAGTCCTAGTAAGTGCCATGGAAACTCAGATGAACTGGGAAACAATGGGGCTCAATTTTGGCTGAAGTGGGATTAGTGAGTCCTGAATCCCCGGCGTGGACAAAGGCCGCTCAGGCAGCGGACGGACGCTTGCTGTGAGGGTGCTTCTCTGGAAAATTATTTCTTCTTTAAACACGGATGTCAGTCTGTAGGTGTCATGGCCGCTCAGGCATCATGGAAAAATAAGTTTCTTTCTTTTTATTTTGTACTGGTGGGCTTTGGAAGATTTTTTAAATGCAAGCAAATGTACTAAGCGGTTTGAGTGTGCAGGCTTGGGAAATAAAATCTGAAATAATTTTGTGGTTGAATTCCTGCTTGTTTTCTAATTATTAGAGAAAGGGGTAAATCTGTTGTTTGTAATCGGTTGCTCTGGAATGCGTACGGTATTCCTCAAGGAAGGTGGGAAGGGGTAGTTTTTCTGAAGAGGGATGCCGGTGACTTCTCATATTTCACTGTGAATTGTATCCTAGGTGTTTCTTCAGCCTCTCTGCTGGCGTGGGTCAATCCAGCCCTCTTTTTAAGCTTGAAAGAGGAGCTTTGATCAAAGGCTTTAATGATGTCACTGATCTCTGGTGATTGATTAGGAACAGAAGTTCTGGAGCATTTTGCATGTCCGCCTTTTCCTTATCACTTCAGATCCATTAGTGCCTGCCCATTAGGGTACCTTTCAATCAGGGGGAGGAAAAAATCCACATGCTTATATGTATGTGTGTGTATGCATATATAAAGGAAAGGAATAGCAGGGCTGACAGCCTTCGCGATCTGGCTGTGTTATAAATGTATTTTTCTTCATTGCAAAAGGAAACAATTTTTATTGGTCTCTACTGAAACAAGGGAGTATTTATTAATCGCTAAACTCTTGGATGTAATTCTCCAGTGCTTTTCTGCAACTCCTCTCACAGATTTAAGTACTTACAGGTCTCTGTCTTCAGTGAGTTGTTGGCGGTTTTTACCTTCTTTACCCTGAATGAAACCATTCCCTGCTTTTTATGTGTTTGCCGTGCCTGCAATGCACATTAAGATCCACTGTGTGTGTCAGTGCTTAGAAATGTTTTCTAATTGAGATTGAAAAATAAATATTTTAAATCCACGTCTTCTGGAAGTGCAGAGCTATCCAGAATCCATGTTAAGCTGTTAGAAAGAAAAAACATCTTTAATTCCTAAAGGAAGATGGGTCCTTTGATAGTCAGTGGTTGTGAAATGTTTTTTCTCTGCAAGTAAGGGTGGTGTGTGAGAGTGATCCAGGATGGAGTGGAAAGGGTTGGAATTTGACTTCCCCGTGGCACAGATGAGGAAAGTGGGCAGTGTGAAGCTGGGGTCCCTTCAAGAATATCCTTCTTCTAACAGTGTATTGTGATTTAAATTAGGAACTCAAAAACTCTGCACTGCCTTTAAAAATCTTGTGGTAATTAATTTTTCTGGCAAATGGAAGCTTTCAATATATAGGATAATTGAAAAATATTCATGTTATTTTCGTGTTTCTCTTTTCCACTCTCTTTTTTGAGAGGTTGGTTCATTCCTCTCTCTCTCTCAAATCTCCTCCGCTTTCTCTTCTACTGTTGTGCATTTCACACCAGGAGATGACAAGTCTTGTGATTGCAGCAGAGGCAATTGAAAGAAAATAAAAAGAGAGTTCTTTTTCTGTGGTGCTGGCCCATGAACATACCGTAAAAATTGGATTAGACACACCTAGGGTTGGGATTGATTGCATCTTGAATGGGAAATTAGAACATCTGAAAAATTCCTTTTTGGATGGAACAGAAGCACAAGAAGGAAAACTTGGATGGAAACCAGAGAAGAACTGTAAATCACTATTAAAGTTACTTCCTATGGTTTACCATTGGCTGTCAAAGAAAATTGCCTTGGGCTTGTTTATAGCTAATTCCCTCTATAGAAAATTTCAATTTGTGGACTGGCCTCTGAACAGGATTGATAACTCTGTTTATAGACCAGGATGAGTATCTAAAGATAACAGATAATGCAAATGAGCCTTTTTTTGATAAGCCAGGAAAGCAATTATGGATACAACTTGGTTGATGGATTTCGAAGTGCCTTTTCACAGATTATAGATTTATTTTTGCATTATAGTTTTCTTAGCAGTGTTAGAAAAACAAAATCAAAGTCATTCGAATAGAACCGAGAAGATGGAGCAGTGGATTACCGACTTTCCTACTGCATGTGAAGGTGGTGAATCAGATTAAAAAATAAACAAGCAATCCTCAGCCTCCTGTGGGGAAAAAAAAAAAAAAAAAGATTTCTCAAAATGTGCACTTAATATTCAATTTACAGTTTCATCCAAAGTGTGTTAACCTAGGAGTCCTATGTGGCGTGCACAGCCCACTCCAAATTTAATTAAGATAAAATACGCCATGTAAACTTCCTTTCTACTTTATTTTTAGAATTTGTATTACTCTTTGAGGGGAGGAGCATGAAGTCTTGACCTTGTGAGTTACAGCCTGAGTCTTCTCTCTCAGACAGGAAGCTATACTATGGAAGTGATGGAACTTTCTAACTCTTGGTTTGGCAACTCCCTGAAATCACAGAGCAGCACAATGTGTATGTCCAGAATAGTTTTACGTTATTGTCAAACAGTAGGAAAACCACTCTCTGAAAGTTAGGAGACAACCAGTTTTGAAGTTATGGTTCAAAACGTTACGTGAGTTGCAGAAGTGAGATAAGGATAAAGGACCCTTAATTCTATAAATGTTACAGGTGCCTATGTAGTCTTAACTTAATATTGTTTGTTAGTGCTAGGACTAAGCTTTTTATCATTTGAGGCCACAATCCAAAACTCTCTGAAAAAATACAAGTGTTTTTAGCAACTTGTGATTCGAGTTTTAAATGTTCAACCTTATCTGTACAGTTTCTTTCCTCAAACTGCTGTCTTTTATTTGGTTCCCTTTAGTGGAAGTTTTGGTTTCCTGGCACTCTTCGTCAGTGAAGTATAACCTCCAGCTTTGATATAGGACCCAATCCTGACAAGATCTGTTCTGTTGGAGATGTCCCATTTTAAAGTTATTCTGTAGGATCCGAAAAAATAAGTTAATTTTATGAGTTAATTGCCACTCAGTTTTAATAATTAAGAATGACTTATAATTTAAACTACTCTGAGTTTCAGGGATTTGGTAGGGTATAAACTTTGCTTCTATCATCAGGTCAGGGGCACAGCTGCCATTATTTCTAAGGGAACAACAGTGATGGTAGTAGGTAGTGATTTTTTGGAATTTTCTTTCTATCTGATATTTAAATACTCATTCAAAACTGCTGTAAAATTCATCTGTTTTTCTGAGGCGCTTTTGGTAGCTTCAGAACGGTTCACACCTCTCACTGGAAAGTAAAACTGGAAAAGGTATCATTTTGCTTACAGAAATACCACCTTAAGCTGTTAGCCAAAGATTATCTTAAATCTTTTCTGAATCTGCGTGTAATGAATTATTTCTCATCTTCAGAGACTTTTGGCTGAAGAGTTAGAATGAGTATGGGCATCTTTCAAATGCAATGACAGGTAGAGGATCACAGTACCTCTGCCAAATAATCTGCGTATGTGATTCTTCCATGGAACTAGAATCCCTCAAGGGATTTCTCTCAATTTAACTCTCAACGTTTGTCCCAAGTGAAGTCAGTGCCATGTTTTCCAAGTGTTCACTGAAGGAAAATATTTACAGTAGGTTATTTTTTTTTTTCATACTTTCAATTTGATGTGGGTGAGCATCTTCTTCAGATGGTCTCTGCCCTTGAGCTTGAAAGATCTGCTCTAAGGTACTGTTTTGTTTGCTGACTTGATAGAGGTTAATGCTGCGGATATAAGAATAGGAACAATTTAAAGTGTCTATTCTCAGCTTTGAATGCATCTTAGATTATTCTGAGGTTATGAGAAGGTAGGTTGGTTTTGCTGTTTAAATTCCCAAAGACCTCTTTCTTCTGCCGTCTAACGGAAATTCGCTTTAAATGCTTCACACATTTTCTCCGGAACTACAAAAACTTCTTTTTTCTTCATCTAAGAAATAATCTCAATATGAAGGATACCAAAACATCTCAAATAATGCGAGTATTTTAAGGCACCGAGGTTTATTGCTGCATTTATCTTCAAGGCTCGAAAGAAATGATAAAAGGAAGCCCTCTCTTGAAAAAATCCACATTATATATGGTCTGTAAGCAAATAGTATCTTTGACAAAAATATCAAAAATTCCACCAGGTGTTTCACAAGAGATAGAGAGAAAGGGTGAAAGAGAAGAAGAAAAACAGGAAAGAAAAAGAAAGAAAAGATGGAAAGGAAGGCATGAAAGCAAGATTTCTATGCCGCTCACATTTAAACAGATTCTAAACAGATATTTTAGTTGTCATAGTTAGATTGAGAACTATTCAAAAATGAGTATTTTAGCTTTGCTAGACAGAAGACATTGTTTTCCATAGGACTAGTACTTTGTCTGCAGAGGTGCAAGAGCTTGTGGGTGCGGAAAAGTTGGTACTGAGCAACCTCACATGAATTTTCGTAGTAGGTACATACCAAAACAAGACTGTATGTCAACTTCTCAACTCCAGTGTAAAATGTTACCTGCAGGGGTTAATGTTAGACGTGAAGAGAATGCAACAGTAGGTTTTTATTACAGTACCTGACGGTGATTTGGGCTGCTTCTTTTGTGTTTGCCTTTCATAGATCCATAGATTCATTAGGTTGGAAAGGACCTACAAGATCATCTAGTCCAACCATCCTCACATCACCATCCCTACCCATCAAGCTACTAAATCAAATCCTTGTTCAGGCGTATTGTGAGTGAGATGGGTTTGCCTTGAGTGTGTGCTTGGTACAGACGTGATTGGCAACCCTTGCAAGTGCAGATCTTGTGCACGGTCTGGCCATGTGCAGTACTGTATTTTATAGTGCTTCTGGATTTTTGAGGAACGTGAAATCCAAAGCAGTCTGGTCGTGAGAGACCAGGGATAATCTCATTTTAACATGCAGCATACCTAACCAATGAGAAGTTTAGAGAATGGGTGGGGAAAATTCGTATACTTTGTTGTTGGGCTTAAGCTGTCTTTTAGCAATATAGAGAGCAGGGGAACAGCTTTTCCTTGGTTTTGCTGGCAGAGTTGAACAGGGTACCAGTGTGTGCATCTCAGGCTGTCGAGCTATAACTGAAATGGAGAATATTTGGTTGTTAGCAACAGTTGGTTCTTCTCTAAAATGTCAGGAGTCTTTGAAGCTAGGTGGATGTTAACTAACATAAACACAAGACATAAAAATGTATGAAATGATCTCACTGAGAATCTGTTCTGCAGGTTTTTTTACGTCAGGTTGTATGGCTTTCTTTCCCTAGCTCAGCAGATCAGGTGGAGGCAGTTTCCAGCTTCAAAAAATGAAGCATAGAAATAAAAGTGTGGAGGTGCTTCAAGCAGCATTGGTAGTGTTGCTCCTTCGTCTGTTCCTTTCTCCGGCATAGATACAACTGATCCAAACTTCCTGTAATGAGAATAGCGAAATGTGTGACTACTGCTGCACAATCCCAGTAATACCAGTTTGTTTCCAAGAACAGAATTGAGAGGAAGAGCTGGAAGGAAGCGGAAAGGAAATAAGAGGTTGCACTTGGAGTTTGTAGTTCTTTCATTATTATTAATAATTTTTACCCTTTTTAAGTGGTCTTTTACAACGTTTATTATTATTATTTTTTAACATTCTTAGAAGGCTTCTATTCATAACCACTTGTTTTTATTTCAGCACTGTAGACATCTGCTACGGACTTACAATGAAAAGGGGATCACGGAGATAGTGGAAAGGAGGAGGATATTTTACATTTCAGGCTCTATGAGTGTTATGCTCAGGAACTGAAAATTGGCAAACACAAATAGGTGTCTGTTCTTTCCCATTCTTCATTAAAATGCATGGGTTTTGTATCAAATGACTTTATTCAGCGCTCAGAATTTCAAACACCTTGAAAATGGGAGACTGCAGACAGTTGGGTAAATACATTGGACAGTTGCCCAGTTCTGCTGCTGCTTATATAAGCTTGCTTGTGTGCTCTGGGGTGTACTGTTTTGTAACAAGTCCTATCAGGACGAGCATCACTGTGTTATCCTTTGGTCTGGGATGCCAGAAGTAGATGAGCAGTGAAGGTGTTTATGATGGCTGTCGCTCTTTTCTGGGTTAATGGAAGACACTCATTAGGGTCCTTTGCCAAATCGGTATGCTGCCTCTCTCTGCTTTCTTATCATCTGAAAATCACGTGTAATGTACGTTACTCATGATAAGTAGCTATGGTTGAGTTATAAATTATTTTGCAAATGGTATGTTTGTAGAATTGCCTAGGTGACAATTAAAGCAACTTTTTGTGGAGTCAGTATAATTAAAGATGTGCAGAAGACTCCCATATTAGACTACTTCTTTTACTGAGTCCCAAGGAATGAAGTGTCGCAGATTGTTTGTATGCTGGTCTTTTATCTGTGCAGATGTATGTACACCTCTTAGCTATTATACATTTAAGGTGAGATTTGGGTTCTGGTCCTTACCTCCGTTGAATAGCTGTTCATGTCAGACCAGAAAATCTGAGAGTTCACACTTCTGCTACCAGTAAATTCACCGCTAGAGCAGATGAGAATGTCTGTGAATCTGCTGTCAGATTTCCTCGTGTCCTTGTTGTGGTACTAGTTCTTGGAGACAGCTGTTTGTGGAGACCAGGCATTTCTCTTTGGAATGCACGTGCAAATTCCTCATTGGAACCTGCAGAAGAACTCATGTTGATTGTACCTATGCGTGATCCAGTTCAGCACTACATCCTTTTGCTTGGGTTACTTCATGGGGAATTATGAAGTCATGTTCTCTTAAGTCTGTACCAGTAGGCAGCAATCTAACTTCATTGTCTGCTGACCTAATTCTCTGTTAGTAATTGCTGTCAGCTTGGCAATAAACCCATACAACTAGGTACTGAAGCTGATGATGCTGATTATTTGCGTTTTATAGTGCTTGTTGAGGGCTGGAATGCTCTGAGGACACCTGTGAGATTTGGTGGGTCAAGGGCAATGTATCTTACGCTACGTTTCAGTGTAAAAAATCATCTGATTATCTGTGATCCGTAGAGACATTTAAGATGAATATTGTCTCATGCAGGAATGCAGTTCTGGCAGAATAAGTGAGACTACAGTGGATCAGATGCCCTGTGGGTAGCGCGATGAGGAGGCTGGGGAGTAGGCTGGATAATGTTGGTTATCACTGAGCGGAGGTGACACAGATCAGCTGGTAGGACTATACAGCAATTGCCATGGTTCTTAATTCCTGGCTGTTTCCCTAACTGCTAGGGTCCATTCTTCTTCCCTGAGAAGTCCCTTTTGTTCTTTCCCTGGACCCACTAAGCTGGGTGGAGGACGTTTTATTGTGTTGTGCGTTCTGAGCTGTCACTAATCCAGCCTTTTACTGTAAAATTAACTTGAAACAGTGCTTGCATGAAGATAATGACCTGACCTAAAAATCTCAAATCCACACAGTGTGATCTTCTCTTTGGACGCTCATGGTATCCCCGGAATCATTTATATATATGCACATTGGCAGAAATGGAACATTTCATGTAAAACATCCATTTAAGAAGAGATTTATAGTTAGATGAAACTTTGAGGAGATTTTTTTTTTTTACTTCTTTTCATGGCAGATGTAAAAAGAGATTTCTTCTTGTGATGCGCAGTGTTGAGTGAATAAGAATTAAGAAGCAGGTGACATTCTGGATGCATGAATCTGTGCTGGCAGAAATATTAGTTCACATAGTTTTTGCATATACCCTGGGAGTTACTGCTAAGTTAATGTTTACTTCTCGGGGAGTAAATGTCAGAGTTGTGTCTGAGAGCTGCTACTACTGCTTCAGTGAAAGAGTTATTTGCTATGTCACCAAGCATCCTTCAGGGCAGGCTCTGAAGTTTTAGAAATGTTGTGATAAGGAGCTTGTGATAAGTATCTGGACACAAAAAAAGGAGCTTTTTCAGCAGCTTTACGTAACATTCTGGATTGTTCATTTGCAAAATTTTAAGCAGTGCCTCCAGTGTTTCATAAACAACTTGTTAAGTGTTTCTCTTTTAACATTTTCAACATCATCAGCTGGCATCACTGAATTCTTGATGAGAAGCTTAATTTTGTTGGAGGACAAAAAGAGAGAGAATTAAGCCGGGGACTTCCGGATCTGTCTTAGTTACCTTTACTTGTGGACTGCATTTGGTCTAGGCAGGACTCCTTCATGGCCAAAAAGGCAGAGGGCTTAGCTTGAAGTGTAACGAAGATGTGCTTGTGGGTAGGATGTACAAGACTAAGGGTTTCAACATAGTTTTGGCTGAATGCTGGAGAATGCTCAAAAACGCTCTTAGGTAACAGATCACCATTTCCTTCTTCGTGAAACACAACTCTGCAGCGTTTATACAGATAAAATCTCCTAGTTGCTCTCTCTACAACTACCTGAGGGGAGGTTGTGGTGAGGTGGGAGTCAGCCTCTTCTTCGGAACTAGCGATCGGACTCGAGGGAATGGCCCTAGGTTGCACCAGTGGAGATTCAGGTTGGATGTTAGGAAAAATTTCTTCTACAAAGGAGCAGTTAGGAGCTGGAACAGGTGAAGTTACTGCCCCTTGAGGCGTTCAAGAAACATTTAGATGTTGTACTGAGGGACATGGTTTAGTGGGAACTGTTGGTGGTTAGTGGATGGTTGGACTGGATGATCTTGGAGGTCTTTTCCAACCTTGTTGACTCTGTGACCTCTGTTAAGGGCAGTCTGCGGGTGCAAGTAGCGTATTAGTGCTGGGCACAGCCTGCCTTGAATTTGTGCACCACTTCTCCCTTGCTTACTTCCCACTAATGGAAGGTGGTCATCACTTTACAAGTCTGTGAGAGGGAACAGTGGGATGCCATCTGGCAAAGAGGCCATAGTGTGAGGCTGCCCACATCTTGTCCCTCTGCCTGTAACATGTGGGGAACCCCTTGGAAGGTGGATTCTGTGGAGTTTGGGGCCTTATCCTCCAGTGTGTTGAGGTCTATATCTTTCTGATGAGTCTTAGCAAAACTTATAGGAAAACAGGAGCAATTAACTCACATGAGAGATGCTACCTCGTGTTTTGCATTAATGACTGCTGAATATAAGTAATGAGGTGTCATTCAACATTTAAATAACGTAGTAGAATTGTGATTTGTTTTTGTATAATTTAAGTGTGTCTGCTCTCCTGTGGCTTAGTGTCTTTGGTATCTCTTACCAGTTCCTCATATAAAGGCTAGGAATTAGATCATAGAACCATAGAACTGTTAAGGTTGGAAGGGACTTCAAAGCCCATCCTATTCCAACTTCTTCCTGTGAGCAGGGACGCTTCCCACTATATCAGGTTGCCCAGGGCCCCATCTAGTCCGACCTTGAGCACTTCGAGGGTTGGAGCATCCACAGCTTCTTCAGGCAGCCTGTGCCTGTGCCTCACCACTCTCTGAGTAAAGAATTTCTTCTTACACCTAGTCTACATCTACTCCACATAGGTTTAAAGCTGTTATCCCTTGTCCTACCACTACAGGCCCTTGTAAAAAGTCCCCCTCTAGCTTTCCTTTAGGACATTTTGAGGTGCTTACAGTGCAGTGAAGTTTTCCCAGAGCCTTCTCTTCTCCAGGCTGAACAACTCCAGCTCCCTCAGCCTGTCTTCATAGGTCAGGTGCTCCTGCGAATGATGAGCAGATGGGCATTCAGTTTCTATGCTTTGGTGTGGATGCTGGCTGCCATACAGACCCTCTGTACAATTTTTAGCTTTGAAACAACTGATTAGGAAGTGTTGGATTTTCTCCTTAGTGCTTGAATTGAATCTACTGAGATTTTGCATGGAGTGAGAATTTAGTGTACAGGTGATGCTGTGCAAACATGTAACATGGTGAAATGTAGCAAAGCAAAGCAGTAAAGATCTACTAGTGTTATCATGGTTTTATGATTTTTGGTATTGGTATTCCACATCATAACAACATGTAGTGCATTAAGAGTTAAAGAGTTAATACTCCAACTCCATAGATCTTTGATATTTTCCGGGTATACCTGTCTCAGAAGAGAAGAACTATATTCCCCAGAAGAACTGAAGTACTTCAGTTGTGACCCATCAACCATGCTCTTTTACGTAAATGTGCATGTATTTTATTTTTTTTTTTTTGACTTTGTAGATCATGTAACAAAAGGATAACAGATGAATCTAATAAATATTTCGACAAGTGCTTTCATGTGGTGTTTACGGTAAAATAAAATTAAAACTTGGAGCACATGGTAGTTTTTCAGGGGAATAGATTTAAAATAATAATAAAAAAGGACAACACCTCAAAGGCTAGATGTAAGCATTTGTATGTACCAAAGGAAATTTTTAACAGAGAAAAAAATAAAAAATAAAAAAAATCTGGATTTGCACTTCAGAAATGGTATTGTCTTCATCCAGTTCATAAATGTGAAGCTGAGGTGAAACTGCACAGTTAAACTCTGATGTGACAAAGGCAATGTATAACCTCTTTAAAGTCTATATAAATCAAACCTTTTAACTTGCTGCCTTTAAAAGGGAACGCCTAGAGGATGCTTTTGTATAACACTTTTTTTTTTTTCGTATTCTATTTAAATGTAGATTTTTAAGGCCTTTAGCATGGTGGTGCATCTTTGGCAATGAAATGTTAATCAGGACTCTTTTGTAGCAACATGGTTGGAAGATAAAATATTTAGCGCTGTTGTATATTGAGCCCACATTCCTCAAACACACGCCTGTTCTATCCCCTCCCCCATTCCCTAGTCTCTTTCCCTCTTTTTTTTTTTTTTTTTTCCATCAGAACTGTAAGGAGTTATTTTAGTTAATATTTGGACAGCTGGTCTGTGTTTTCCATTACTAATAACCTAACTTGATTACGTTTCTGGCATGCTGCTAATAGGGAAGTGTGGTATCTTGTACTTTGGTGACTAAATCTAGATTATTTCCAGGATTATTACCTTTTTCCCCATTTGTCCTGTGTGTCCAGGTGTGAAACAACGATTTCAGCTGTCAGTGCTAGGTAAGTTTCTTTGAGTATATTTGTGATAATATTAGAAATCTGGGCCTTTATTTCCATTGGCTGTACTAATTTTCAAATAGCAGGGACAGCTGCGTGTTATAGTCGTAGATTATTATTTGGGTTTTGATTTCAAATGTTAAAACCAAAATATGTTCAAGTTCAGGTGTGTGTCCTGAAGCACACAGACTTCCTAGTAGGAACTGGATTATTTAAGCATGTAAATCTAAGCATATGCATTGACTGTCCACAGGATGAGGGCAGAAATAATAATCAGAAGAGTTAGTACGTATTTTTAAAAACATTGTACCTTTTGAATAAAGAAGCACAGAAAAAACAATATTGCTCTTTTTATGTCCTGCTATAGTGAGCCTGAGTTGTTTTCCTCTGGTGTAATGGAGTCAGGGTGTGCTCCAAGAGTAAGAATTGTTTTACATAAATCGCATTTTGTCTAAACTATGATTGTTCATTTTTGTCAGATTATTCTTGTTGTTTTCTTGATTATTCTCGATTATTTTCTTGATTACCTTGATTTTCTATACATGATGAAAGCCATAATAATACAATGGTTGTAATTAAAATGAGATTTTCATGAGGCATTACACTTCACAGTCATGGGTGAACCCCTTGACTGCAAGACTTTACTTCAGCTGTGCTTCTACCATGTCAGCTAGAAAAAAAAAACAACAGAGTAATGAACGAGATCAGGAATTATTCCATCATGTCAGATTAGGCCACGGGGTCCACTTCCAGTAGAGTCAGAGCATGGATTTGAACTGTGAGAGTAAGGGAAGTGAGGAAGACTGTTCAGCATTCTTGCACTGGCAGGCATTTAGCATGGGCATTAGCATGAGTTTATTCTTTGCTTTGTCTAAACTCTTCTTCCACAGAAGTCAGTGAAAGTTTTCTTCAGTACAGACAGAACTTGATCAGTGCACACAACCTGATGTTCCTTCTTTGTGCTGGAAATACTCATCGCATGTTTATTCTTCCCTCCTTTTTTATATACACACAAAGAAGAATAGAATCAAGGAGACTATCATAAATACTTTGATGCCCTCCCAGATTTTATCTGTTAGGTTTTTTTTTTTTTAATCAAGAACATAATCTCTTATCAGCTGCCCCGTACCGTTTGCTACAGCTGGATGGTACTGTGCAGATGCAAACCAAGCTGTATGTTCAAAATCAAAAGCCAATTTGTATCATAATATGTCCCTTGGGGATGGTAAAGTATTCCATTTTGGGAAGTGCTGCCATATTCTGTTGGTCTCATGGTATTACTATTTTACACAGGCAAATTAAAGCCAAAATAACAGGTTTTCCAGTTCTGTATTGAGCAGGAGACTAGCTCAGATACTTTTCTGATGTCTTTGCCAGTCTCTTCCAATTCTGCAGGAATCACCAGTGCGTGAGGAGAACCATGTCTGTGACTATTGTATGTTTGGACTACTCATCCCCCAAAAGAATCACTTTTGTAATGAATGAGCAGGCTGAACAGAGTGAACAACCCACTTCTTTGTGGGTTTCAGATTGCATTTTATCCTGGTGAGTCCTGAGATTTTAGAAGGACCCATGTTCAACAGTTCTGTGAGAAGAAAGTGTTTCTTGCTTCATTTCACTGAGAGTGTAACCAGGAAGTATGGATCTAACTTCTTTTTTGTTTAAGTATAGTGCAGCTGTAGCTCCCCTTGTCAGTAACAAAGTATTTTTGCATTACATTTTCTTATTTTTTGTATTAAGTATTTGGTCTCCAGACCAGAAAACAAAACAAACATCATGTTAGGATGCATTAAAGGTTGTCATATGAATGCCAAGTGGTCTCCCTCAAGATGATCTGCTCTATAACCTTTCCTGGCACCAAGGTCAGGCTGAGAGGCCTGTAGTTCTCTGGTTCTGTCTTCTTGTAGACGAGAGTCATGCTGGCAAGCCTCCAGGACCTCTCCAGGAATACTGATAGATGGTGAAAAGCAGCTTGGCAATCACCTCTGTCAGCAACCTTCGCACCCTCAGGTGGATCCTGAGGATGCAGCCTGGGATGCTGTTGGCCTTCCAGGCTGCAGGAGCGCACTGCTGGCTCATATCCAGCTTTTTGTCCATCAGGACCTCCCAGTCCTTTTCTGCAAGATGTTTCTCAGTGACTTCTTCCAGTCTTAGGCATATCTGAAACGTGTTGATTATAGGCCAGCCAAGGAGAGGAGGAAACTCCTTTTCCATGATTATGGTTTCTCAGACTCTTGCATCAGTTTTGTCTCAGTGTTGCTTCACTGAATGACACGACTTGATTTATGTTGGTTTTGAAGGAGATTGGAAAGAAGTTTTCTGTGTTTAGTTCTATAGCACTTTTCATAGTGCACCCTTTGGAAGTGGTTTCTGGCAACTTCCTTAAGATTTGTTGAGCGCAAAGTGGGATCCTTAAATTTTTTAAAAGCGATCATGATTTGCTCTGGCTGTAATCAACTCCATCCAGCCTTTCAATCACTGTGCACAGCTTCACAGAGCCTGTAAATGCTGTTCCCTAATTGCTTCTGAGCAGTAAAAGAACTCCTATACTAGCCAGATCTTTCTAAAAAAAATCACTGTTAAATATTAAGCTGTCTTTTATGGTTTAAATGAGGCAGCCTTGTTGTGTAGTAAGAACTCTGGATCAAACCATTTGCAATCTGAGTGTGATCATCTTGCTCTTTGGCTCTGGATTTGATTCTCTCTGACCATATATATATATATTTTTTGTACGTAAAGGGAGGATTATGTATTCAACAGCTTTCGTACTTCTTAGATACTTTTGTGAAAGAGCGCACAGGATGATCAAATGCACAAATTTAAGAGGGTTCCTCAGTATGCATGTAGCCACTGATGTGCATGCTCTGCTTCCCCGAGGACTTCACTTTTGCTCAGGAGACAGCTGTCTGGCTGTTTCACTCTATCAGAAGAATCTTGCCTACTTTTTCTTCCATTATCCACCTTTGCAGCAGAAGGAGCAGAGGAGTCAGGGCCGTAAACCAACTTGGAGCCTTTTCTACTAGCTGTCTACAGGAGGAAGATACTCTAGATGCCCTCTGCCTGGAGGTGTCCAGGGTAGTATGCTGGCTGTGTCCCCAAAAAGGCCAGCTTGAGCTTCTGCTTCTCTCCCCATCTCCCAGGCCTTTTACCACCATGGTGTGTTGTTTCTGTGGTAAAAGGCAGTAGGTAGTACTGCTGGAGGTCTTAGCCAGGGTGGCAGTATGGATCAGGCAGCCTTGATTGTAGAGGAGCTGGTCTGACGCAGTGAATGTTCTCTGCTAGGCTGAGGGAGGAGAAACAGGAAGGAAACTACTTTGTGCTAAAAATGGCGTAGCAATGAGGAGGTGGATCTTGAGGTCTCCTAAGATGGGTTTGTGCCCTTGCTCCCTTTGCCAGTTTTGCGCCCAAGCTGAGGTGAATTTGCAGCCACGCACCTGCTCCCGTGTTGCAGAACAGGGAGAAGACCAGCACCAGGCAGCAGTGGCTCAGGAGCAGTGGGCAGCTCAGGACACTAACTCTGAAATGTGAGATGTCAGGTTGAAGCTGCATTCACCGCATAACTTGGTTCTTCTTTCTTGTCTATGCTTAACAGTCCCTGCTAGAGAGGCATGGCTCCATCCTAGGCTGTGGGGATGGAACTGCAGGAGGCTGGGAAATGGAATGTTTGATGGAATGAGGCAGATACAGAAACAGAGGCAGGCTTGGGAATTTAGCGTAAGTGAAATGACAACTGAACTGAAACAAGCAAGAGGGAAATGTTTTAAAACTGGTGATGGGTAGGAGGTAAAAGAGCTGAAAGAGATGCAAGTGATACATGAGATGCTTAAGAGAAAGAACAGATGGGTGGGGGAAAGAGACAAGCTTGTAAGGAAGAGATGAGTGTATGGTCATTTTCTTGAAAAAGAGGACATCTGTGGCTAATCAGAAATTAAACGTAAAAGACAATAGAGTAACAGAACTGGGGTTAGAGAGAAGTAACCAGAAAATCCCAGCTACAAATAGATACTCAAAAGAAGGATCTTTGTCTAAACAATGAAGTAGGGCAGAATCTGGAGACAACGTAATGACAAACTAATTAACATACTGTTTAGCATTTTGAACCCAACTTCCAGTCCTACTCTTCCTGCTTCTCAGACTCACCGAGTTTCATTCTCATTAATGAAGTAATTTAATACTGTGTGTGGAAAAGAGACAGCATTTTTACACCTTATAGAAAGAGTGATGTCACATGTTTTGGTTAGAACGGCAAGAGCTGTAAAAATAGTCTGTATGAGTGTTTCAAGTTGGAAGAGATGATGAGATCACAGCTTGAGTTGAAATGCAAACATTCTGCTGAAGCAACCTCATGCATAAGAAGTTGCCTATGGAGTTTTTTTCTTAAGGAAGCCAAATAAACCTGAAGCAAAAATAACTTCTCTCCCAGATCTTTTTCAAGAATCTCCAGACAGGGCCCCAGCTGATGACTCTCACAACAGGAAACCTCAGTTTGCAAGTATTTTGAGAGTCACTAGGGTTCTCATTATCCTAAGTCTACAAGTGATGATTGGTGTACTATATAGTGGTAAACATAGAAGTACAGCACCATTTACAAAAACAGCATAAATCTACTGACATTGGCTTTTTGGTGGCAGAGTTCCCAGTGGAGTTGCTCAGCAGCAGAGGGTGGCAGGAGATTTAGGTAGTGCAGAAGGATTTAGGTTAAATGTAAAAAAAGAACTTTTTTACCGAGAGGGTTGTTTAGCCCTGAATGTGTTTAAAATCTGTTTGGATGTGATGCTCAGGGACAAGATTTAGCGGAGGGTTCTTAGGGTAGCATGGTTAGCTTGTGGTTGATCTTGATGATCTTGAAGGTCTTTTCCAACCTGAGCAATTCTGTGGTTCTGTGATGCTGTGCTGCTGGTAGGGAGATAAAGCTGGTGAAGTGGGGGGAAAGAGGAAAATCAGCAGTTGCTGAATTTACCCGGGATTTAGAACCATGGCTCATAGGATATCACACTGTGGACTGGGTGCTGAAGGTAATAGGCAACTGCTCCTGGTCTTTAGTGTAGTTCTTTAGATTCCTTTTGTTACACTGCATTTTAGATCTGATACTGCTGGTTCTTCTTACTAGCTACTTTTTTTTTTCTTGCTCTGGCAAGACTGGCCTTCTCTCTCTTTCTTTTCTTCCCCTTCCTGTTTTTTTTTAAGTTACTGTTTTATCCATCTTCTGATCAGGAAATCAAAAGTATTTTGAAGCATTTCTTTGCAAGCTTCCTGCTGTTTCCAGCTTTGTTTACTCATTTTTTTTTTCTTGCTCATTGTGATTTTTCCATTCCTTCTAATCTCCTTTTCTTCATTTTTTTCACTGTATCCGATTTAAAACTCTGTCCTGAAGTGTCTTCTGAAGACACTGTAAGATTTGCCCTCCCAGCGCTCTTTCTTATGGAGTTGTCTTGCATAATTTTCCTTACGCCTCATCCTGGCTGTTTATCTTTATTTGCTGGTTTGGCAGTGTCACCTTATTTTGTTTCAGTGGTACCTGTCTGATGCTTTATTCACTGCTTGATGTAATGACCAGAAATGACTGCTTTCTTCAGTAAATGAGAACTTGTACTCCTACAGCTTTCTAGAGCTGGAGAACAGCTCTCTTTTGTTTACAGGAACAGGAATTCTTGTTCTCTTCACGTGGATTAGGGATCTATCAAGAACTCACTTTTCCTTCTCCTCCCTTAAGTGAATTTTCATTTCCAGTGAGAGTTTTGAGCACAAAATTCACAAAGTTGCTCCAGTAACTGCAAGGTGGAGAGAATGAAATGGAGGACACTACTATGTTAAAAAAAAAAAAAAAAAAAAAAAAAAAAAGGAAAGGGGTAAAGTACGTACATCAGACATTCCTTCTTTTCATTCACTGCTTCCAAATACTTTACGCAACTACCAAGATGAGAGCTCCTTTGTTATGTGTCTCAGTTCAAAAATCGGTTGGGACAAGATAAAATGATGAATAAATGCCTCAGGGCTCTGATGAAAAGCTATGTTTACTTTTAAAAGAAGTCTTCTTATTTAATGAAAAACAGGCGCCACAATAGATGTAGCACGCACTCAGTATACACGAAACATAGAAAGATCTGTGAATCGCTTTGTGTAAATGGTTGCAGGTACTGGTACTGCAGTTCTTTGCAGGTGCATGACAGTGATGCTTACAAGCTGTAAGCATTGTGCAGCTTCAACTTAAGGTTAGAAGCAAACATGGTAGAGATTTTACTGTTGCTGTATTCATGGTAAGCAAACTTTACGTGTTGGTAACCTGTATCATTTATTGATAGTGTGTGTCCAAATAAAAGTTTCTCTTTTTATATACATTCGCTTCAATTCCAAGTGAATTAAGATTAAGAATTCCAAGTATTAAGAAGAGTGGATTTCTTAAATGAAGTTTTACTATGGCTTGTGAGATTGTAAATACTGGCCAGCAATTCAGAGCTGTGGTCATGACTTTGAGGTGACCACAATCTGACATGTTGCAAAGGTGCTACAAAGTTTGGCAAATGTGCAGAGTATATTTAAGAGTATAATAAAAGACTAAAAGACTATCTAGTTGTTGTCATCTTCCTGACTGATAGTCTGCCTGCTGTCCTGTTCTCATTGCCATTTATTTGGTTGTGCAAATCGGTTGCTGTTTTTCAGAGAAGGCTGGGAGGGAAATTTTTAATTTCTTTCCCCAGAGTGTTCTGCCTTTAAGTTGGGAAATTTAACAGGTAACACAAGCATTTCCTGTAAGACCACATTCAGATGTGGAACAGCTTCTCTCTCTTTCCACCACCATCCTGGTTACTGATACTAAGTCAATGGGAAGCTGCTGTTTCCAAGGAAGCTCCAAGACTGAGCCATGGCTTGTAGAACAGTTCATTTTATTGGCGTGTCATGCAGTGAGCAAGCATTGTCTGCAGGTACAGCTACGACAAGGGTCGTATCAGAGGGCTGTGTGAAAAGCCAGAATGATTAACGAGTGAAGGAATATGTGCTGTTGAACAGGGCTGTAGCTGCTGAGTGCCTTTTGGGAAGAGGTGGAAGCAGTGATGGGATCTGCACGGTTTATAAACAAGAGTGGCAGAGTACAAAAGTGTCATGATTCATCAACTATTACCACCGGATTTCTTCTGTGTGATGACAAATACAGCATAGTGAACTAAAGTGCACGCAAGCCTCATTTTTGTTTTCCTTGGATAAGGCCGCAAGAAAAAGTAATTGATGATGTCCACATTCCCACGTTTCTAGAAGTGATGGAACAACTACAGCAAAAAGCCAGTTCCTATTCTGATGTACAAAACATGGAGACAGCTTCCCTGAACTGAAATTTGAATGTTTTTGTTGGGTTACTGTGCCAAGCACAATACTTGCAGAAAACATCCTCTTTTAAAGGATCAGGTCACATATTTTCTTGTCACCTGGGAAGGTGGGAAAGTTTTGTAAGTGAAAGAATAACAGTGCAGATGTTAAATGCAGAGTTAACAGATTAAGATATGTGTTTTGCTTTGTTTTGCAATGCTTAAGATGTTCTTCCAAATGGAGATCTCACTGGATGATGCTGTTTTACCTTGGCATATGTTAATAGCTGCCCTGAACCCATTTATGCTCCTGTGCAAGGAGAGATTTAATGGTGCGTAATCAACTTTTGCCAGATGCTTAACAGTGCAAAGCCTTTAACAATTTGTACAGGAAAGGTATAAAACAAAACATTTGGATTTTGGATGCAACAACTCCATCTGACTCGATAAAAATTGAGACGAGAGCAGTTGACATTAAATGTCGAGTGTTTTGAACTGATGTTGACCCAGTATATCAAGCTTGTATGTATCAGAATCAGACGTGCAAGGTCACTTAGAGTAAACACCGTAGTCTTAAAGCACAGCATTTGGACCAAAGTTTCTTCTTGCTTTTAAGTTTGTCAAAAGATGTGTGCCTAGCTTGATTGATTTTTTTACTGCCGCAACAAAGAATATTTTTTGACTGCACAGGCTCTAGTTCTTCAGAGTTCACAATGAGCATTTTATGTGGGGTTCTGACAAGCTCCTGGGGTGTGATTCCAGCTCTGCCACTGACATTGTCACCTCTCTGTGTTGCTGTGTACACTCCAAATTTTGAGCTCTGGCAACTGAATGGTGCTGCTCGTGTCCTACAGGGGCATATTTGCTGGAGGTGACTGCTGCTGTATGACTGGGAAAATTGAGAGGTCTTGAGGAGGGTGCTGTTGGTGCGAAATCGTCACTGCAGAGATGTTACTAGAGAAAGGATGTATCTTTATCTCTCACCACTAAAATGAGCTTCATTGCTATGCAAACTTTCTGTATCTCTAACCAGCGTGACGTGAGAGTTCCATTAAATCGTATTCTCTAGTTTTCAGTTTTGCTTTCCCTCTTTTCTTTTTGGGAAGTGAAAGGATGTAAAGGAGAAAGAAAGGAAAGGAAAGGAAGAAAAAGGGGGAAATCACAGAGTACTGCCACTTAATGCTCTTCCTTTCTAAGTACTGATCTGATGTTGGTCCATATTGCAGTATCATGGGTGAGAGTATACTTCAACCTGCTGTGATTTATGTCTTATTGGAGCACTTCAGGAATGCTAGGAGTATTTTTTTTCCTCGTGTTGCTCAATTTCATTCATAAGAACTTCTCTTTTTTACAGTTACTACTGATACTTCAAACAAGCAACACTTGAAAGTGCTGTCCTTATGGATATTGTGGCACTAAATTTTCTGCAAATTTTTTGTCTCTGATTCTGCGAAGTGTTCATCATCTCAGCTAATGAGGGATAGATGTCAGGGGCTTTACAGAAGTCTTCTCTTGAACCCTGCCTCCTTTCTCTTTTACTGTCTAAGCTACAACTCCTAAGAAGGGTTTATAAGCAGAGATGTGGTTTGGATCCTGAGAGCTAATCAGGGCCAGCAGCTTAGGAACAGCTCAGATCTGCTTTCTGTTAGCAGATGGTAGTGCCTTTATTATGATGGGCTCCTGGAGCTGTCTTTTGTCTGATTTGGGCTGTCCATGTCTCACTCAGTTCCTTGCAGTGAGCCATTCCAGTGTACTGTCTGTCTCAGTTGCCTGCTTGTACTTTCTTCTAGTAAGGGGCTGAGGGGCAGCTGGCCAGCACAAGTGGTTTGGCCAGTAAGGGTCCTTCCAGATGGTTTGCTGCGTAGACACAGCTCAGTTGCTTTTGTTGTCTGCTTGTGGTCGCCTATTTTGAATGGACTGTTCTTATTACATGGACAAGAACTCTGGCTTAAAAGGTGGAAAGTAAAAAGTAAGTGATGATGATACGTGTGGTGTGCAGTCATCTTCAAGCCTGGTAGGAATGTGACCTTGTTTATTTGTATCTCTTCTGAGATGGCTGAAGTTTGATTTGTAGTCTGCCAAGAATTGTACTGTATCCAAGAAAACAAGGATGCTGTTGTGATGCTTTTGTGTCTAGTGATGTCTGTGCAGCTCAGCCCTAGGAAGAGAAGAATTGGGCAAAGGCTGGAACTATGCGCTGCGTGCTCCTATCTTGGATGGATGAGTGGATGAAAAAGGTTGTTGTTAATGAGAGCTTTGGGCATGTCATTTATTACATGCCTTTTGCAGGGAAAATTGGATGCTTTGGCAAAAGTCATTGTGATTGGTGTAGTAGCAACTGTGGAAATACGAGAGTGGGAGGCTTTCTGAGGACAGTGCAATATTGATGCCAAGCTGTGATAACAAAAGTCTGCATTAAGATGAGATAAATTACTGCTGTCCATAGTCCCACATTACAGCCTCTTCATGCCATGTTGTTGTCAGAGCCCAATTAGTATCAAATAACTAGTCTGTCAGAGTTGGGTGGATATGTTAGACCTTTTTGTTCAAAATTACTGGCTTGTAGCTGCTGTTTTGACTGTTCCCAAACTCGTTGCTCTGTTTGTATGTAGTTGTCACCATCACCATGGCGTATTTTTCTCTGGTGTGCATACTTCTTGTGTTTATTTGTAGAACATTTCAACACCAGCCTGGATATAGATTTGTCTTCTCCAGCACCCTTTTTGTGTTCTGTTTCAGGCTTGTGCTGCCAGTAAAGGCCAATTCCACATGCACAGTTTGGTAGCCCACATGATCTCTGGGATTTCCTTTTTGCTGTGCATTACCCCACCCCCTGTCTTGCTGTTTTCCTACAGCGGATAGTGTTTTTTTTACTTGTCCCCAGATCCTGCTTTCTCTCCACATCTGTTAGCTCTCATTTGTTCCTGAGTTTGTACTAGACGCTTTTATCTTTCACGCTAGTGTGATTTAATTTCTGAAGTAGTTTTTGCTTGTTTTTGGTGCAGATTTCTTATGTTTTCACCTTCTGTGTGCAAAAAGGAAAAGCTAATATTAATTACTAATAATCTGGACTTCTGCATACGTGCAGTCAGATTTACTGTTGTATTTGAAGCCAAGCTGAGGAGGTTAGGAAAGACATTACATTCTGTAGAGCCAGTTGGGGGAGTGGATGGACAATGTTACGATATTTTGGAAGCGCGAGGCGTAGAAACTGTTGATGTTTGATATGTTGGCATTGCTTAAAATCGCTATGAACTTCTCTTTCTGGATTCCTTTATAGCCTTCAGGGTGGAAAAGGAAGCAGTGGTAGGACAGTGGGAAGGCGTTATTTGCTCACATGCTAGCTTTTCATATTCTACTCAGCAGTGACAAGAAAGGAAGGGGTGGTGAATAAAAGAAAAAGTGGAATGAGGAGAAAAGTGTGAAAATAAGGAGCTTGGAGGGGAAAAGGTAACGCAGGTATTCTTCTCAAGTTAAATTCATTGTCTTTGTCAGAGTACTTTTTTCCAGACACCGAGTTCCTCAAATGTTAGTTGCACAAAAATGAACACATTTTCACAGTTTTATGTAAGCCTGTTTCTACCTGGTAGTTAGCTCCTACGAAGCCATTCTGTTCATGCATATGGTTAGAGAAATGATTTCCTATTTAAAATAAACGTGTTCAATCTACATTGTACATTAAAAGCAGGAAAAGTTTTGTTGTTGTTAGTTCTCATAGAATCCTTGATGTGTTTACTAACAGGAAGAAATCTAACTCAGTTTTAAAGAAAAAATAGATGCAAGCCATATGTACTGTGCACGGAAGGAAGCATCTAAAATCTGGTTTGAGTAAAGAACTGTTCTGTGATCTCTTTGTAGAGCTGAAGGAAGAAGTATTTTTTTTGTTAACGACTCCCTTGTCCCAGTTCTGCCCTGTGCCTGTTTTTCTTGCAGATTTGTTACCCATTAAGAGACGGTAACAATTCTTTAAACTTCTTATCTCTCAAAGGTAAATGGAGCCCCCTCCACGTTTGAAATGTAACATTCTGGCAATGCAAGTTACAATTCAGTGATAAAAAAAATAAACATATACCTGCTATGAAGAAATGCTTGGGCATGTTTCATGAATTACTAAGGCTATCCCTTGCCTTCTTTACGAACACCCACACATACTCACAGCGGTTCGTCCTCAATTCTGTCTCCAAACAATGGGCAGTTTCAAAGCCATCTGAAAGGGAAAAATTCTGAAGTTTTCCTCCTGCTTCTCACTTCTACATGTGTTTCTTTAACATGGTAATTGTCCAGACAGTGTAAGATAGATGGGACGTGATTTAATTATTCCACAGCTTTAATAACTCATCTAGGAACAGTGACAATTAACTGTATTGTACAGTTCATCAATCTTTACTCATCCTGGATTTAAAAAAGAAAAAAAAAAAAGTTCTCAGCAGGATAGCGTGCACATGCTTTTTTTTGTTCAGATGATCACAAGACCAGCGATTCTAGAGGTTTCAGTTAACTAACATTCCCTGATCATTATTGGAAGCAGCAGTGATGGAGACAGAGGGGAATTCTTGAAAATGTCAAACTTTTGCAGCAGCATTAACGGTGTCAAGCAGAAAGCCCACTAGAAACAGATGGCCAGGATCATCATTGTTCTGATACCCTATCTCTGTACTCCTGTGCTAGTGCAGAGTTTGATGGTAACAACAACGGGGGGAAAGTTTAATCCAATGCAGTAATGGAGAACAAGAGTCCCATCAGAGGGGGGGAAGATGACTGCGAGAGAAAAGATCCTACAGGGAAAAAAAAAAAAAAAAAAAAAAAGCTGAGGAAAGGTGCCCTGAGACTGGATGAGGGCCCTGGAGGGAGAGGTGGGGAATCACTGGGAACAGTGCATGCACTCTGGTTGGTGTGCGCGACTGAAGAACAAGAAATATACTTTGAGAGAGAAGCTGGAAACAGCCGAGCAAGGAGAGTCACCGCGTGAGGAACTTAATGAAGAGATGAGACTGAGGCTAGCAAGTATTGGCCTTAAGGAATGACTGAGATGAGTGGTTTCGGGAAAGGAATGTGGGTATAGCAAATGGCGCTGGAGTGAGGAAATTACAGTGGGAAAAAATGCAGCATTTTAAAAGGTAAAAAAGGCTTTAAGAAGTCTTCCATACTTTAGCGGAAGGAACAGAAAGTTTGTTCTTTTTCAAAGGCTAGGGTGGGGCTCAACGTGGAAAATATGCTGTTATCAGCAAATCCCTTTGAACCCTTGGTGAGATATATCCATCTTTTGCCCTGTGTCTCTTAGGAGATAATTTAACACTGTTGCTGAGAATTTTGTTTGCTCTTTTTGAAGGGATCAATGGGTTGAATTGAAAGCACTCATTTCTTAACTGCTACTGTATTCAAATTTATTTTATGCTTGTTTATACTAACTATATGAAGCCATACGCAAGGTATTACATTAAAAAATACAACACAAAATCAAGAATGTTAGCATAGAGTTCTCCATGCCAGTGCACTGTAGTGTTATTTCATTGTGTTATTACATAATCATACATACTTATGACTTCTTATTGTGAAAGCCTGAAGAAAGAGATCATGTCACTGTAGTATTTCGCTCTTTCCCTGCTGTCCTTTCTGCCTGTCATCCAACTTTTGCTGCATTTGCAGTGAAACTGAGGTGTCAGTGATAAAAATCCCTGCTTTTTTTTTTGGTTTTAATGAAAATGTATAACTAAGGCAAAGTATCTCTCTGCTCCTATAAGGAGATGTTACGTATCAAATTCACCTTGGTTTAGATAAAGTGTTTGCCCAGGAGAAAGTCATCTTACAAAGGAAATCTTCATTCACAACTGTCAGCTTTTAAAATACATTAGCCAAGAAAGTGCAGATCTGCAGGAAATGTGATGGTGTTGTTTATAGCACACGTAGAGCTCTGATTACTAGGGACAAATCAGCACCGCCAATGGTTAGTGCATTTCTTAGTGTGTGTCTTGCAGCTCATTTTCAGAAAGGTGAGCGTTTGTATGTGGCTCTTACACTAGGTAACTACAATTGAGGACAGTAAGTGAGTAGTTTGTGTAGGTAGTGATGATCTCTCTACCTTACGGAGTTATTGTAAAATACAGTTTGTTAATATTCATGAAACATGCAGATATTGTGATGAGTGCTAGAGAAAGCCCAAGAGGAAATGAATAATTCTATCAGGAGAGTTAGATGGTGATGAAGTGCCATAAATGAAGCAGTAGGGCCACACGTTGAACTCTAAGAGAGCCAAGTAGTGACAAGCTGCTCATTAAACACATGTACACCCGGAGTACTGAGTATAACTTTTTTGTGCGTCTTAAAATAGATGTTATCACAAATACGATGCTCCACAAGCCACTTTATTTTGGCCACGTCCTGTGGTCTTGGTGCTACATTCAAGTTAAGCTCCTTCCTGTTATATTATTTGTATTCTAATAGCTGTGTGTATTTATGTGTGCAGTGCTTGGTAAACGCTCTGTCAGAGTTCTGCTTTACATACATTTGTGGCAAAAATGAATACCTACTTTCAAGTCATTACAAGCAAATCGTTCCAATTTGGGAAAAGGGAGGATAAATTAAGGGCTTACTGCTACAAATGTAGATAGTTGCAGTCATGTGATGGACCTTCTTGAATAGCCCTCTTCACATGAGTGATTCTCAGACTGAGGCGGAGGTGCTAGCTGATGTTCAGTATCCCTCACAGTGCTGGTATCCCACCGTTTGGCCATACTGGTGACATTCTGTGTGCATTGCACAATGCTTTAGAAACCTGCCCACATTCCATTAAAATTTTAATTACTGACTTCAGTAATGAGACAACTTGCTGGGCATGGGCGTTTTATTGGTTAAAGGTGTGATTTGTTCCCAGCTTCCTTTGGGCCCACTCCTGCCGTTGTTTCCTGCTTGTAACTTCCATTGGAATGAATAGTGGTTTTGTCTTCTGGGGGATTTTAGGGAAAGGTCCTTTTTGCCTATAAACCCACTTTCTGATATAGAAATCTAATATTTCTTCTTGAATACTTGCTCGTATGATAGTTATATTACTCTGCAACCTCTGTGCTAGAGGTAACAGAGCCATCTCTACCACTGGTCTCCATTTTTTTTTCTTCTAGTTACCCAATACAGATCCTGCCTCACAGGCAAAAATATATTTTTTTTTTACTGATTTTCTCAGGAGATTAGGGTAATTGGTGTGTGAGTGGTTTGGGAGGAGATTAGTCCCTGTGAATACAGCTGTGCACTACAGCGTTGGGCAACGTTTCACTCCTGCATCACAGTGTATGTCCTGGGGTTTGTCCTATTAATGCAGAGTGTTGATATGGTACCAAAGCTGCTGAGAATCCAGACCCAGATGTTTCTCTGTTTTGTTTTTCCTGTTTGCCGTGAAGTTAATAGTTCCAGGTTGCGGAGCATGAACTACCTGTCAGAAGCCCTAATTTGTTGTCACTGCTGAATTTGTTTGACCGTTTTAGGAGGTAACATTTTCTGATAGTTTTGTCTAGACTGTAGACAAGAGTATATTTAAGTATGAAGGAAACTGGTAAGTTGCAGCATAGAGAAAAGAAAAAACAAAGTGTTGTCCAAACATCCATCCACATTTTCCTCATTGGCTGCAGGTGTTATGTTAGCTGGAGCATGTCGGCTAGGCTGTTGGAAGGTAATGCCTTTAAATTCAGGTCCAGACAGATCTAAATAAGAGTTCTAAAGATGACGCTGGAACTGTCTTGGAAAGCAAGGGGGAGTTTGTGAATATTGACAAAAACCCAAGACAAGCTTCTTGTCTTCATTCTTGGAGTGCTGTGTCCCTTCCAACCTAGGCTATTCTATGATCCAGTCTCTTGTTGAAACGGGTAGCATTTTCTACGAGGGAATTTGAAGACCTGTTGGGAATACTGAGTCAGACATGAGAGGGTGACATCCATGTAATTGATATCTAATTCATAATTTCTTCAGGCACTTGTATATTCTTTTTTTTCCCCACTTAATTTGAGGCTTCAGTAAGCTCTGTCTCAGAGACTGTCTTTCGGAACTTGATTTCCTAGAACTTCCCAGTAAAATTCCAAGTTTCATCTTGTTTTGATACAGAATTGTGAACTATCTCATAGTGACTTAAAAGTAGGTCCTGTTGGCTCATAAGCTTCGCTAACCTCAGGAAGCCCTCTCAGTGATCGGGGTTGGCAATAAAAGAAACAGCATGAAAGGTTCCTGGGGTTTCTCACAGGACTTCTGTTTCTCCTAATGTACTTAATGTTGGTGATCCTTGGAAGGCGTCATTGGTGGGTTCATAATAGGACAATGCTGAAGAAAGAATGAAAAATGTCTGAGATGGTGGATAATGATTTTTTTTTTTTTTTTTTTGTAAATCTGTCGACAGTTTATGGGTCGGTTTGTCCTGATTCTGTGACAGATGGGGTGAGGGGACCCACAGACCCATGCCCTGGGAAAGGGAAAAGGGCAGGGAGATGGGCCTAAAAACAAAACAGCGGCAACGATTTGAGGAGGAAAGTTAATTTACTAAATGAGATACTGGAATGCAAGGTAACAGAATATAATACAGTATAATTGGAATTGAAGCTAATAAATCAAATAAAATGTGAGAGAGAGAGAGTCCAAAAACCAAAGACCTACTCTAACGCTGAAGGCAAAATGGCTTGGGAGCGCACGCAGGCAGACAAGCAGAAAGGGAAAAAGGGATGTCTCGTGACCTGTGAGCAGTTTTATCTTTCCCTTTCCCTCTGAATGGAAAACAAAAACAGAAAAGTGAACAGTCTTCAGGAGATGTAGTAGTCCTTCTCTTCTGAGAACCACATGTGCCCAGAACCATCCACAATCCACGGAACTGGAGCATTAACTCTTCAACTCCCAGTGCACTACATGATGTTATGATGTGGAATGCTGCTAACAGAAGTTATAAAACCATGACAAAATCAAAATGATGTGATAAAAACAGTTGTTTGCCCCATTGAGAAAAACTTGCTATGATTGAAGACTTTAAAATTTTGTAATATATTAGATAAACAGAAACAAGCAGAAGGCTTTATGTGCTTGTAGAGGTGAATTGCATTCCTGCAGCTTGCTTGATCTGTTGGTTGTAAAAATGTACAGTGATAACTGAGCTTTGAAAAGCCAGTGGCCAAATGCAGACCAAAGCAGAGCTCAGTTCAACAGTTTCTGAAATTACATAGACACCACTGATTTGTGCCTGTCAGACTGTTGGTTCAAGGCTTTGGTTAATATCAAAAGTAGTGCATGTACTTTGATGTTAACACTCTTTAATGTGCAAGTTTACATCTTTGTTTCCATGATTTTTGAAGATAAGACTGGAAAGAGAGGGAAGTGTGTGGTTCAGTGCAGCTGGCAGTGGTAACCTTACTACTCTCCAGAAGATTTGTTTTAGTCTTCAGTTACAACAAGCAAATCTGGTATGTATTCTTTTGTGAGAAGACTGTAGTCCATAAGTCTTCTTGCCATGAAAAAACAGCACTTTCTGATAGGAGTTTCTTCTTTGCAGCTAGCCTGTTTTGAGGATACAACTCTGGTACATTTAAGAAGACTAATTGCATTTATAGGATATTCTCTGCAAGTATTTCTGCCTTAAAACAAATGGCTGTGGCACAGTTGATGTGTCATGAGTAACAGTTCAAATAACGTAAAGTGGTTAGGTTATAGGTTATCTTTACAGATTATCTGTGTTGTACTTTCAAAAGGTGATTGTTGCTCTGCAAAGGGTGGAATTCTTGATGGTGGTGGTAAGGTGGACTTTGCGTCTTTCACTGCGGAAGAGAGAACATGGCCGCTATTTCAGAAACATTTATTCAAGTACTTAGCAGTCTGGTGGACACTGGTAGATTGAATCCATTGCTATTACGCAATTTTTCAGCAAGCTTAAGCCATCGTTAAGAACTCAAGGTAGTTTAGATGTGAAGAGACAAAAGCAGTGTGTCTCAGATGAGATTTCTCTGATAACGATGCAGGGGAGTTGGATAGTGTAAGTATTATGAAGTCAGAGCAAGAACACTTGAAAGTTTGATGTTTTTTTTCTTCTGATTTTGTTTTCTTTTCCTCATGGTCCATTGCATGTTGATACATGGAAGTATATGATATTGCTTAAGATAGTTATGAGTATTTAAATAACTGAATATAATTATATTATTAAAAGCTTACAGAAGTATTCCAAGGCCTTCTAAAATCTGCTATAGGGCATTATGGTTAAAAAGACAAAGAAAGTGAAAGTGAAATCCCAAAAGTAGCTTTGCTCATCCCTAGAACTCACCAGGAGACGTCATCCATCAACTAATTTTCTACTCGTAAAATGATCTCATCGTTTTTTGCCCACTCATTATGCCCAGTCCTCAGGACCCAGTCTGGCATTCTTTTGCAGCTGGTTTTAGTGCTTTTGGTGGCTGGAATTTGAAGACCTTAACTCCATGAGGTTGCGTGGCAGCGTGTAACTCTGCCAGAACTGGTACATCCTCTTTAGTGGAGAAAACTGAGAAGAAAGAATGGTATGAAGAGAAGGAGCTTGGCCTCCGGGAAAATTCAGCACTTTCTGAAGGTTTAAGGAAGGGTTTTTGTTTGGAAAGGAGAGAGGTACGTCGTGGTACTTGGAACTTTCATACTTAATGCATCTTTCTGATAGATAAAGAGATGGTTTAAGGTTTCTGGCTTTCTCAGAATACCAGGCTCTTAAGGGAGAAACTGTTGATAAAAGCAGTGTAGGACAATTTCTGTGGTTTAGTTGCTGCTTAATTAAAGGACTAATGTCTAGAAGAACATTCAAAGCATCAAATCCTTTGGTTTAATAGGACCTGAGAGTTTTCCGTGGAGTTTTTTTTTCTTCTCTTTAAAACACCCTTAGCTATAATTTTTGCATTTCTTGTGCAGCATTCTTCCCCTCCTGAGTTATTTAAGCTTCTGATGAGGGATGTGAAAAGCCCATTTCTGTGTCCAGATGTCCATCGTGCTTGTGTGTATGATTGTGTGCTAACATCCATGTATCGTCTGGAATCTCATCTAAAATTAGCTAGATTTTACGGGAACATACGGTGCAGCTGAATCTGTGTGTACGTATGTACGCACATAGATATATGTGTGTATGTATAGAGATGCATGAGTATGTATACATCATTCAGATCTTGTTCTGAGACCTTGGTGAGATCATGGTTCTCAGCTGAGTTTGCAACTAAATCAGGGCAGAGTAACTTAACATATTTTTGAAGAGCTGATATGCTTCAGAGGCCAGAAGAACAGAGATATTATGGAAACACTGACTCTTAGTGCAACTATGTAAAAGGATGCAGCAATAAATAATTTTTGTAATGAAGTACATGATATCTGGTATCTAAACTGAAGGACTGCATGCCTTTTCATTGTTAAAGCTTAGTGACTGGCTAATTATTGCATTTAGCAGTTTGAACCCACTGGAGAAAAGAAAGGAAATTAATGTCAGCTCTATTTGTATACAAAACACTAATGACAGTAACTTTTCTTATTCTGTTGAGGCCAAGGTACATGGTCTGTAGGTGTTAGAGCTGGAGATGATGTATCCTTCTGTCCCTCTTTTTGCTTTTTTTTTTTTTTTTTCTTTATTTGTGGCTTCTAAGCATGGCTAATGTGGTTTTCATCAAGCTACAAATGCTTTTGTAAAACAGCTTTGAGGCCTGGTGTTGCTGCTGGCTTGGTAGAAAGTGACAGCACCACAGAATATGTCCCTCAGTATCTACGAGTGAAATGAGCCAGTTACCCTCAGATAGGCATAAACGTGCTATTAGATGGTTGAGAAATACATTTTTCCCCCTAAAACCCTTCTGGGAATTTATTGTAGCGCCTTTGATGTAACTAATTAGCTGCTCAAAGTAAGCAGTGACTAACAATCTAATAACTGGGTAATGGAAGAAACTTCATAATGCTTTCAAATCAGGATTCTTTGGAGTGTCTTGCAAGGGGCTGAGGAGCTTTTCCCTGATGAGAAATGGTTGCCAATAGTCAGATCCTGATGTCAGCAGTCGTTTTTCCATTATATTTGAGACTTCTGGCTCTTTGAAGAGCCTGGATGTTGGAGAGAAGTGATAATCCCAGAGATATTCTGGGAGTGCTAAGCTTGATTTTAGCCATAATCAGCACACGTAGAGTGAACAGTTTAATTTGGGGCTGTCACACAGTAACTTACGTATTCTACCAAGGAGGGGAAATGCTTCTGCCTTCCTTCTGGTCCTGCAAATTTAAAAGGAGAAACGATACAGCCACTTGTTAATTTTGCCAATTAATTCTACCTTCAAATGTCTTCTGCAGTAAGGCTTTCTTTTCTCTTGTCTACTGGAGCTGCGGAGAGCACTTTATGCTACTAGGAATCCCCTTCTCATCAACCTAATGATACCATTTTTAGCTGTGTTAATAAACATCTCCATGGTGTTTTCTGCTCCCAGGCCGCTCACACCCTGCAGCTCGGGCAGTTCTGATGCTGGACGTGGCTCTCTCTTGCTCTGCTTGCACGAGATTTTTTTCTGAATCCATTGAATTTCCATGCAAGTAAAGCAAGCAGGATTTGGCCTTGTAGGCACCATGAAGGTAAGCTTCACCACCTGCTCAATACCTGGGCATGAGGTTTAGTGTTTCTTCCACAGCAGCCAATGTCGTCACTCACACCTAAACCAGAGCACTGGGGGCTGCGCTTGTGAGTGGTGTTAAGTATCGCTGCAATAATCCACTGTCTGTAATGGGAGAAACACGTAGCACTGAACCTGGGGAGGGAGAAAATGGCTTTCAGCTGCTTTGATTTAAATTGTTTGTTTTTGTTATTTTAAAGCCTATGTGGAAATAGGCTAGGAGACGGCTTTTTTAGAAATGAGGCTCTCATTTCTTTGGAGCATCACCCTGCACACTGCTGAGGGCTGGTGCCTCCAGTAGCTCCACTGAGGCTTGCAACCCAGAGGCTTGAGGCTGGGGCTGCGTGTTTCGGAGGTTCAGGCTCCTCATCCTAACAGCCCGGCCACTCACCTGAGCAGCTCTGGGCATATATTGCCAGGATACTGCAGGAATCTGGTTTACAGCTAACAACTGCGTGTTTTGATCCAGGGTCACTGAAGTCAGTGGGATGGCTCGAGTATCAGGTCAGTAATTTTGCTCACACCAGATGCTCTTCTTCTTTATTTTATTTTATTATTATTATTATTTTGTTCTTCATGTCCAGCAAAATATTTTTACCTTGGTCAGCATGATGTCTCCACAGAGCCCCGTGCCTTTGTGTATGGGTAGCTGGCTGTTCCTGAAGCAGGATTTTTCAGCTTAAAGATGGTATTGGTATCTGCGATAAGTCTCATGCTGGGGTTGTAGAAATGGACTCCCAGTTAAACCCGGTTAAACTTTGTGTAAAATGAAGGAAGGTTTTATTTTATATAGCTGCACATTTATCTGTTTAAGTTGAACCTCTTGGTTTTATTTGAGAGGACTCTTAAGTCAGCAAGCAGTGTAAATTCACCTGGACAATCAAGGAATTGGGCTAAAGACGTATCAAAGCTAACAAACCTCTCTCCAGGTCAAATGCCTGAAAAAATTTACCCAAGTTCTAAAAGCTGCTTCGTGCCATTAGCAGTTCCTCAGCAGTTTTGGGAGTAAGGTGGTGGTGAAGCAGCCTGAGCTCTGCTCAGGCCCACATCTTGTCTTTTTCATGTCAGTGGGAGCTCTGCCGCTGACCCCATGGAGCGCAGGATCTGGTTCTCTTTCAGAAGACATGAAAACTGCACTGATGTACTGTGTTCTGGCTTCCTCCATACTTTCAGAAAAGGACTGAATTAACTTGTACTTTTTCTAGACCTAGAGTGAATATACGTATCATTTATATAAAATAACGGGATGGAGTTATCCTGGCAGTATTTTCAGGATTGGGTCCGTAGGTCGTTCTACTTTGTCTTGCTGATAAGTCCTTTTTCTTCCAGTTAAAGTTAAAGATGACGGAAATAATAGTAATATTATAGCAGGTTTCTTAAAACAAACTAAAATCAGAGAAAGGAGTATTTGTACTCCAAAGGTCACCAGTCGGTTTCTGGAAAATGCTATACATATGGTAATGTGAAAATAACTAAGCAGAAAATCCATTATGAGTGAGAATATAAATCTATACATTTTCAGTGGTGAGCTCAGATAATGTGTGCTATTTATAAGCACAAAAGTCTCGTTTAAGGTACGCGTGAGCGTTGCGAAGAAATTAAGTAGCGTACTTGTTATCTAGTGCGTTTTGTAGCCTCTTCAGTGGTTGGGCTCTATTTTTAAAACTGATTGTAAGCACTGTGCTTTGTATCTGTGTTAGCCTTTCCAGAGTGTGTACTTCATGTGCAGCTGTTCCAAATGCAGGAAAGTGACAAAGTTGGGACCAAGGGTGCCCAACTTAGGCTGCTGTACCCACCTGGAACAAAACTTTGGTTATAACACACACTGCTTTTAAAGGCAGGCACAGTCCTACCGACGGATTTTTTTCTGCTTTGCCCCTAAAGGTGGCCAGAGAGTAGTGATCAGCAGATGTATGCAAGAAGCATCAGATACCCGTGTCCTGATGAGCCTGGCAATTGCTCTACTGCATTGTTCCAAGGAAAAAAAAAATACCAGGTTGCAGAAACACGGACATTAGAAGTAAGGGAAATTGCTTTCTTATTAGATACCTATCCTATTAACAGTCTAAGTAGTCAATCTTTTTTTTTTCTTTTTTTTTTTTTTCCATCCTTCCTCCCCCTCATTCTGGTTCACAACAACCTAAAATGCTGCTTTTCTGGGAAGGACTGATATTCTGACTTCAGTTTTGTAATTTAATGATGGAGAGTTTCCTTAGTAAACCAAATTTAGAGTACCAGAATGCTTATCTTATATCCAGACCTTGAACATAAAAGGCATTTTATACCAGCAATTGTTCATTTAATGAGCAATTGCAGAGTGCAGGACGGTTAAGGGATTGAGCTATATGCACCATTATTGCAAGAAGTATTCCGAAATACCAGAAATAGGACGTAAGCTCTGATCAGGGGGACTGTGAGCACAATTACCTTCTTTTCAAATCCTTCTGTGACACTGCGGGAGGAAAAAGGACTTTGAAACTTGAAAGGAAAGAGCTTGCTTTCAACCTCAAAAGCTAGGAGGAAAGGGCTCTGAAATTTGCTCAGTATTCCCAATTCACCATTAGCCTGTTTCTTCCTTTAGCCTCAAGGCATTCTCCGCTTTTTGAAAAGATGTTAAGAAATTCAGTCACAATAGAGAGCCTAGTTTTGAACATGTTTCACTCTGTCCATTGAGGTCTGGTCTTCAGCCTTTGTGTGGGGTGAATTGAGCTGAGCAGCAAGCTGGTTGGGGAGAGGTGAATGAGCAGTCTCTGTGCAGTCACAAATTCTGGCAAAGAAAAGATTACCCTCTCCTTTATTTTACAATATGCATTCCTGTACAATCCTGCTAGTGGCAATATGCGGAGCAGAGCTTGTGCTTAGGTCAATATGGAGCACTTGGTTTATAGCAACTCTTGTTAAGTTTGTCTTGTAATTGAAGCTGCTGTTGACCTTGCTTGGAGACCATTTGTAAAACCGTTTATTTAGCATAAACTGAAATAATAAACCCTCCTTCTCTTAGGCCGATTGTGATAGGGTGACATTAGTTTGATTTAATGATTAGCCGCCTGACCCCTCAGCTACAGAGAGCTGCTTGAATAGGGAGAGTTCACTAGGAAGCACACAGGAAGAATACTAATGAGCTTGTTAAATTTAGCATGGCACCAACCACTTTTAATTCCTCTAATGGGAGAAGCACTGCCTCTGAGAGAGAGGGAGGGAGATGAGGAAAGAGAAAAAGAGAGGGAGGAATGTCCACAGCCCGTAGCCAGAGAATTTTGGGCAAGAGAAGAGCTTGGAGAGCGTGTAAGCCAGGGTCTGTTGGACTGCGTTGTAAGTACGTTGTCTCTTCTCTCACCCAGGTGCAGCGTGTCGGCGGCTCGCCTGCTATCTGCGAGTGGCGGGCAGAAATGTGGAGAGAAACTTAATGCGTAACTGGATGTAGCTGAACTGCTGCATCTCGTCTGAATGGGGGTGTCTCTGAAGTGTGGTGGGAGTGATTTTTAGCATCCTCTATCAATGGATGTCAGCTTTCTTTTAGTTGCTGGCTCTAAGAGGTTTAAGAGAAGAAACTTTGACTCAGTGTCTTGAGGTCTGCAGAACTATTATAAAACAAGCGAACAAAAGTTAACGGGAGAAGAAAGTTCAGTGGATTCTTGTGTTTGATTTCCGTTTGCCTTGATTTTTAATTGCTGTTATATTAGCTGAGCAGCTAGAAGTGTGTTTGTTCAGGCATGCTGTCCTGTGTGAGCTCTCTGAAAATGCTTGTCAGTTAGAATGAGGTGCGCCTCGGTGCTAAACGCTTCCAGTAAAAAGCACTTCTGATGGGAATAGCAGGACTGAATTGAGGTTTCTCAGTGCATGGGAGAATTCTGAATGAATGCGATCGTTCCAGACTGGGTGCTTGTAACACGTGTCTCTGGCGCCTAGCTTATTGAGACGGAATAGGGCATACGTGAAGAAAGAGGGTCTTAGGCAGATTGCTTTGAGGGCCTGATTACTCTCTTTTTTTGTTTGGCTTTTTTCGCCTCTGAAACCTGCAGAAGACAGAGTAAAGGACGCTGAAGTTGGTGCAGTCCCGCTGATGGGAAACGGATGGAGATGAGGGAGAATCAGTCCCCTTGGCTGTGATTTCCCTCCGCGAGTTTTAGTTAATCAGATGTTTCTTTCAACCCTAAACCAAACCACTTTTAAAACTTGAGAAGAGCAGTAACAGTTGCCGTGCATTTGTCTGCGAGAAGCCTTTGGCAGATGCTGCCGGAGCAGTGGGCTGTTTGCTTACATTTTTGCTATAGAGCCCCACTTGTTGCCATGGTGGACAGCATGTTTCTGTCAATAATTTGGCCCGGCACAGCTTGTCTGCACTCACTCTCAAACTTTATCAAGTAATTCAGCTGAAACAGAACAAGATTAGACAGCTTTCGCCTTTTGGCTCACTGAAGTGGCTTTACTGCCGTTGAGAGACTCGGCAGAATGACTGCAGAAGTTTCCCCCTCAGTGTGCAGAGGGCTCTTCTGAGCCTCACAACTATTTGTATTCTGGAGTGCGGGTACTGTCAAGCCCCTCATCCGCCCCCTATCAAAAGAAACGGCGGTGTGGAGCGGGTAGTAGATGTTTAGCAAAATGTTTGTCTGTTGAGTGTTACTGCCAAAAAGCCACCATGATTGCTTGAAAAAAAAAAAAAACAACAACAAAAAACAACAAAGAAAAACAAATTCTGGATGTAGTTTTATACGTTATCCTGTGTACAAAAGCGTTTGACTTCTAGCAGTGTGTAGCATTAGTTTAATGATGGGGAAAGATGGTTGATACAGAGGAAAAAACACTAATTTTCTTCTGTTTCCTTCCCTTTATTTTCTTGAGGAGCCTAAAAAAAAGGGAAGCTTTTTAAAGCAAAACACATTTTTCCTTAAGTTTCAAAGTTACTGAAAATAGGCTTTGAATTTCATTCCACAATTTAAAGAAAATGTTCCATACCAGTCCCTGGTACCTTGATTGATGACACATGCATGTTTGGAGAAGGAAAGAATAAAACTGAAGCCTGCAGACAGGCATTGGCTTCTTGTATTCCAGGATGGCAGTTTTAACAAATATTATCTTTATGTGGAAGAGTAAAAGAACTGAAATCCTATCTGATCCTCAGATCGATTATACAGCCACACAAATCACTTCAAGCTCGCTGGCTTCCATACCGTGGTAGCACAGGTTAGCTTGCTACGCTTAAGGGTCTGTCAAGATTTCAAATAGAGTATAATCCCCTATTTTCACAAGAGTTTACATCTCATCAGTGAAAGTTCACTCTAGGTTGAAATTTAACATAAAAGACTCCAGCTAGGGAGAAACGTGACGGAAAATTTAACTTCAGTTGGGGTGATTTATTTTTTATTTTTCAGTTATACAAGCTGTTTTCTAAAAAAAACTCATATAAGTTTTAAAGTTTTAGATTCCCTTCTGCAGTTCTCTAACTAAAAACAGCTTCGGTGTAAAAAGTGGAAACCTTAAACCGTGCTAATCTAGAGCAGAGACCGGTGCCTGTGCATATTAATAAAAAGTAGAAAAGGGCAAAGGGTTTAAACTCTACAGTGTTGTTGTCTGTTTCTATTAACTCTTTCTCCTCAGCCCCAATCTTGGAAGCACTCTGTATGGAGAATTACTGCTGGCTGTTAAAAGAATTCAGTCCCTGGAAGATGCTGATAAGTCAGCAGCCCCTGCTCGCTGTAATACTTGGAGATAGAAAAATAATTAAGCACTCAGTAGACTACACTGTTGGGTTTTGTTGTTGTGGTTTTGGAGGAGAGGGGGCAGGGAAATGCCTGGATAGCTCTGCCATTACTTTTAATGCATACCTAGTTTGGGCATAATGCTCAAAATTAAGCTCTGAGTATCTAATAGGCATGTAGCCTCTTTGTAGTATAACATATATGAAGGCAAGTAGGTAGAGTTACACTGATATCTAACTTGTGTGAGTAGTCGCGATGAATTGGTTGCTGATGCTTTTGCTGTTTGAATCAGTGTAGCAGGGCAAGTTGTAAGTAAAAATGTGGCCTTGACCTCTGCAGGTCTGGCCCCTGACAACTGAAGTGAAATCTTGACACTGTCATAAACGACCCTGCTTTGCCTGTGAGTCATAGAATAACTTCACCTGAGCTGCTTTTATTTCCCAAGAGTACTTTCATTTCCTTTGCAGTTACCTTTCCTGCACCCAGTGTTTAGTCTTCTGGGGCTGCTCATGTACTTTTGAACAACTTCTTAAGCTGAGTGTGTTTTTTGGTACTTCTTTAAGACATACTGGTTTATGCTCACATGTGCAGGGTGTTTTATTGAGCAAGGCTGAAGCTGAAGCATAGGCATCTGCCAGAATCCAGCACACAGTTATGCACTTGTTTAGAGAAACGCCTCTGTATTTTAATAATGAAAAAATATGACTCCGGGAGGGCATTTACAGTAGATATTTCTGTAGCTAAGAAAACTCTTCTAACACATGTGAAATATGCCCTGGAAGTTGCAAGTGGTTTTTGAGGTACAGAGCCCCTTGGTGTGGTTTTTGAAGGCTGCACGTGGTCTGCAGGAACTGCTGCTCATGCAGGAGCCCAGGCTTGGCTAAATGCCTGGCTGTGCAGCAAGGCAGGCTGGTGGAGCAACCATCAGAAGGCGCTTCAGCCCCTCCACAGCAGGCAAACAGGGCTCAGAGAGGGATGCTGAGGGTGAACGGGTGTTAGGCTCCAGCCTGACAGACATGGCAGGGGGAGAGGCCTGCAGAAGCGTTCGCCTTCTCTATGCTGAAGTGCTCACAAGCAGTGCCATAGGCATAGAGGTTCATCCAGACTGCTTTTTGGGTTCCACTCTCCTCATTCTCTTTTGTTTTTCCTCTTGTTCATTAAGAATTCTTGTGTTTGGAAAAGGAAGGGGGAGTGGTCTCCCCATGCATCCCTGCGGCAGCACTGGAGCACTTGTCCCCACCCTGCCTGTTTTGTGCTGCTGGTGCTGTCTCTTGGTCAGTTTTACATATTTTATCATTGCCCACCTTGTTTTCCTACTAATGACCTTTCTTTAAGGGTCCAGCCTTCCACATAAGCAAGGTTCTGAGGGTCTGGAGCAGTGTTGCAGAGCAGCAGTGGGTGGCAAGGTTTGATTTAGACCTGGCTAAGCAGGGTTCATCTTCTGCTGTTTGTGACAAATTGTTTTCTTCCTCCTCGTCGAGCAGCCAAAACTTCCTTGTCCCAGAGGCAAGAAAACAGCAAGTCTCTGTCTGCTCTTGCAGGATTGATAGCCTTGCTGGTAAATGCATCAGTGCATGGGTGACGATGATCTACCGACCAAGAGCTGCTGGCTAGCGCACTCAGCCCACATCCCACAGCATCCCTCATAGCCACATGCCGGCTGTCACAAACCTGCACCCTAGCGCTGGTGGTGGCAGGGAGAACTTCTTGTTTTATTTGCTAAAAATGGACTAAAAGTGTCTCTCTCTCTCTCTCTCTCTGTTCTCTCTCTCTCTCCTCTTTGGTATTTTTTTTTCCAGAGGATGAAAGTCCTGGACAGACCTATCACAGAGAGAGAAGGAACGCAATCACAATGCAGCCACAAGGTGGGCAAGGCCTCAGCAAGATCAGTGAGGAGCCTTCAACATCTAGCGAGGAAAGGGCCTCATTAATAAAGAAAGAGATCCATGGATCTATATCGCACCTTCCTGAACCTTCTGTACCTTATCGTGGGACATTGTTTACTATGGATCCCAGAAATGGTTACATGGATCCTCATTATCGTGAGTATTCATTACAAGTTTGATTTGGGGAGGGAAGTTGAAAGGCTGTCGAGGTTGTCAAATGTAATGTCATTTTATTTGTCACCTTGCATCATCCTGGGGAGAACTGCTTTCTCTGTATGGGAGTTGAGATAAATGTGATGTTTTTTCTGCCTCAAATTAAAAGCATGGCAGCTCAGAATTAGCACAGGCCTCTGCAAAGCAACTTCCACAGGATATATCATCTGTTGCTAATCCTCCTCAGCAGTCCAGTTCTGCATTTGCTCCACCCCCATCATACACAAAGAAAAAAACCTCATTAAAGAAAGCAGAGGAGGAAAATGAAACAGGCCTTAAAATCTTTTTTTTTTTTTTTTTATAATAATGTTGAAGTACAGTATTAAGAGAAGAAAAGACTGTGTGCTGTAGGATGAGAATTTGGGGAAGGAGTGGAAAGTTTAATGCTGCCGGCTTGATTATTTATTTATTTATTTTCACTTTTTTTTTGTTGTTGTTGTTTGTTTTTAGAGGTTCACTTGTTTGTGAACATGTGGGCTGATGGGGTGGTTTTATCATTTTCTTCCTCAGTCCTCCTAAGATGTATAGGGATAAAAAGGCAGTTTCAACTTCTGAATTCCTGCTCAGACATTAATAAAAGAGTAAGAAATTAACTGACACTTGAACACAGATGTGGAATGGATTTCTCCACCGGCAAAATATGAGGGAGTTAAGCAATTTTTTTTCATCTGCTTCTAGTTTAAAAAAAAAAAAAAAGGAAAAATCATTTAGCTATGTAGTAATGAAGTACATCTTGAGGTGTAAAGGCTTGTGCCTTTTGATTATAGATTTATCACCTAGTCAGGATACACATTTGCCATTTAACCTTCCAGTCTCCAGTTCCAGATGATAGGCTTAAGACCCACAGAGAGGGGCCAGTCTGTGCTGGCTTTTTTTTCTTCCACATAATTCAGAAATTTCAGTGTTTTAAGGCAAAAGGTCATTAGCCAGGCAACTGATTAGTGAGGACAGCTGATTAGTGCATGTTTTTTTGCTAAAGAAAGTACCAGGGATAAAAGCTAATTTTATCCCTTCATTAGTTGGGCTAGCAGCAAAGGGGAATGTTCACTCATCAGGGTGCAGATCAAAGTATGTCTCACACAACCTTAAGTCTCACCAACCTCCTTAAAAAAAAAAATAAATAAAAAAAGTGGGACTTTTAATAAGCCTGAAAGCATTATGAGAAAATGAATGAAACGAATACTTGTTGTCTTCATATTCTACGTCAGCATTTAGAGGAAAGTTTGCAGTGGAGCTTTTCAGCTCTTTTCAAACGTGCAGTCAGTTCATGGACACTCTCCTCCTCGCTAGCTCTTTGTAGCCTTTTTCAAACCCTGGAGGGGAGTTGCTCATCTTTTTGCCTGGAAAGGTATGCAGTAGCACACTAAGTGGCAGACTTGTCTGCCAGAGAAGCGTGAATGTTCAGAGCCAAGTACCAATCGTAAGCAGCAGCACACAAATACAAGCCGATAGGAGACACCAACTGCATCTTACCATTTTGAGTATTTGTTAATGGAAACCCCAAATCTCACTTGGGAAAAGAAAATCCTGTTGCGGAGGCAAATAGCTTGTGTGTGCTTACAGTACAGCTAGGGAAAGATAAAATGTGCAACTGCCACCTCAACCAAATCAAACCACAAACATGCTAAATTTAGTGATTGCCATTTTGGCTATCTGTCCAGCTGCCAACTCACTCCTTAAATCTGTATCAAAGTGTTACTGATACTGCTAAAGATTCAGACTGAGGAATAGGAGACATCCAGTCTGAATGAGACTGGCTGGTTTGGATTTGGTTCATTTTGTTTTTTTTTTTATTGAATTTACCTCTTCTGACTAAAGTTCCCACAGTTTAATGTAGGTAAAATATCTATATTGTGACCGAGAACTCCAGTTAGGATTTGTCAACTGCTAGAGAAGCACTGATGTCAGAAGCCGAGAGAACAGCGTAATTTACTCAGCATACAACAACAGAGAAACAAAAGAGGAGTTAATTTTAAATGAACAACGAGATCGTAAAGCAGAAGTTTAAGCCAGAAAATGTCAGATGGGCAGACCTACTTCTCTGCTGCTGTAGTGAATTGCAGAGTTCTACTCACAGATTTGTAAAATCCCTCAAGCTATTAGAGTCACATAGAGTACCGTCATGCTTTTATTTACCTTTTAATAGATGTGATACAGAAGGACAACTAAAGAGACAAATGTCTAGTCTGATTTTTAGGGGAGCAGACAGGCTTACTGAAATTTTCATAGTAATTGTATCATTTATGTATGTAAGACATGCTTTCATCGAGGTGGTGACAGTATTCATGCTGACACTTATAGCAGTCCATATGTACAAGATTGAATAAGGTAAGCGTATCCCAGTCCCACTGTAGCAACAGGTGAGGAGCCAGCAAGGCTCAGTTTCTTGCTGGTTTTGCTGGGCTGGATAGAGAATACTGGATGGAATAGAGAATACTGCTGGATAGAAAATACTGTTCTAATTCAACATTGTTGGGTATGTAAACACTCACAGTAATTCCTTAGTTTCCCTGTGGTTGGAAAATACAGACTTTTCAAGATGGCTAATTTGTGCTTCTATATTTACCCGCTTTGTATTTAAAAGTGCGGGCAGGCTTCCTGTAACGCAGGAAGAGGGAAAATAATTTTTTTGAAGGAGGACATCTGTCTATTTTTATGGCAAGAAAAGAAAAAGAGCATTTAAGTCAATTGTGTGTGGAACGCATATCTGCTCCAGGAGCTGCAGTTATTAGAAACAACTTGAATGCTTTGCATTTCTACATGTAAATATGCGTGTCTCTGTGTATGCGCACTGCAGGATTTTTTGTTGCTATAATTTTTTTCCTAATTAAAATAAGTGATGCTGTAAATGTGGGGAATAATGGTTACCATATACGTGGAATAAATACCTCGTTGAGGGGGAGTTTGCTCTCCTACAGAGCACGCGGAGGGCATGTGGTTGTGTTTCGAGTGGACCAGCTTTTCAAACAGCTGGGAAGAGACCAGCCGTAGAACCAGTGTCCCTTTTGCACCGCTGAGGACCTCCTCAGCTCCTTGGCATCCACAAATGAGAGAATGCCCTTGTTCTCAGTCCAGAGACCTCTGTCTTCCCGGAGAGAAAAACACATCCAGGCCTAGAACAGGTTCTGACTTTGGCCTTTTTTTCAGTCATTTTCTCAAGCTGTCGCTTAAACACTAGTCACAAAGCATTGTTTTTAAACTTCTTTATTTTCAAAAGCTTAGGCAGGAGATGGCAAAAATGCAGTTTCCCTTCATGTGTTACACCTTTCCTTTGCTGAGGAGAGCAGGTTTACTGAGCTCTAGCGTGGGTTTTTGCAGAGTTTCTTAAATAGATTTAAAGAACGGTGTTTCTGAAACACTGATTTTGGTGGTAGTTCAAGCCCCTTGTTAATGTAAATTCTGTCTTCAGAGGTGGGGCTGAGGGAGGGATAGCAACTTCCTTTTGTTATTCTCTCCACAATTTTAATTCCCACGCAGATTTATGGCAGTGTTAAGACTGCCTGTCTCACAATTCATTCCTCATGGAAAAAATGAATCATTCCTGATGTAAACACTTTGATTTAAAACACACTGCTGGTATTCTTCCCTGTGTTTCACAGCTCATCTGAAAGAATTGTTAGTTCCTAATTAGTAAAGCCTGAAGAATTATCTTAAGTAAAAAGCAGTGACAGTTCTGTTGGCTCTGAGCTAAAAGTCTGTATACACAAAGATGGCCCTGGCAGGAATCTTTCTGGTACATACTTCATCCCAGAGGTTATATGCTGCGCGTAGCTTGAAAGCAGGAACTCACTCTGCACCTTTTTTCTTTCTTTCTTTCTTTCTTTCTTAACAGGGATTTATTCCAGTTTTGAAGCTTCTCTATCTATGCGGGGAAGTGGGAACTGATTATTGCTTATTTCGTAGGATTAACCCTCCAAAGGTATTGATTGCCCTCAGTTCCCGCCAGCTGTGTCTGGACTTGTACCTTGAACGGATCAGGCCCCTCATAGAGGCCCCAGTTAGATTATGCACTGTTAACAGCGTCATCTCAAAATCAATTTGCAACATGGCCAAAAGACCAAAGCAAGGAAAACACAGCCCAGTTCACCAGGTGTACTTGTTCATTTACCGTTTTAATTTCTATTGACAAGAATTCCCCTTCCTTAATCTCCCCATAGAAAAGGAGGGAAAGTAAAAAGGGAAATTAGATTCTGCTGCCACAAATGGTAACTGGAATCACTGCCTTAAAAGCAGTGACTTTTCACGGTGATGTAGCTTGAATTGTGATGGTCAGCTATGTGTAGCACATGGATGGTGAGATCAGTCCAAGTTGTCTCCAGGTGATGGGCTCATGGAAGGGGTCCCCATTTGCTTTGTAGAGGGGAGAGCCTGTGGCCTCCTCTGTCCTATCCCTGGTGTGTTTCGGGCCTCCAGAGGGACAGCCTGTGAGCCTTTAGGTTAGTCTCATGGCAGGCGCATAGCTGAGCACACATCTAGCTTTCCAGTGTCATCGGGTCCTGGGGGCCAGGGTCAGATCTTTATAGGGGGTTTCTCCCGCAGCCCTGCTGGAGACCGGGAGGTGAGTGTCAGTGTGGAATCCCGGCAGAGATTTAGGGCAAGAATCTTTAAAGACATTTAGGTGGTCTTCAATTTCAAAGTGAGTTTGGCCTCTTAAATAGCTTTAAAAGTCTGGATCCTACTTCTTCAACCCTTGCTGCTGCAGTTTGCAGAGGAGGGGCATTAGCACTTTAGTAACTATCCTCTGACAGTGATTTGTGGAGTGGATTGTAGGTGTTGTTAAGCAGGGATAGTTGGAAAAAAGTCAAATTTAAAACATCTCCTAAAACTCATAGGAAAAAAAGCTACTAGTTCTGAAAGGTTGGGCTTAAAGAAAGGAACTGGTATGTTTGCAAAATGCTTTTTTGGAAAAAAAAAAAAAAATCTAAAATTTAAAAGTGTATTTCAATAGCTTCCAGCAGAAAGACGTTATTACTCTCAAAACCAAGTGTAGAGTCAGAGGCACCCTCAGTCTGAAATTTTGGAAGGAGCAGCAGGTCTCTTGAGATTAACAGCTGCATATAAATGGAAAGCTGTTCTACAAGATGCTTCCCAAAACTCTCTGGTCGTGATTGGGAAATTCTGCACCCTGCCTGTTTTTCCAGAGTCCTTCTGTGGAGGAAGCAGGGGCTCTTTAGAATCCTGGCAGCACTATGCCTGCTTGCTCCTGTCATTTGGAAGGAGCAATTGCACTCTAAGATTTGCAGCTAGAAGCGGCACATAAGAATGTCCTTTTTTCTACCTGATTTTCTCTCTCCTCAGCATGAGACTGCAGAAATGCCAGTTTCTGAAAGGCCTTGAAATGTAGTGTAGTTAAGAAATTGAAAGATTTTTTTTTTTTTGGCTTTTTGATTTACTTTAATTTTCAGTTTAAATTAGTATTCAAAGGTATCTGTTTGCCACTTTTTCCTTGTCGTTACAATTAGTGTCAGTTTTGAATGGGAATTACAGGGGATGATCTGTACAAAGGTGATCCTGTTTGAGCAAAGGGTAGAAAAAGATATTTTTGTGGTCCCTTACTCTAATTCTGTTGGACTTAATTTTAAAAATGTCCTTAGAGTCAACCTTAAAACAAACAAACAAGCAAAAAACAAGTCATTCTTTTATGGCACCTAAGAGAATTTACCTGCTGGGCTCTAGTGTGGTGGAGCCTTCTCATGAGCAGATTGGTTCTCTTAGTCACTTCTATTAGGTTATATAAGTGCCTGTAAGCTGAATGTTTTTTTTTTTTTTTTCTTCCTAATAACAAATGCAAAAATGCCTATTTCTTACACAGGTTTGGTTTTGTTTGTCATTTTTAGATGCTTTAGAGTACGCATTTGTTGTATGCTGTCTTCATGGAAAGAGACAAAGTACATTGCTCAGAGCAATGGAGTCATAGCTAGGAACTCTGAAAAACAGCCAAGAAATAATGTAATCCATCTCTTTAGCCTCAAGGCGGATCAGCTATCCCTAAATCAGGAGAGAATGAAAAGCTTCTTAAAAGTTGCTGTGTCCCTTGATATGTGGGCGTTCCTGTCTTAAAGAGTTTTGTCACGCGGTCTGTAGTGGGTTGGGACTGATCTATTTCCCGATGTGGTAGCCTCTATGTATCAGCTGCTGAACAGCGAGGAAAAAAAAACAAACACCAAATCTTTAGAAGCCCAGAGTTGAAAAAAAAAATAAAAAAAAATTGTTTCCTCTTTAAAGATTCACTGGTATGAGGGAATTGTGGTATTTGCCATCAATAAGTTATCTTAAAAAAAATAAAAAAAACACCTCGGGGCCTGACATACAGCTACTGTGCTCTTTTCTGTTATGGCGACGAGCAAGATGATGAGTTTTCTCTTTTTCTTGGTTAGCAGTGATCTTCTTTGTGTTAAAGGATGAGTAATGCTAGGGATTAGCTAAGTATGATAGGTATGTAGAAAACTAGTGGTCAAAGGAAGATAAGCATCATCTTTTGCAAGTTTGGAGCATCCTTAATACCTGAGGTTCCTGTCCGTCAGTCACCTTGTTGTGAGTACTTCTCTCTGCAAGCATTTCTTGGCCAAGGACACATGGTTTGAAGGAGTAGCCTTTTGGACTTGGCTGCTTAACGCCTTAAAAATATGTTAGCCAGAACTCAGCTTTTGGTGTCAAGTTGCCTTGCCTTTATTGGTAAAGAGCTTTATGTCTGCAACAAGTCAAGTCCTTGTAGCAAAGCACAGGAAATGCTTCAGCCAGGTGCTGGTTTGTGATGAAAACTCCTGGCTGGCTGGAGTGATCATGACTTCCATCGGGAACTGAAGCAGATTTTCCTGATCCGATCAGTATGAGCCACATACTTCTTAAAACTCTGTAGTGCCTTACGCTTCCAGTGAGATGGTTCACTCGCATTGGTGCTTTTCATCTGGTCAATGCCTTAGAGGGAACTCAGTTCCCCAAAACAGAGGTTTCAAGTGCAATTTTCTTGTATGCAAGGATCCTAATTGGTCTGTCTGCTACCGTAGAAAGGCAGTGGTCTCTATTACATCCTATGCTGTACTGGTTAACTCTGTGTGAAAGTGTCAGATTAAATAGGCATCTCAGATGATACGATGTATTTGTGTTTAGGCAGCTGAATAAGTATTGTTTTGAGCGCTTAAGTCACTGAGACCAAATGCAGAAAATAAACATTTAAGTTAGTTCCCTTTTATCCCCAGCTCTACTGCTGTCTCCCAGTTCTTGTGAAGAAATCAGTGTCAACAATTAAGTTGTGGTATAGTTGTAATCTGCAGGGTGCTCCTCTGTCATAGTTCCCTTGGGTTAATGTCATTATACCCTGGGATTCTTGCAGTGGTGCGGCCAAGTTCTGTACCATTCTTCTGCGCTGCTGCCTTTAGTCTGAGGGAGAGCCCAAGCGTATGGCTGTGTCCCAGGAGTTGCCTTGTGGTGAGCACTGGGGCAGTGCTCTTCCCGTGGTATCAGCTTGACCAGGGAGATGTTAAAGGGACAGTGTGGTGCCTGTTGACGTGGTACATCTTCAAGAAATCTCTTAGCACCAACCTGCTGGAGGCCAGGACTGAACGGGCCTGTACTTTTAAGGCAGTTTAAATGCCTTAGTCCTTGAGCAAAGGACGGCTAGCAGTACGGTTTTATTCCTACTGATTGAGTTCAATAATTGTGGTGCTATGATGAGGGGAAATGGTCGTAAACTGAAGCATAGGAAATTCTGCACAAACGTGCGCAAGAACTTCTTCAGGGTGAGAGTGACAGAGCACAGGAACAGGCTGGTTCAACACAGAGAGGTGGTGGAGTCTCTTTCTCTGGAGACGTCCCAGACCTGCCTGGGTGCCTGTCTGTGCAACCTGGTCAAGGAGCTGCTTTGGCAGGGGGTTGGACTCGATGATCTCTAGAGGTCCCTTCCAGCCCCTACAATTCTGTGATTCTGTGACTGGGAGAGCTTCTTAGCCATAGTCTCTGTTTCCTTTTATTCACACCTTGCAACTCAATTAGCTTCCTCTTAGCCTGTACATTACTTTTTAGCTTCCTGTTAATACAGTGCTCAAATTACTTACAGCCGGGGCTCTTGAGTATGTTCAGTGGGTCACATCGGAGTTTGGAGCTCATTTCATGAACACTTTCCCTTTCGGTCACAATTATACTGGTTCATAGAATCATCATAGAATCTTAGAATGGCTTTGGTTGCAAGGGACCCTAGGATTCGTTAAGTTCCAACACCCCTGTCACAGGCAGGGCCACCAACCTGTTGGTTATCTTTTTTCATTTGTGGTGGTGTAACTTACAGCCAGAGCATCAGTCACCAGTGTGGAAAACCAGTTCTGCACTAAGTATTGGTCTGTTTCTAACTGTGTTTTAAAAGAATACAGCTGCTGTAATGGGATGTAGTTGTCAGCACATATGATGGTGGAATTGTTTGCAGCAGCAGAAAAGACTGTACTGGCATGGAGGTGTTTGTGTGCGTACAGGTTTGTACACCATCTTCATACTTCCTTTTAAAAATGAGTAGTCACTTCATAGAAAAACAAAACAAAAAAACCAGAAGTGTGTTTTTCAGAATTTGTCTCACTGATTTTTTTGGAGTTCAGCACAGCTCCCTAGATAACAGAATCGCTTTCAGATTTAAATTATGCATGTTTCCTGTTTCACACTGAATAAGGTAGAACAGAGGGTCCCCCATTGTTCATTCTGTTTTCCCTTTCACGTTTCAGTGCTGCCCTGAGCCATCATTTTTCCCAAACAGCCAAACGGCACTGATCCAGAACTTGATGAATTCAATGAATCAACAGCTGCTGGCTTCAATGAACTTTGTAATAATCCCCAGTTGCCTTATATTCTGCCCTTTCATCTTACCTGCTCCTCATGCTAGTTGTAATTTAAAATCCTAATTCCCAAGGATCCATGTACCGTTTCACAAATGAAGAGCTGAACATTGTTATTCCTCTATCTACAGTCCCCTGTTGAAGTAACTTATGGTAACAAGCCAAAAGTAATGGCATATGACATACTTTGAAATAAATGGCTGATTATGGTAACAGCTGAGTGTAACACCATACTAAGTGATGAAGCAAATAACTAATGAGGTAGATGTGTTGAAATAAATTTCATTCCAGCATGTCGCACTCCTCAGTGTAAGAAGGTGCTGCATTTGATTTGTATGCTTTTGTCACCAACCTGTCTGCATATGCAACTGTCAAAAGCCTCCGGATATTGCGTTGGCTTCTGGTAGAGTTTGTTGTTGAAGTGCTATCAGGTTATTTTGTGTGAATAAGCTTTTTTGGATCGAGGCCTGTGTTATGTATAAACAGTGGCTGCTCACTTTACCAGGATGGACCAGCATGGTATGGTGATAGCAAGCTGTTGGCTCCGTTGCCATGTTTCTTACTGGATGATACTTGAATTGGCATCAGTGCCATTTGCACAAATGAGCTAAAGTACTTCTAACAATAAAATTGGTGGCACCGCTCTGACGAGGAAGGGCTGTGAGACCTGGGTCTGTTCAGCCTTAAAAAAAGAAGACTCAGGGAGGTTCTGTTCCGCATCTATAAATATGTAAGGAGTGGAAGGCAAAGGAAAGACAAGGCTGAACTCTTCTCCTCTGTGTGTGGCAATAGGATGAGGGGAAATTACCACAAACTGAAATATAGGAAGTTCCACACAAATGTGCATAAGAACTTCTTAGGGTGAGGGTGACGAAGCACTGGCACAGGCTGCACAGAGAGGTTGTGGCATCTCCTTGTCTGGAGATGTTCAAGACCCACGTGGATGCCTACCTGAGCAACCTGGGCTAGGAAACCTCCCTTGGCAGTGGGATTGGGCTGAATGATCTCTAGAGGTCCCTTCCAATCCCTACAACGTGGGAACCATAGGTTTAATCTGAGGTTTTAAACTGAGCTGCTCAGTGGTTTGGGTATTTGACTTAAAGAAAAGCTGATATATGACCTCCTCATAAATGCTTCTACTTTGCTTGAGACTGACAGTGACCATGGCCTATACCCATTTTTACTTTAACATATTTTCAGTTTTTCTTGATTTTTCAGCTTCAGTACAGAAAATTTAAATACGCCTATTGAGAAACAAAGCCAACTAGAGGAAGGTCCCAAGGAATAAAGGCTGAAGGCCTGATCTGGCTTTGTCTGCTCCCACGGAATTACAAAAGCTGGATGAAACCCAAAATGTTGGACTGCGAAAGTGTTTCTCAGTTCTTGTGGGACAAATGGCACATCTCTCATAGCACTATGAAAGGGAGGTCTGTAGAGGGAGAGTGAAGCGTCCCCTGCCTCTGTATCCAGGACTGCCTGTATCTCTGGGACTTGCTCATTAGCAGCCTGTGTGACTGTTGTCCTTGTGCGTGTAGGGTCCTGCTGGAGCAGGAGGGTGAGGTCCAGTAGCTGCTGAGGCTGTGCTTGAAGGCTGCAGAATGCAAAGCTGCTGTGTTACTTAAAGGCAGCCTACAGACCACCACCTTACAAAATTATGTAGACATGGGTACTGCTTGTTAAGGCTACACAAGGTGCTGGTGAGGAACTGACTGCTGGGAAATGACCGCTGTATTGCCTTAGGGGGGCTGCTGCTAGCCTGACACTGCTCTGTGTTTCTGAAGCACAACACCCTGCAGTGGGAATGTGGGGTAGGAAGAAGTCTTCACGTAGATGGTAAAAAGTCTTCAACTTTACTTGCTGTCCGAGTATACAGCACAGTCTCGTAAGCCAAGTTAATTGGCAATGTGTGCAATAGGTCTTGGCTCCAGAAAATGAGAAAATGCTGTGGTCCACTCTGTGGTTTCCATCTAATGCCTATTTAAAATAAACATTTAGGCCCTATGTATTTGCTTCTGGTTTGCTGCAAACTTTGCTTATCTGTGTGTTTTAAGAAAAAAATCCTCCAGCTCAGTATTTTGATGCAGTCTTGCTGTTTACTTGGTTAGCTGAATTCCTCCATCTGTGGTTTCCCAGGAAGCTTCAAAAGAAAAAGGTGCTTTCATGCTTCCATCCTTCTGCATAATACTTCATGAGCCTCACCTGACTGCAACTAATGGCACCCTTTTATGTTGTCAGTGCAGGGAGCTGGGAGGAGCTGCTGGCAGTGTCCTGTTCAACCTAGTTATACTTGGCTTCTTGTTCTTCTGACAGTGCTGTGCACGCAGAATAAGAAAGACTTCAAAACCGGTTTAGAACTGATTGAGTGCAAGGGTGGGAAATGAGGGGTGGGAGCTTTAGGAAGATTCCTCCTTTGCTCCACCTTTTCAGGACCCTGGTGACTTAACGTATTATGGCCTGTAGCTGTCGGAATGAAATCTCGCAACTCCGCGCGTGTCTTCTAGTCTCTATAGCTCTAGTAGATGCCTCTTGGAATTGCATGCCACTAGGAGGGGGGAGCATGCTTGCCTTTGTACTGTTTGCAGGCTGAAACACTGACTTGTGGCATTCCTGTTAAAGTCGTCTCCCTGTGTGTGAGCTAGGTGAGTGCTTCGTGTACACGTGCATCTCAGGTGGCGGAACTGTTACTTGACTTGGACTGGCCAACTCTATTTTCATCTGGGGTGAAATGAACGTTTTTACAGTGAGCTGGACAGTGATGTTGTAGGACGTTTGTGCATGATGTAGTACATGTGCGTACTCTGCAGTAATTTGTTTTCTCTGAGGCTTGTTGCTTCCTCGTTATTTTCCTGCTTATTTTTATAATGTGATTTTTCATATACTTCTGTATTATGAATGTTTTTGTTTTTCAAGCTATCTCTGATATGCAGCTTTCATATCTTGGCTCCCAGCAACGTTGAACCTCATTGTAAAGCCCCTTCGTGTAAAAGCCATCTAGTTATAACTCTCCAAAATAAGAGGCTTGTCTCCTGAGGACCACTCCATATTGCGGGTGGAGTATAATCCTTAACATTGTTTTTTTTTTGCTTTCAAATAGCTGGGGACAGTAAGTCAAGGAGTGAGAGCTCCCTTTGTTTTATGTAGCGTGTTTTGCAGGGAAAGAATGTAACAGAGCAGAAAATGAAGAAAGACATAAAAGAATTTCAGCTCAAGGAGGTCAGATCCATCACAGGCTTAGCGTTGCCTTCAAAGATGCCTGGGACAGGTGGCGGTTGAAGACAATCAGAGGAGAAGCATCCGCTAGCGCTGAGATAAGGGATTCTTGCAGAATCCTGCTATCTGGTCCCAGTTTGCTTTGATGTAACTGCTAGAGAAGACTTCAGGGAGCAGGCTACTGCTTCCCTCAGTGATAGGCTGCTGTTGTTCAGCCTAAGGTCTCATTACAGTGGTCCTTGAGGATTAATCATCTGTAAGGTTTACATGGCAATGGTTTTGTTTGCAGACCCAGACGGAGACCTTGGTACCACCTGTACAAAGCATTATTGCATTCTTTCATTCTATTTTTTTTTTTTTCAAGTAGCTCATATTTAACAATATTTGACAGAAAGTAAAACCAAACATCTAGCCTTTTTTCTCTTCCGCTTTGGCTATTACCGAGTTTTTGTTGAGCACAGCTTGAGCAGCCCTTTGCAGTCACTGAACCATTAGCAGTGTATTGTCACCTCCTGGTTACCCCGCTCAGCCTCCTGCTTTTGGCAGTTTTTCTTTTCTTTTCTTGCCCCTTAAAGGAGGGAAGTGATGATGTTTGGTTGTGGATTCGGAAATCATCCCACTGCTGTTTGTTTGGTGTGCCTGCACTGGTGGGTTTTACATAAATGCCATTTTGTTCAAGGAGGAGAGTTCAGGATATGGCATTGTCGTAAATGTTCGGTGGTAATTTATTAAAATAGACTCATCTGCATCTGTTATGGTGTGTTTACGAAAAAACATTTACCATTCTTTTCAGAGGGCGAAGTCTTTTTTCCAGTGGAACTAGCAGCAGGCAGAGCACGGCAGTAACAAAGTGGAAATCAGGTACTGAAGTTTGGGATGCAATAGGAAGCAAGTGCTTTCCAGCTCCTTAATGTATTGTGTTAGTGGTACAGTTTCTACCGAACACTTCATTATGTATCTGTGTCTTGAAGATGAAAAAAAGACATAGAGCTGCAATTCCAAACAAAGTAACAGTTACTCTGAACTGGGTTTTTTAATTCAGCATGGGCTCTAGACTTCTTCACTGAAGAAAGTGTTGCAAAGTCAGTTGGATGCGAGGACATTAAGATGGTGGGTGAGGTAAAAGATAAAGGTTCATGTCGGATGGGTGGAAACAGTGACCTTAACGCAGAGGATGAGGTGAACTGTCAGCTCTGTGTGCGGTGAATAGTGTGAGGAATTCATTTCTGCCTTGCCATAGAAGTCTTCAAATTTTTCTGAACTCACACTGATGGCATCAGTTAAAATCATGAAAGCAGGTTGTGTATTATATTTTAAAATGAACAAACAAGAAAGATTTCTAACAGCAACAAAAAAAAAGCATCGATATCTGTAAGTTGAATCGTTCTGAGGTAAAATAAAGAGTTGTACATTGTTGTTGCCCATTTGGTGATTTTACCTTAAGTATAAATCAAAAGAGCACCTTCAGAAATTTTCTGGGTTGTTTTTCAAGTGCTCTGTTTGGAAGGTATGTGGTATGCTAAAGTGTGCATGTATTGCATTTATAGCATATTAGTTTTCTTTACGTGTAGAAGTGTCACAGGAAACCCTATAGCTAATGCTGGCTATATAAAATAGTATTATTCTATTATTAGCATATATATAGCTATGACCTTCCTACGCTCTTACGTTTCCAAACTGCACATAATTTAAGAGTAATGCAAAAATTTAATTTTAACTGTATCTGTGAAGGTAGTTAAATTCTGCCCATGTGAATTGTTTCCCTAATAGCTAATTCTGAGAGAACGGGAGGATGGGAGAAGTAGAAACTAAGAAAAAAAAAGATTAAATAAAGGTAATAAAAAATGTCATGATCTGAGGTGCCGTAGATCCCTTTAAGACCTGTCTTCAAAGAATTACAAGCAAATTCTTGGCAGCCTAACTTTATACACACAGACACACCTGTCTGATTTATATAAACACATACTCCCAAGGGCTGTAGCCATAGATTTGATACAAATATTGAAAATGTGCATAAATAGAATAATCTATGCTTACTGTCTCCAAGATTCAAATACCTCGAATAAAGTGATGTTTAATCCATGTACCCTTCTTTAATTTTATATTAGAACTAGTTGTCAGCAATTTAGACTTTTATAATGCTATTCTGTGGGTTGCTGATTCATTTCTGACTTCATAAAATACAGGGAATGCAAGAACTCTTCTTCCCCTGCCGCAAGACAAAGGCATGAACGTTGCCTGTAGTATGTATTGAATTTATTGGGTCTTGCGTGATTTCAGTGTTAGGTGCCACCGTGAAACGTCTTCTCATACTCAAAGTCGATGCTGCAGTTTAACAGCAGTTCATAATACAACACACTGTGTGTTAAGTGTTTCAGACAGAAAAATACGTTCAGCTGGAGTGACCCAAAATGAGTCTCTCTGCAAACAGCCCTTGCTTCTTTGCTTTCTCATCCTATGCCGAAGAAGGCTGAATGTGACAAAGAGGAGAGATTTTTCAGGCAGCTTGATGGGAATGTGATGCTCCTGCCCATGGATATGTTGTCTGTAATGAAGCAGCAAGCTGTCTTCTGGACTGTAATGCTGACTCCTGTGCTTGTGTTTATCCAGGCTCTTGGAGTAAAGTAGGCAGCTCTCATACTATTTGTAAATGTTACCATGGTATATGTACAAATGTGAGTGTTGGTATTTTCTAAATAACAAAAGTACTTAGTAATCAGTGAGAATCAGCCATCCTGGAAGTTCAAACCGTAAAGTTCAGCCATTCTTTCATTGTGAGAAGAAAACAATATATGAAAATGAAACCTCAGTTTTTTGACCCGCTGTTACATAAACGAAAAATACGGTAATTGATTTTGCTCAATAGGGAAACAGGCATGGAAAATATAACTCCTGAAAATGACTTTTCCAGTAAGTTATAAACAACTATAGAGTTTTGTAAGTCCTTTCATAAATCTACTACAGCAGGTGCTACTAGAAGCCTATACATGTCTATATAAATATACAGATGTGTGTATATGCATATACATGTGCATTTATATTTATATTACATATATTAAAAAATTCTTTGGGGCTTTACACATCTGGTTAGACTAGAAGTTTTCAGTGGTAGCAAATTCTGTATTTTGTATTATTACAAGTAGTACCATGTTACATTTTTTATTGACGAGGAACAGAATTGTGATTGAAACTGATTTCAGGTTAGCACGTGTGGAAAAAAATAGTTGTTTAAAGTAGATCTTATGCTTATATCAGATTGTCTTTGAATTTATAAGGTACTTAACCAATCTGAAAAGGAAAACAAAAGTAAAAAAAAAAGCACTGTGTACATGTGCATGAAGTATTTGCATATTTATATGCCATTGAGGAGCAGAACACTGTCATTGATATATACAACTTCATTTTTGAAGTTGTAGATATCGATGTTCAAGTAGAAATTCACGCTCAAAATGCCAATTAAATGTAGCACAATTTGTCAGAACTGCTGGGATTCACTAGTTAAATTGTTTCAGAGAATTTTAGTTACTAACTCTCGTGTTAAACAGTAGAGGTTGAAGTCATGTTAACTAATAGTCTGACTAGGAAATAAAAAAGCTGGATGGATTTCCAAGCTGTCTTCCTCCAGAACCGTTTAAGTTCTCCTCTTGTGTAACTCCTTTTCCTTTGATCTTCTCTTTCTATCAAGTTCTTCCAGTCTTTTTTGCCTCATTTTCTATGAAATCCTCTGGAAGCTCCTGTCCTTTCCAGCCTTGGTTTCATCCGTACTTGAATGTCTACAGCTTTTTCTAACCTTTGTATTCTTTCTTCCTGGCCTGCCTTTCAGAGTTAGAGCCACCTGAGGTTTACTTCATTGCCTTATGTTCATGCTGCATGAAGAGAAACCCTTCACAATGTAGGTTACTTCTGTGTAAAGAAATACACAGCAGATTCTGTTATGAGTTCACACGTGCTGCAGAGCTTATCACTTAAGCAGCTCTTGAAAAGATTTGGACACCGAGTAGGATCAGCTCAATTCTTTAATATCTGTCTGAGCACAAACTGCCACTTAGGAAGAAATACAGGTCTTTAGTATAAGGTGTGTGGCTAAGGGGCTTTCCTTGCTTTGGGTGGTATGAAACAGTTGGGGGTCTGGCCTTGGCTCTGCAGATTGGCGAAGCTTGTTTAAAGAAGCTGAGGATCTCATCCTGTGAAGTGTGCCAACTGATTGTAGGCTTGTTGGGCATGAAACTCGTTCCCGTCCAAAACAGCTGAAGGCTAGCAAGTATGTTCAAATTTAGATCTCGATATGTTCATAAAGCAGGAGAGCAGAAAAAGGACTTCTTAAAAACAGATCAACTTAGAAGTGATGCCAAAGTGATTTTGGTCTGTTGTCTATTTCGCTGTTTCTTGGTACGTGCCTTATTTTTACAAGGTGCAGTTTGGGAGAAAAGAAGGAATTAAATCTTTTTGCTTTCTTGAGCAGTTTTCTAAGATACTGAAAGAGTTGTTAAACATGATTGTTCAGAAATAAAGTTAATATAGCAAAGCTAGTAGTGGGCAGTGTTTTCATCACTGTTCCGTGTTATTTAAAAAAACAAAACAAAAAGAAACAAAACTCCAGGGGCTGATGAAGGGAAGCTCCATGTCACGTGTTCTGTGTGAAGGACGATTTATTTTTCAAAGAAGTGTGCACAGACTCATTTCCCATTTGTAGCAACTGACAAGTATAGCATTAGAGATTTGTTGGAGATGTTTTTGGCAAAGCCACGAATAAAAATCTTTGTCTAATGTGCTAAACCCATGCCTTACTAAATAACTAGGAAGACTTTCGTGAAAGTGGATTCCAGTCCCTGTTGCTAGCCTGATTTTGAGGTTGGGTTACTGTTTTAAATCTTCATTTTATAGAAATTCTTCCCAAGCCGTTACACTGGCTAGAATTTTTTTTCACCTGAAGCTTCTTAAAATCTGAGATTGGGGCAGTAATTTGGTAGTTAAATGCTGTTTAAGCAGTATGTAATCACTGCTCTAGGAGCCACATGGAGTTCAATACAGTGATGTAAATCTCTTCATTTTTCAAAAATGCTGAGCATCTAGAACTTTTTTTGGAAACTCTTCAGGGCTTGGTTATTTGAAATTGAAGAATGCTTCCTTGAACATGGTAGAATTTCTACTGCATTTCTAGTAAGCTGAATATTTTTGAAGACTCAAAAGGCCTAACTTCGAGTTCTGTTTTCTGAAAGTCTTGTGTTCAACTTCTTGCTCTGAATTTGAATGTCTTATTTGTGTGTATTTTGCCTGCATTCAAGTTGAAAATATGCTGTGCTGTAATGGATGTGGATAATTTTGCTCAGGTGTTGCCAAGTGGTCAGTGAATGCAGCAGGTCCCAGAGGAGCAATTGTCAGTCTTGTCAGTTCTACTAACACCTGTATTTTAATGTGACGACCCATTTTTCCCAATTATTGATTTTTACAGAGTTTTGCAGTAACTAGATGTTCCTCTCAGTATGTCTTCTCTCGACATTTACTCATATCATCGTATTCTAAAAACCTCAACTTGTTACAAGAAATGTCTTGAAGTTAAGCATCTGCTTAATTGTTCTCCTTAATGAGATTATTGTCCCTAATAAGGTGAGTTCACATAATGAGGCAGAAACACTGGGTACCCTAACTGACGAAAAAAGGTTGTATGGAGAGAGCAGTGCAGGGACCTCATGGGAAATTCCTACATGAGAGCACTCATTTTATTAGTTATGCTCACTAAGTGACAACAGTGAAGTTAACCTGTCTCGTGGTTTATGTAATCCCAGCATTTATAAACATGAAAATTAGCATTTAAGGCTGTCATATCTCTTACACCGCTCACATAGTAAATAAGCACATTCCTATCAGCTTTAAGCAACATTAACTCAACACCAAGTAATTACTACTTGAAGCTTTCATCTGGAGGTAGAAAACAGGCTAATCTGTAAGTACTGGTTTGAAAACTCCATGGCGTGCAGTCTCAGTTGTAATGTCAAAGTACTGAGTTCTACACGAAAGCCTTACGAGACAAAGTAATAAAACCAGTGTATTATGCTAAGTACTTATTAATGATATATTCATTACAACCCCAAGTGTGAACCATTAATTATGCACTGAATTTGTACAAATTTATAATAATCTGTTATAAACACTTCCTTTTGATCTCTCTGTACAGAATTGCACAGGAAAATGTCTGGACGTTTGGACGTCACGAGTGCTAAACAGAAATATTTGCGTTCAGATAAACCTATGAAGTGTGTTTCTTAAAGCAGAACAGCTTGATAACATGAAGTAACATAATTGTAAAATCTCATCAGTTTAGATAAAGTTTCAGGTTTGAGGTGAAGTTTTATTTCTGTTTACCCCATGAGGATAAATGTTCATTGCAAAGGGTCAAATTTATGTCCATAGCCACTCCTTCCTTTGCTTTCACATTGCTAAGGTCTCCGGAGTGATGTGTTAGGTAGGTACGCTTCTGTCACTTAGTAACGTTAAACAGACTTTTGAAATAAATTGTATTTAGGATGGGCAGTTTGGACCAAGATGAGGTGGACTTAAATCTTTCTGGATATCCCTAGCGTTTTCCAAGATCAAACACTTTCTGTGTCTTTTCCAGGACCCTGGAAGTGTTCCTGTGTTAGGAAACATTTGGAAAGCAAATGTCTTCCAAGGTGACTGAAGTTCAGTTCAAACTTGAGCTTTGGCAAAGCTTTCGGAGGAGCAAATACCATGAAGGGAGGTTTTTCACTTCCAAAATGCCCACCTAAGTTGCAGTTAAGAGTGCATCTCACCATGATAGTAAATCAGCTGATCTTTAGTGCCGTATTCACATTCTGAATAAAGTGGTCTCCAAAGTAACTAGAGCCCATTGAGGCTCTACGGCTTCTTCAACGTTCCGAGCCATAGCAGTAGTGTTAAATAAATGGATATTTATATGTGTAGCAAGAAACACAAACAATAGGTAACGGTGAGGTTGAATTGTGTCCTGGTTACTTTCCCGAGGTGCTTCTTAGTGAAGATGCATTTGCTCAAAGAAATTTTTGTTCTTGATAAAATAGAGCAGTGAGGTGTTTTATTCCTGTCTGCTTATTGGCAGCAAATAAAATACTTAATTTTAATTACAGGGAATTCGTGTACTTGCTGACATCCATACACAGCAGTCATCAAGTGGTGCTCCTGATTTTCTTGGCTTCTTTTGTTAGCACTCATGCTTAGGAAGAATAAAGGAAAAAATACAACTAACCCTCATTACAACTCTTCACGAAGAGACTGGGAAGGGTATAATGAGCAGCAGTGTGCTGATATGTTTTTATAAATATTAGTTTGCTGCATACCACAACAGAGAGCGAATACATGCAATTACTTGCAAATTTCTTCAGTGTTTGTACTTATAAATCTCTGCCTAAATCTTCCCAGCTGGGAGTTAGGGTAGTCTTTCTGCTGTGGAAGCAGGGCTTTGTTCTCATGTTCAGCTTCAGCTCGGTCTGGAATAATTCAGAAACGTATTAGATAGATTGCTGCTCCCAAAAGGCATAATGAAATAACCTTCACTCCCTGCCTTAGGGAAATAAGCACACAATCACAGTTTGGGCAGATTTCTCGATTAAACAAAGAACTAACTGTGCACAAATTGCTCCATAACAATTTGTAAAGAGTACACTTTATAAATTTCTTGCAGATGTAAAGCTGATATTTTTTAATCAGAACGACAGGGCAGTTCAAGTCAAAACGTCTTCAGTGTTTTCCCTTTGCTCTATAATTAGTATCAGAAATATTTAGATTTAAAATGGAATTGCTAACACATCCTGGGTTACTTTTAATTTGTTTTTGGGAGTCAATGAAATGTGATGTCAAACCAAAGCTAAAATCTCCATTTAATATATACGGTGAACCTAATCCATCTGGAATGGATTCGGGATAACTTTGTGCTGTCAATTTTTATTTTGTTTAATTTCATATGGTGTTCAGCAAAGGAATGAGAAGTTATTGCGCTTAATGTTGTTGTGACTTAAGGTGTTCTCTGGTCAAATTATTCAATAGATCAAAATCAGGCTGTGGTTGTTGCTGCTAAATGTTGTTTAGAATAGGACATTTAGGAGATTTTTAGCAGCTTTCTATTGATAGAACAAGACGTGTGTGTCATGCAAAAAGCATGCAGTATTTTGATGAATTAGATGGCAAGTCTAGGGGCCCAGTAAACAGAACTTTTTTTTTTTTATTGGGCTTTGTTTTGAAATGGAGGGCTTCTATTGTAAAAGAAAATACCACTCAGGTATCATTCTGATGCCCTACTGCAGACAGCTTCTTAGGTGGGTGTCTGCATCGCTGGCCCTGGTTCTCTTTTTGTCTCTATCCAGATTGCAGAGCTGAAGTCAGTAGAGGTACAGTCCTGTAACAGAAAGCAGGACCTGTCCCCCTCTGCTTTGTGTGTCGTGCGCTGAAGAGGAGCTGCTGCACGTGTATCAGCACAGCTATCAGCACATGCCAATAGCTCCCATTCCTATGAGCTTGATGTTCAATTTCAGCTTAAACAGTTCTGATTAAAAAAAAAAAAAAAACAAGGAAAAAAAAACAACCAGATGAGCTTTTCTTAAAACACGTGCGTCTCCTTGCCATGAAGTGCGCTGCTTTCCAAAACAACATAGTTTGAGTAGTACGCAGACTGCTGCTGAACTGACTTTAGGATACCAAAGGTGTCAGTGCAGGTTGAGGAGATATTCCTGCAAAGCTGTGGCTGAGCCTTCAGGATCCTTGGTGTTCTCCCCCAGAGCATCATCTTCTGGGAAGTCCTATGCAATGCCCTGTAATGCCAGTAAGTTATGAATTGGGAATGTTATGGCTTGGAGGCTCTCTGCAGTGTTTTAACCTTTGTGGCTAATGTACTGGCCCTGCTGGCCTGACACTGTCACCTTCGAAGGAAATGTGAGAGGCACAAGCAGGAAGCATAAAACCTCTTCCTGGATGCACTTAGTAGCAGGATTGGAAATTAAAGTTGTGCAAGCTTTGCTGTGGTTTGGGTGCGAGTTATAAGTGGGGAGATAAGAATACGTGCATAAGTTGTTGCTAAGACTGCCCTCAACGCACATCGGCATGAGTGCCTAGCACACGTGCTCATTGTCTGTGCTCTGTACGCCTGGATTAGTGTCTAAAAATGTGTAAAAAAAAAAAAAAAAAAAAAAAGATAAATACTAACGTGGTTTTGGGAGGGAGGAGTGCTAGGGCTGCCCTGTTAGGGCTGCTCACTGTGGAAGGAGGCAGCAAAATGCTAACTGGCATCTTGAGGTAAAGAGGAAAAAGACGCAACTGCATTTACTGGAAAATTCATCTTATCTTTTACTCTGCTTCATGTTTGACAGGACCTTCTGACAGCTTTTACGCATCAAGCAGATATAGAACACTGCTCAGACTACCTATATTCTGATAGCTGAACCCAAGGTTTGGAAATGAACTTTGCAGTTATAGTGGACATTTAATTAAATACAGTGTCGTTCTGCCAGTAGAGCCTAGCTATTGCTTGAGGTGCTCTGCTTTTACACTAGAGAATCTGCAGTGGCATGTTGAACAGGAAGGCCCCAGCTTGGTTTTCTTTTAAAATTGCATTTAAATGTACACTAGATACACATTCATCACTTTAATCTAAACTCTACTGTAAATTAACATGTATAGCCTCTGAGATCATACACTTTCACAGAAGTACTCTAATGAAACTTGGCAGCTTTCACCCAGTAACATCATTTGTTCCATTCACTAGCAAAAGCAGACCTCAAACAAGTCAAAACTGTTTTCAGTAATGAGTTCCATTATTTTTCTTTATGTTTTTGGAGTCTCAAAAGCCTCCTGTCCCGTGTCTTTATTTTACAATAAGTCAAAAAGCACGACAAGCCTGAAGCTGTATCAAAGGAAAGCTTTTACGTGTAAGATCCTGAGATGTTTGTCATTTACAGTAACCAAGTGTGGGACTTCAATTAGCGTGAGTGACTTGTCAGTGAGGAAGCTTTCTTCTCTGAACTGGTACATTAGCTGCTTGATGTTCACAGATGCTACTACATGTTAAATTGCCTGTCATGTGGATGATTCAGTTGTAGTGTTTTGCATCCCCGTTGATACTCATATAATGCCAACGTGAAAGCCAGATGCTAAAGTAAGCTCGTAAATACGTGTATAAAGGTTTTGTTTGAATTACATATTTCTGTTGGCCTCATGTTAAAGTGCATGCTATTTATTACAGAAACACCACTGAGGCATGGATGGTGAATGAGTTGGTCACAACCGTATTTTATCATCAGGAAATGAAGTGACTGCTCAGTTTTGGGGTGGGAAGTGGGGCGAAACTTGACGTGCTGTCTTTCTCCTCCGTAGGAGAAACCCAGCATAATTCAGTTTTGGCTATCTTAACATATGAAATTGGTAAAAAAAAAATAAAATAAATAAAAAAAAAATAAAGAAGAAAGAAAAGGTTACAGGAAAGACCCATTTGTGCTGCCTAAAAACGAACATATCTGGGGAAGTTACAGGAGAATTTCCATGCAGTTTGCCTGTTGAGTGAGCAGTGATGTTTGCTGTGGTTACTGTTAGCCTGTCATCCTGTTTAAATGGCATGTGGCCCACCTTCAGAAACAAATAATTCCTTTGCAGAGCAGAGGCTTCAATTCAGAGTTCAGAGTTCAACCTCTCAGCTCAGAGCTCTGACTTGAACTTAGAATGCAGCGGCAAAAGCTGAATAGAAAATGGGCTGCTTCACTGCAACTTGAGATACTTTGTTTGTACAGATCTAACATTTCTGCTGAAGGGGATATTTAAAGAAATACTTTAAATTTATCCTGTTCCTAACTATTGTGCTTGATTGTGTAAATATGCTAATAAACAGGAGATGCTTAGAAGTTCTGGACTTGCGTGTTTTCAGGCAAGTTTTTCCTTTTATTCTGGTGGCTACATATAATGGCTGTTAGTCTAGGAATTGTAGTGGCAAGAAAGTCTATTGTAGTATAAATATCTTGAAAATTATTGCCTGTTTCAACAAGGGATTTGATGACCCCCTGAAGTTTTCCACAGAAGTCAGTGTTGGTCTGCAAGTCATTGGTGGGTCAGATGATGTCTTTCAATACATCTGAATGGATTAGCTTCACTGTGTCTTCAGGATCCATTCTGATAAGCTCTACAATTCAGTATTTTTTGGAAGCAGGATCAAAGAGGAAAAAAATTGTCTTAATGATAGTCTTTTATTTGTTAAGTACCTCTTTATGTGTATATAAGTTCTTAAGTAATCAAGAAAAAGACAGAGAACATTAGTAGATGTTCTATGCTGCTGTGATCTCTGATTTATAACGTGCTTGGCATTCCCACCAGTTAATCCACATTGCCTGATAGAGTTGTATCATGGATCCACTAAAAGCAGGGGAAAGAGATACGAAGCCTCTCAGGTGAAAGTGCCTTGCTGATAGAAGAAGAATGAGAAATGTCCATCCCGCTTTCTAACTATTCTAGGCTTGGATTGCTTTTTTTCCTATTTATTTTTTCTTGGCTTCTGCATACTTTGTATTTCATTTCTGTCAGACCTTTTTCCTTCTGGTTTCACACACTGCCTGCAGCATACTTAGATACTGATTAATGGGAACCTTGACTCAGAACACCTGGCTACGAGTCTTCAGTTTAACAGAGGATAAACTTGAGGGCAGAGATCTCATGTACCTCATTCCTGATGATCAAGTTTAAACAGCAGTCTCTTATATTTGATGCTCACCGTCTAGTACAAAAGTTCTATTACTTAAGCATCTGCTGTCATCTGCCTTCATCGTGACTCAGCAGCGTCTCAAGGGTTTTACTGATACGTCGTATATTTTTTCTTTACTTTCTGTGATGGAGTATCCATAGGTAGCTCCTCCTCTTTCTGTGAAAGAAGAAGGTGCCCCTTGTCCTTTTACGTGACTCTACCTATGGTTAGATGTTTCATCATGGAATTCCAAAACAGCTTCCTGAGGTGGCCATATTTCAGCTACCCGTGTTTCTGTTGCTTTGTACATTTATGTATATACCTTGTTTTTCAAAGCTTTCATTACAAGGTCCATATATATTTTTTTCTCTTTTTTTTTTTTTCTCCTTATAGAGAAGCGTGTGGTTGGAAGATCAACGCTAAAAATTAAGATGAACATAATGAGGGGAGACAGAGCTGGGTTACTGGTTGTATGGGAACTGTTGAATCACGGCCTGAACTACTTATTAATCACCTGAGGCAAGCACTGATTCAGCCACAGGAGTACAGGTGAAGGCAATTCACCTGTATGGCTGGAAGCGGGTGGAGTCTGGCTCCACCTCTCCCAGACCCCATTTAAGGGCTGACCAGCACTGGGGAAGGTTCTCTTGTTGGAGACCCCTGCCCTGTGGAGTTCTGGGTGAGCCTCAACCATCAGCAACGGGTGATCCTTTCCTAATTTACTGGTTGTCTTTATACCGTCTGGATAAACCATACAAAATATACCATACACCTCCATTATTTTCTGTGGATGCTATTCTTTTGGGTTATTCACCCTACACTAGTGTAAGGTGTTACCTTGGGCCTTTCTTGGCATTGTGTTAAAAATACCTTAGTCCAAACACGAAGCTTTTGAATGGGTGAACTTAGATGTGAGTTTTCTCACTGAAGTACTCAAGTCTAAGACACGTGTAAAGTAAGTATACATGTAAGTAATACATGTATGTAGCATTCAATTAGCAGAATACTCATCCTAAAGATGAAATGTGTCAGCACTTTGGATAGCAATCTTGTCACTGAATTCTCAGATGCCCATCATATATAATCTGTTCTCCCACTCTGTAATTCACATTTTGCATACTAAGGTTTCTTGTGGAACATTTCTTGTATCTATTTCTGTGTTATCTATAAGTAATAAGGGATTCCATCCGTGTTCAGGGCTTTATTTTTCTAAGTATCTTTTCTGAGGAAATGGCCTTAAGTTGCACCTGGGAGGTTCTGGTTGGATATTGGGAAAAACTTACCCAAAGGAGTGGTCAGGCTCTGGAACGGGCTGCCTGGTGTGGTGGTTGAGTCACTGTCCCTGGAAGTGTTGAGGAAACGTGTAGATAATACTAAGGAACGTGGTTTAGTGGGCACCATTGGTAGTAGGAGAATGGTTAGACTAGGTGGTCTTTGAGGTCTCTTCCAAGCGTAACAATTCTATGACTCTGTGATTTAAACTCTTGCAAATCATGATTCTGCCTTGTTTTGAACATGTTTTTTAGTCCTTTTCTGTACTTCAAAAAAATGTTATTGAAAGCCTAATAGTTTCTGTCCACAGGCTGGACGCTTGCTATGGCTGTGCTTTGTTTCTACTATACATAAAACCATAATTCCTGCTGCCTCTTGCAGGGCCATGCAGTTGGCATTTTGTAAGCTCCTTCTTGGAAGGTTTCTTCTGCTTGTCTCAACAGATCTGAGACTTGCTACCTTTGCTACTTTGTTTTGTTTTCCCTCTAGAAACTGGGCTCTCATCTGGCCTAGTTTAGCCTGCTGACTGGCAAATTATCTCTGTTTTTGTAAGCGTTAATCCTGGAGTGTTTTTTGGAGCATTTGATATTCCTCTCCAAATCTGCATGTTTAACTCACCTGTCTGAAAACATTAAGAGATTAATGTAAATCCTTCCCCCCTTAGGAAATTTTATAACCAGTGGTATCTCTTAGAATTTTTTTTTAAGTTTCAATAGTCTTTCTGCTGTACAGTTTTGTACTCGCATTTCTTCACACAGTCATCAACTGTGGAACATACCTAATTTTTCTGATCCAGTAGTAGTGAACTTTGGTCGTAAAGATGTGTTGTGGTGCTTGTAGAATGCCTGTGAGTCAGTGCTCAGGAAGTGAGCACTGTGCCATGATCAACATTCAGGTGAAATTTGCTTGCAGTTGGGAATTTGAACGCAAGGCTCAACAGGTAGCTCTCCTGTTGTAGCTAAATCAGAAAAAATCTATCAGCAGCACAGTGAACTGTGTGAAGTCTTCCAAAGTAGTGAAGACCACCACTAAGTGGCAACATCTACTAAAGGTATTAACCCAAACAGAGAAGTGCAAAGACTTAAGAGGATGCAATGGGAATGTGGTAAAAGGTATATTGTGTACTAGCCCTGGTAGGTGAACAAATACTGTGGAAATGAAAACGAAACAGTAAGGAATTGATAGTGGAAAAGAAAAGCTCTTGAAAGAAACAATCATTGAACTTGGAAATGGGAGCAGAGGTTTCATTCAGTGAGGATCAGCTTTGCAGATGCACAGTGGCAGCAGTCTGTCTTAACTTGTTGAGGTGACCTGTGTACCTGTAACCCCGCATACCTTAATAGAAGTGTTTATCAGTAAAACATCCATTTAATTGTAGAAGCATGGAATCTTCTAAGACTAGCTGTCATTACCTTTTAGAATATACCACAGTACAGCTCTTCAGCATGGAAAATCTGATACTGCTTGTTGGCATGAAACGAATTTGTGCTGAACAGAAGATAGGAGTCATTTTATTAGTGAATGATGGACACCATCTATGCTATACCCAACTAAGTTTACACAGCTTACCATATCCATCTGTACTAAACGTAATGCTTTATATATTTAAAACAGACAGACTAAAAAGACTGCCAGAAATATCACTAGCCATCAGGGTTGTTTTTTATTTTTCCTTTTCTATGTCTGTACTCCTACTTGACTAAAAAATTAATTCATGCAAGGTAGCAGGGCAGTAACAGAATATACAGCCTATTCTGAAGGGTAAGATATTTGTAGAAAAACAAATTATTAGTAGGAAATTCAAACGCTGAAGGAGAGATTGGAGAGATGCACGGAGGACTTTGTTTGCATTGTGTGGCTGTTCTTGGCTTCTGTCAGCCAAGCCCAAGGTGACAAGTTGTTGTTTCAAAGGGCTCTGCAGGAATGTTAAATGGTTATAGTTATTTAATACTTACACTCTGTTAAGTGACAGACTCTTTATGTAAGTCTTTGAAATGCTTTTCAAGCATGCACTAGTTTGCAAGACTGGAGGCTGCCCTCTTTTACAGGTGAGCCTCAAGGTCTTACTTAAATCCTGTGATGGGGTGGAGCTGGGGAAATTATCCAGGGGTTTCTGCATTAACAGATCTCTGCTTTTTTGTTGTGGCATAGGGTTGGTTTCCACTAGGTTGACCAACTGTGGAGATTGGTGGCTGGTGTACGGAGTCCCCTTTTGCCCATCGTTACTGAGAACTGCTCATTTTGACAGAAATTTAGACAGAAAACTAAACAAATGGCACCTGGAGCCCTACTGGACAATCTGGCAACTTTTCAGGAGGGTAGGGGAAACCTAAAAACCCTTCATATCAAGGAACAAAGCTGAATTACAGATTGTTTTTGGTGTTCACTCTGAGTAAGTGCCATCCGCTTTCCTATCATATTATGAGCTTTACAGTTCTTTCCAAACACCGAAAACAGCATGCTGTCAAATGTCTCGTGTTCCTGAAGAAAACTACCTACCGTTAGTTTAGTCTTTGAGTGATATATAAAATGTATATTTGTATATTTATTTGGAAGTTGTGGTGGTCAGAGTTTACTCTTCGTAAAGTCGAAAGCAATTCCTCCTTGCGCACACATGCTTGTTTACTTCAGGGAATGTGTCTTTCGGAAATCTCTAACTTTAATCTCTGCTGAGGAGCCTAATTTTAGGTCCTTCTCTTTCTGTCTTGGCTCTAATTATTGCATTCTGCATTGTCTTGAATTCGGTCACTCCTTTGTGTTCTGTGAAGTATTCTGAATGGTTTTGCTTGCTTTGTTTGCAGCTAACTTTCAAGCTGCAGTACACTGTTTTATGTTACGTGATTATTTCATCTTAGAATATCTCCACCACACAGTTCATGCACTTTATAATTAAAAAACATTTGTAATGAAAAACTAGATCCAAGCAATGAAAGACAAGGGCAAGACATGATCGTGCATCTAGGAAGAAAACAGCAACAACCCAAAGCTCACGATATTAGAGCTTTTTTTTTTTTTTTTTCTCATCAGTTGATTCTTTTTGTCATCAGATGTTCTTCTTTCCTAACTTGTCTTGCCAGCAATGTAGTAAAATATTTATACTTTGAATATACTTTGGAAAAACTGTAATTTTTACAGCACCTGGGAAATTACCTCTGAGACCCTTTGTAACACCCCTTGCCGTCCCTTTATGCTGTAAGAAGAAAATGTTAGATCGACAGAAGTCAGTATGAGAATTCAAGACAGTGAAGTTACGTTAAAGCCTTCAATACTCATTAATTCAGATTTTTTCACTCAGTGGCTGCATTTTTTATGAATAGATACTTGATATCTAAAAGTGGAATACATGCAGCCCACGAAGAAAAATAGCTTTGTTAAAAGTGAACGAGTCAGGCTGCTAGAAAATACCCGTAATGCTAGGAAAATATCGTATTATGTGACAGTAGTTGCACATTTTTGAAGCATGACCAAATAACATATCGCTCTGAGCATTCCCCTACCCTCTTGTTGTTTTTTTTCCCCCCTGGAACTCAGAGGAAATGGATACTACACACCCACCCATTCACAGAAATCCTGGCGAGAAGCCAGCTTCCCCTCTCTCTCTCTTCATCTAATGTTCCAAGCTCCGGTCTCCTTTCCCCATCCCCTTTCTCACTCTTCTCTGCAGTTGCTGCCTGCCAGATTTGTACCTATTTCGGCAACAAATGAGCTCTATACGGCCCTCCCAAAGGGGTCTCCTCGTATTGCTCATTACCCATACAGATCTTTATCCTTAGTGCTTCCAAAACCTTGCATTTATGCAGGCTTCTTGCTTACTGGATTTTTTTTTTTTTCTTTTTAGCTGTTACTTTATTTCCTTATCCTCCATCGAATTCTCCTTGTTCTTGTCTGTCATTTTAAGTGTCTGTATTGGCATAGGCTGCTGCCAGCAAGAGGGGGAAAAAAAGTTAAGAAGCCCTTGCAGACATCCGTACAACGGATCTTTGCCAATACTTCTTTCCCACCCAATTTGGCAGAAAGAGGAATACCTGTTGTGGTGGCAGTGGCTCCTCAGCCCCCCCCCCAGATGCCCTAGCTGGAGTGGTCTGGCAGGGTTTAAAGGCAATGCAACGTGCATCTGTGCCAGTACCTGGTGGCTTGGGGCTGAAGCTGTCAAGTGAAAAACGGTGTGTACTGAATTGTCCCCATAGTGATTCTCAACTGCTTGGGCAGTGTGGATTTTGGATTAAGTCCAAACTCCTACATATATATATATATATATTTTTTTTTTTCCTCCATGTTGGGGTTAACACTGCATGAAGAGGCACTGGGGTATTAAATAGAGAACATTGGCTGGAAAAGCTCTTCCCAGCAGACACCTCTGTAATTTATTTGATTGGCTGGAAACTCCCTGGCCTGCTTTAGTCTTCCATCTGCTAACGGATGGGAAGCTTTGAGCCACTGTAGGAGGGTGGATGTGTCCGTATATGTCAAAGAATGCCTAGCACAGCGGCGCCCTGCTCTAGGTGCTGGCTCTGTTTGTGGCTTTGCTGGAAGTGCTGAAGAACTGTCCTTGAAGCATTAGTTTAGCATCCTGCCATGAGCGGGCTTGTTCCCACTCACTCTTAGGTGCTGGGGTCAGCACAGAGCCTGTGGGTCCATCCCAACCGGTGTAGTTGTGGTGGGTGCTGGTGCATGTGCCCACCGGTGCCCCCACCAACTCTGGTGCTGATGCCAGAAATGGAGGGTGCTGTGCAGGCTGCTCCAGCTGGAGGTTTGCTGCCTGGGTAAACAAGCCAGGACTTTAGCTGTGATGCCAGACTTCGTGTTAGCAGGGCTCTGCTGTTGTACCTTTCTTCTTTGCCATTTCTGGGCTAAAGGGGAGCACACCAGGTCTTTGCCATGTGATTTGAGTGCGAAGGACTTAGCTCCTGATTCTCAGAAGGGAGAGGTCTGCATGCACTGGTCTCATCTCCCACATTCAGATGATGCCTTGTTTAGGCTGCTCCATACAGGTAATGGATGCTCCTGGTTCTTATAGAAGGGCTTTCCTTAAAGAACTGTACACATTAATAGCACTGAACCAATGCAAAACAACCTTGTCAAGTTCCTACTCCTGACAGCCCTCCATCAGGCTTCCAAAATACGAATTGCGTTTAGAGACTGTTTTATGCCTTGATGGGTCTGTGTAAGTACGATGAGCAAACTGGTTCTGAATCAGATTTTACAATCTTAGTGCATCTACAGCTGGTCTGAGGTTCAAATACTGTATACCCCATTAACGTAGCTCTTGTTCCAGTGGTGTCTTCACACTCCTCCTGACTCTTAAGCTCAGCACCAGGGAACAAGGAGCTTCCCTATGCTCAGGGTGCCAGCCAGCTGTGCTCATGTGCACAGGAGAAACATCGTCTGTCCATTGCTTCAGTTAAGAAAGAACATAATTGCAGATTACTTCCAGGCTCCTCTGCTCACCATTATTCTCTTCCTGGGAAGGGAGAGAGGAAGGAGCTCAGGACTGTTGTTTTCTTTCTAAGCCTGAGTTTGAGAAGGAGACTCTGTTGAATTTGTTTTGGTTTTTTTTCTTCCAAAAAGCAAGTTGTATGCCAAATTTGTAATCAGATACAAATAGGAATGAATGCCAGAGGCAAATGCAGCCAAAGGGAGCTTTTCATCTTGAGAACTGCTTTCCCACCTGGCCAGAGAGTCCCTGCATGCGCCTGGCATGATCACACAGCCCTCCCTGAGTCACCCCGGAGGGCTCACCTAGTGTTCAAATGTTTATACCCAATGCCATTCACTCCTGGTCGTTTATGCTCCACTTCGACGTTCCCAAAATCTTTCAGGTGAGTGAGAAGAAAAGGCATCTACCTCTTGTCCTGTGGATTTACAAGGACATATTTTTTGCTCCAAAAATAACACCTCCAATTTTGTTAATGGTTTGCTTATGATGTCAGCGGTGGATGTTACCGGTATGGCAGTAGAAGTTGAATCTTCCCACTAACATTTTGTTGCTGTGCAATTGATGTGAGTGCAGTGAAGCAGTAGGGTGTGCATTTCAGCAACAGTGGGTAACCTCTGCTGGTGCAGATTTTTAGAAGCATGACATGCAGGCTCTTGTTCATCGCTGGCAAAAATGCCTAGCTAATGGTTGTGACTACGTTGAAAAAATAGTGTTTATTATTAGTGAGAGCTTGCCTCTATCAAATGGTGTTATTGTGCTCTTTGTATCTGTCGTAGTTTCCATGGAAATAAATAGGAGGCATTACTTTCAGACTGACCTACACACATGCTTCTTGTCTCTGAAATGAAGCTTAAAGCTTGAGTGTTATGAGAAGTGGTTTCTCAAATTTGTCAGAACAAATCCTCCTTGTTTGTGGAGGAGATGGTAGTTGCTATTCCTTTTGAAACATCTTTTGGTCTTAGCTTTTAACTTACCTCGTCATAGACTTGTTCACTGTGTGCTAAGGTCTTATTAGAGATAGTCTGTACTTTTGCTTCATCCCCAAATTCTAACTATGATATATTAATGAATCTATAGGGCTACTAAATTTTATTTTTTTAAGTTCCATCTACTTTAACAATTTGGGGCTGTTCAGCAAGTTTGGAAGTTCTATTTCAGCGGAGAAAATCCTAAACGTACCTATTGCCCCTTGATCACATTTGCGCACAAGAAAGGAGCAGGGCCCTCTTATTTGCTTTTGGCCTGCATTGGAAGGCAGCTTGTGCCACTACTGCTGTAATAATGTAATGCGATGGAATGCTTTATTATATATTTAGCTCTCGAAGAGTACATTTACGAGACATTTACTTGAGTTGTCGTGTTTAGCTCAGTTGAAGTATATGTTGTTGCAGTATAGGTAGATAAAATGAGTCTAATTACAGACTACTCAAATGAAGAAAACAGCCAAGTAATACTTGCAGAGAAGTTGGGAATGATGGGAATTTGACATACTTGTGATTTAGAGAATGGGAAATTTCCTTGCCTCAGAACTCTTTCTTCAAATAACTTACCATTTGTGATGAGAGGGTATACTGAATTTGGAGGGAAAGCTGTAGCCTGTTGGTTGCAGTCTGGGGTGGAACTTAGATTATTTCTGGCACTTTGAGCTACCAACTCAACAAAACTGTGCACTGTTTAGTCAGGCATAACTTCTTGCAGAAGCTGTGATCGGTCTGAGTAACAAAGTTTGTGAGGTGCCAGTTAAATACCCATCAGCCCAGTGCACCTCCTCCTCATTTCAGCTCATCAAACAGAAGGAACTTGTACATGCAAAGTATTCTTATTTGGCTATCAATAATATATGGAATAAGTACATGAGGAAAAAGGGAATTGACAGTGTTGTCTGTTCCATCTTGTACTGCTTAGTGTTTTTCCTACCTGCTTTAAAGACAGTGGATAGATGATATTCATCTAGTAGCTGAAAGTGCTAGGGAACAAAAAACTGCAACAGAGAGCTGGCTAGAGTGTTGTAAAAAAGTTATACAGAAGTCGTTTGTTTCAAGTTGAAGATTGGGGGATGGCATAATAAAAAATAAATTGTTTTTCTCCATTTTGTATTAGAAAAGCCGCAGGCCGTAAACATTTTGAAAGAAATGGATTTTTTTTTTTTACCCTTCTGAATGGATCAGAGTGGCTTGAAAAAAATCATATTGTTTGTATGTAACCCACAAGGACAGCAGGGTTTAGGCTCCTATTTTTAGTAGAAGTAACTATCAACCACTCAGATGCTGGAAATCCCCAACTCCTGGCACCTAATGGTTAATATAATCAGCTCTTCAAGAACTGGTTTAGAGGATATTTTAGTTCTATTAGCTCAGCTCATGTTATCAGTTGTAATAATAATAGTAAATTTATTGCTTGTATTATCGTAGCTCCTCAAAGAGTTGGATAACACTGTTATTTTCTCTAGTTCATGCTGCAACTTAGGGCTTTTTATTTCCACTTTAAACCTAAATTCAACTATTCCACTGAAGTGTTCAAAGACGATCTTTCTACCTCATATCTTTTAATAAACAATCTTCATGAATACAGATTATAGCCTTAAAGCACAATGTAGAAGAAAACTCTGAAGAAAACTCTGAATAGAGAGGACAAATAATACCCTTTATACAGGAAACATAATGAAAAAACATTGGTAGTTGTTATCAAATTCTGGTATTGACTTGTGGGGGGAAAAAAAAAAAAAAGTGTGACCACAGTTAAAACCTGCAGATTTTGTTGCCAGCAGATACTGGGAAAAATATATACCGTCTTACCATCTGCAAGTACCTAGGTGTTCAAAATCATGGCTTTTTATATGTGAGCGTGGGAAGCACATGCCTACCTATTTGAAGATCCTGTACCAACGTGTGTGCTCGTGTATCTGCTGAATCTTTGTTTCCTCACAGATTTGGAAACCCAGGATATTCTCATTTTCCAGCTTTTCTCTGCAGCCTCAGCAGCTGTAAGCATGTGTGCTGTTTTTTGTGTATTTTTTTTAAAAGAAGGCTGAGATTCTTTTCGTGATATGACTAAAAAGACTGAAACTTTTATAAACAAAACAAAGCAAAAAAACAAAAGCCAAACCAAAACTGAAGAGTAAGATTCGTGATATAACTAAATCATCTCCGTGATTCTGATGTTGACTTCAATTAAATTAATGATAAAACTTTGACTTAGTGGGACCTGAGTTTCACCCTGAATAAGAAAACAGTTGAAAATAATGTTTTGAGTCACTACAAGGTTAAACTCATGGTTTGAGCATCATAACCCTCACGTTCCTACTTTATAATACTTGATTCCGCTTAATAGTAGTCTTATCTGTCCCTTTGCTCTCTATGTGATAGTTTGAATTAGTATTCTCATGGTTTATAAACCTTGAACTTCCAGTTTTGTACTGTCAGTCCCTTCTGACAAAATTTCTGGAAGGTTTTTGGATTTTTGGTTGTTTCTTTTTGCCTGAGAGTGGGTTTGAGAGAGTATGGGGAGTTGAGGCCTCACCTGGAGTACTGTGTCCAGTTCTGGGCTCCCTGGCACAAAAAAGACAGGGATCTCCTGGAAAGAGTCTTGCAGGGAGCCGTGAAGATGATAAAGGGCCTGGAACACCTGGAAAGACTGAGAGACCTGGTCTGTTCAGCCTTGAAAAAAGAAGACTTAGAGGGGATCTGATCCACGTCTATAAATATCTAATATGTGGGAGGCAATGGGATGAGGCCAGGCTCTTCTGAGCATTGTGTGGCAATAGGATGAGGCAAAATGGACACAAATTGGGTCGTAGGAAGTTCCATTCACATGTGCATGGGAGCTTCTTCACAGTGCAGGTGACAGAGCACTGGCACAGGCTGCACAGAGAGGTGGTAGAGTCTCCTCTGGAGACGTTCAAGACTGCCTGGATGCCAACCTGGTCTAGGGAGCTGCTTTGGCAGGGGGAGGTTGGACTCGATCTCTAGAGGTCCCTTCCAACCGTGTGATAATTCATTCAGTGCGATAGTTTACTCTATGGCTGTGATGGAGTTCTGGGCTTTACCACTGATACTAGGGGATGCAGTCCCTTAGCTTGCCATGATTGCTCCAAAAAGGGTGGTAGTGATGACAGTAGGGAGATCTCTGGTACTTAGAGAGTCCTAGAACCATAGAATATCCCAAGTTGGAAGGGACCCACGGGGATCATTGACCCCAGCTCCTCCACGCAGGACTAACTAGTACCATATGTACTTGTTCCACTCAAACACACAGGTACCTGTGTTTCGATTAAAACCATCCAGTTTTCGGTGGAAAACAGCAAGGAGCAGCAGCAAACTCTCTGTGATGCTGTGCCCTGCTTAGTGGTGAGCATGAGGCCTGCATGTACCCGTGGAGCCTCGTGGCTGTATAAAAAAGGGCAACCTCCTGGTACTACCTGCTGCCCGCTTGGCCTTTTTCAGCCTCCTCCTTTTGTACTTGCTTCCTGGGGCTGAGAGTATGTTGCAATGAGCTCTTGAGGCATTCAAATCTCCGTATGCATTTTGTCCAGAAAGAAATAGCTTACTTGTCTAGTGAAGAGCTTTGTAGATAACTGCAGCTCTCTCCTGTTTAGAAGCCCCTGCCCTGACCAGTTTAACTACTGGGTTAAATATTGATGGCAATGTAGTAACCTTTCCAGTGCTAAGGGTAAGATTTGCTCCCTATATAGAGCCAAATATGCTAAAACACAGTACCAAAGCAGCACCGTTTTTCCAGTTTAACAGGTTTAGCTTATATTATTGGATTACCACTGAGTTTATTGTTTTGTAACTCAATGAGGGCTGGCAGTGAACATTTTGGTTTTTCCCTCTTTGCCCATGCAGTGGCAGTGACAGTCATGGGGGCTTTCAGCCCTGCAGATAATCTTTCCAGGGTTATCATTTACTTGCAAACAGACGTGTGAAGTATTTGTGCAAAGGCTTTGAAGTGGAGTTCCACATGGATGCTGCTGGAGCTACTGGCCAGGCAGTGTTGACACAGAGGCAGAGGATTTCTCTGCCCGGTGCGGTTCCCCTCAAGTGCTAGTATTCTGTGGCTAAACTGTTTGCCTTTCTAATGAAGTGAACTGTTTGTTTGAAATATGTGGTAGAAGGTATTTAAACAGAGACTAAAGTAAACTGTTGGGCTGTTCAAATAAGCCATGCATATCTGGTTTGTGAAGTGAAGGAAAACAATTTGGCTGCAGCTTACCTCTGGGAAGGGCAGTTAGGGGCTGTTTAAATAATGAGCTGGGCTAAGCGGATGTTACTGCAGCCTCTCACGGGTCTTTTACGATGGCTGCTACTCTTGCAGGCATGCCTTGCAATGTTGCCTTGACGGAGAATTTGAAATTATTGTCATTATTTAAAATGGGGATTTATTCATTAGCTGTGAAGACTTGGGTACATTTATGTTTGATTAAAACCATCCCAATTAGACAATGGACTGTTGAGAGCCAACATATGCTATTGCCTTTATAACGTCATTAGTAACCCAGAGTCCCCACTTTGAAATAAGATCGTACCCAAGTACGCAGACATCTGTTTCTGCCTAGCCAGATGGAGGTCAGAAACATAACTTAAACTGCTAATCCTCATTGTGGAGCGGGGAACAGGAATCGGAGGAAGATAGTAACAAATGAACTTGGATCCTGCTTCTGGCAAGGCATAAGGTATCAATGGCTAATACAATGCTTGGAACATGCTCTGCAGAGATCTTGTAATAAGTTGCTGCCTAACCACAAGCGTGAGTTCAGAGAGCAGGGAATGGCTGGGAGAAGCAACAGTTCTTGCGGTTACAGCTCTTGGATTCATCTTGGAGAATCTCACTGCTATTCCTGACTTTGCCACGGTTTTACCTAAAAGGACTGTTCGTCAGCTAATACAGAATGCTTCTCAACAATGACTGGCACAACTGAGATCTTGATCACAGGAAATGCGTTTTGCCCCCTACCATAGCACAAAACAATTAAAATCAGTCATGTGGGGAGTCCAGGAGCAGAGACTTCCAATAGGGAGCATATGTTTCCATCCATCATTTATGTTTTTTGGTGGAGAAAAAAAGTTCCAAGTTGGTTGTAACTACAGTGCTGCATCCTCTGGCATTGTTTGCCCGTGAATTCTCATCAGGAATAAGGCTGGTCAAAACCTTCGATTCATCATAGAGACTAAAACAAACAGTCTTTATATTTCCAGAATACAGTAAATGTCTTAGAATTTCAATAGGATCCAAAGAAGCAACAATACTAGCATTAAGGGCTGGCGAACCCTTTGATGTTATTAACCAGGAAAGGACCACTGTAGTCTCTGTCACGAACGTTTAAACTTTTGACCTCCAACCTTTGTGTCAAACAGCTTTTCCATATGGAGTGTTGCTATACCTCTTCTACTGCCGCTGCATTTAGTAGAGTATCAGATGCTTGTCTGGTGGGAAACTGATGGTTTATGTGCTGGAAGAACTCCAAGGATGAGTAGAATTATCTCTTCCTGTGGGGTAAATGAAGTCCTCTGTGCAGTCTCCCATGTTCCTGTAGCCAGCCTGCGTCTGAACTCTGCTCAGAAAGACGAAAGGGAGGATTGCTACCCTGTGGGTGGGGTACACACATCTTAGTTATTTCCATTACCACCATGCATTTGATGTTAGATGTAGACCCAAACCCCTTTTTTGTGCAGTGTGTTGCACTAAGATGGAGCTGAGGAATTCACTGTTACAGGCTTGAAAGATCTTCTTGCTCTTGCTTCTCAGAGCTCTGAAAGCAAATGAGAAGCCTACTAGAGTATTGGTAATGCTGTAGCTGAATGTGAGAAGGTGAGGTTTATGGCTGTCTCAGCTTTGAGGTTCCTGGAATATGTTAGAAGTGCTCAGAGCAGGAGAGACTGTACTGGATCACCCTAGTGCTCCACGTAGCCCCATATGCTTTCCATGCAGTGACCAAAATCAGATGCTCAAGAGTTCATGTAAGGACAGGGCACGTGCTTCTTTTCTTTCATCCCGAGTACACTCCTAGCTCCCAGTCATTCCAGGATTCTCCTGTTCCTTTAGTAGTTTCTACATACTTAAACCCTTGCTGCGTTTTTCTTCTGCGACCTTTCCCTTTCCCTTGAGGCCATTCAAACCTGTGACACCCAAAGTCTTTTGAGGCAGGTGCTAGTGTGGCTGGGATTGGTGGACCATCTGCCTGATCCCCATTTGGCCGTCAGAATCAGAGAATTGTAGGGGATGGAAGGGACCTCTAGAGATCGAGTCCAATCCCCTGCCAAAGCAGCTCCCTAGCCCAGGTTGCACAGGTAGGTGTCCAGGTGGGTCTTGAACGTCTCCAGAGAAGGAGATCCACCACCTCTCTGTGCAGCCTGTGCCAGTGCTCCGTCACCCTCACTGTGAAGAAGTTCCCATGCACGTTTGTGTGGAACTTCCTATGCTTCAGTTTGTGGACGTTTCCCCTTGTCCCATCATCACACACTGCTGAGAAGAGTCTGGCCCCTGTCTTTCCCTTGTTGTCTTCTAGGAGCATCTTTGGCTTCTCCTCTAGTCTGTAGAGATGGGAATGAAGAGTGGTGGCCACATCTTTAGTGACCTTTGACCACATGGGAGTGCAGAAGAACAGTTCTTTCATAATTGTGGTGCTGTGATCCACCCCTGTCTGTTTTCTCTCCTCTTGTCCCTCAGAAACTATACTGAAGAACTCTGATGGCCACAGGCTGATAGTGTAACTGTATCTTCAGTCTGAACTGGAGATTGGAAAAAAGGATGCTATTATAGTCATCTGTTAGTGCCTAAAAGCTCAGTTACAAACCGGCATCCTGTTGCAGCAAACTCTCCTCACTGAGATAACTTGTTTGTTTTTTTAAGAGTCTGTCCCCTTCTCTCCCATATCCCCCTGTTAGATACTGAAAGGCAGTTGTAAGGTCTCCCTGGAGCCTTCTCTTCTCCAGTCTGAACAGCTCTAACTGTCAGCCTTTCCTCATAGGAGAGGTGTTTCAGTGTTTCATCATCTCTTGGATCACTTTTATGGCTCAGTCCTCTGGATGTGCTCCAGTAGGTCCACGTCTCTTCTGTACGTGAGGACTCCACATCTGGATGCAGTCCTCCGGGTCTGGCCCCACCAGCACAGGGTAAAGGTTCAGGTTCACCTCCTTTCACCTGCTAACCATGCTTTCATGCCCTTCGTTTTGTTCCTCAGCAATGCTGCTGCAAGTGAGCAATACTTTTGTACTTAAAAGCTTGGGTTAAGCATCACTCATTTCCCAAAGCAGAAGCATGGACCAGACCTTGCCATCAGCTCAATAGGGAACAAAAGAGAGGTGGGAATTAAACTGTTGGTACGGCCTTGTGAGGAACTTGCCATGCATTGAGGTGCCTTATGGTGGGAAGGAAGAATTTAGGATCTTCACAATAATCCTAAAAACCAGCAAAAAGCATGATTGTATCTAAAGCTGTTTGGTAATGCACTCATCCTGTGTTTGTTTGTTAGGAAATGATTAGAAGTTGTTTGTAATGAAGAGCAAATCTGAAATGATCATAAACAAAACCCAAAAAAGATTTGTAAAGAATTAACAATTTTAGTCAATTTAACTATTCTCTTCAAGGAATTAAGTAATGATTAGACAATGTGATTCAGAAAGGTTATCTCCATACTAACAGTGATCACAGTGAAGCACAGACAAGGGACATAATTTGAATAAGTCCCTGTTTAAAAAAAAAAAAAAAGTGCCTCTTGGATCTTGGCTTGAAAGGCTTAACACAGATTGGCTTGAATATTGACAATCTGACATTCTCAAAAATGAGCTGTATGAGTGCTTAGGGTAGATGTCAGTGAGGCAAATGAAGGGAATTTGCCTTACTTTCCATCTTCTGTAAAGATCTGAAATAAAAAATAGATGAAATACATGGGAGAAACTCTGTAAGAAGCTGAGGGGGGGACATAAGAGAGCAAAACAACTCAAAATGAAGTGTTTAGCAATGTCAAAAGGGAGTAAGCAAGAACCTGTTTCTACTGCTTTTACTTGTCTTGAGCAGTGAGTTTCATCAGCTGTGCCCTAGAAATTGTGGAGTAGGTTGCTACCACATCATAAGGGTACTGTCTCGTAGTGAGAAGATGACTAATAATGATATGTGAGAAACTGTATAGAAATAAATATTCCTGCTGGAGAGAGAAATTTGTGGAAATAGGTTCCTTGGATTGCCAGTTCTTAGGGCTGCTGCTTCCTATATCTGCCAGCCTACAATGAAGACCTGATGCCCTAGAGTGCAGGCATGATAACTACGTAGTATTCCCGAGTTGTAAGGAACCCAGGGAGCAAAACAAAGTGACTGTGATTAATTTAGAGTATGGACACAGACTAAAGAAAGCGATAAATGCATATTATTGAGTGGCTTGAGAGCACATCCGATAGCTGTCTACTCATCTGCAAGAGCTTGAAGAGTGTAAACACCACAGAAGGAGAGTAATTGCTTAGGATGGTACAGAGAGAAGCTAAATAATTATGAATATTTGGTTGAAATTTAAAAAAAATCAAGTTGAACAGCAGGGAAAAAATTCTCACTGAGAGTTCATCTGATTGTGCATCCCATAGAATCTGAACTGTTTTAATATCTAAAAATAGACATAATTGTTCTAATTACACTTCTCCCTCTCTAGTTCCTATCATGCCATAAATTACTCATCAAAGCTGCTAAGTATAACCTATTTCCAAGTCTTTCACCCTGTGGTCCAGAACCTCATCTGATGGAAAGCTGTTTAGCTGCAGTGATTTGCATGGTGCTGTGCTGACACCCAACTGTTGAAGATTTGGCCTTTGAAATAGCATTTAGACGTGGTTCTGCTGCACAGAACACACGAATCTCCAAAATCTTAAGTAACATTTCAGACTGACTCATGCTGCTGCGTACCACCTTCTGGAAATGTCCCCTAAGGTTGTTTAATTACTCAACTTTTCTTTATTTGTTCCTGCATCCAGTAAGCAGCGTACGAGAATGTTTGTTTCTTTCCTAGGTTTAACCTTTCTCTTACTTCTCCTTAGCCAGGTTTACATTTGCATCTTGCACATATTTGTGATTAATACGTTAATATTCATGGCTGGCTGCAGGGTACTTGCATGCTTTCCATGTTCAGTGCTGAGGCATACGTAATGACCAAACTGTATGTTCAATTTTTGCTTGGGATTAGTTCTGAGCTGTGAGATTTCTCCTTCAACTCCCTCCCGTGCAGATCAGGATTTCTTTCTTTTATTATCTCTTCCTTTTCTCAGTTTCCACTTCGTAGCTCACTTTCAACCACAGATTTTTTCCACGTTTACAGAAGTATGTATATAGGTACAAAAATATTTGTACGCGTATGCACATATATACCAAAATATTTGTGTGTGTGTAGTGGCTTTTTGTTCAGTTATTTGCTACCCTTGGAGTATATGATCATTATACACACACAATCAAAAGTGGGAAGTGTTCGTAGGCATCTAGATTAAACCGCTAGTCTGGGGTTGCTGGGAGTTAAACGTGGGTTAGCAGTGGAGTCCAGTCACACAAGAAGTTAGGGGGAACAACAGTGAAACAGAAGGCATGTTTCAAGGCAGAAGATAAATTATTTTTTCACTGGAGAGTCCATTCGAGGTAATGGAGGGAGGGATTTCTTTTGTCAGTTTCCTGGCAGAGGACAATTTGTCATTTTCTTGTGGAGACCACGTTATTAAGTTTGTTAAGAAACACTGCATGGGATCCAGAGGTTATAAAAAAGATGAGCTGTGCTGTACCCACAGCCAGCTGCATTAGATGAAACGATTTTCCCTCCCAGTAATGCGGTGATGAGGCCAAGATGTCTCGTCATTGTCTTTTCGTGGGCCAATGTACAGATGCCGGCTGCATGCAACTGTTGCTAATGTCCATGAGGGTTTTCTAAGGTTGCTTACAGGCTGAAGCAGCCAGTGCTGTTTGCTGGATGGAAAAAGCTACTGTGACAGGATATTCTGATGCACTTCCACCATTGTATGAGTAGTGTATTTATTATCCTAGAAGACTGTTCCTTTTTTCCTCCCTCATTTCCTTTTTTCCTCCCTCCTTTCCTTTTTTCCTCCCTCCTTTCCTTTTTTTTTTTTTTTTTTTTTGGTAATTTAATTTTACTTTTTGGTTTTGTGCTAAGGATCCACAAAAGTGAGCTGAATGGACTTGAGGAAGTTGAGTTATTATTCCAGAGGCTGGTCCTGCTCAGACACCGGAGTTGTGCTGATGGGGATGAATAATAAAGCGTTCAAACTGAAATCCATCCAGCAGCTCTTTAGCCAATACCTGCAGCAAATTTGGCATATTAAAGACCTTTTGGTGCCAGCTGATGAAATTATTTCCAGCCACTTTTTTTCCACCACACAGAAAGCTGCTCCTCCTTTAAGTGTCTGGCTTGGTGGTTGTTGTGGAACTACTGAAAACAATAAAACGTGTTCCCACAAGGTGTGTAAGTTTACAACCAAAGGAGGGATAAAACAGATGCCAGGGATCTAAGATGCCCTGCAGTCTTAATTTTTGGCTTTTCAAAGGTAGAAATTAATTTTTCAGCTGTAACAAGAGACACAGAGCTATATCTGCATTCTGGTTTATGAGGTTTAGGGCTGGAAGTCTTGTGGTTTATTTATAATACAATATATGGGGTCAGGAAACACAAGCAGAGGATAGTGAGGGTTCAAACCCTCATCATTAATAAACACAGATGTGTAGAAGGGACATGATCTGATGGAAAACTGTGTTTTTCTGTCAAATTGTTACACGTAGTCCATGCTAGCGCAATTGACGTATAGTGTAACTGAAATGGAGAGAACTTAGCAATTAAAAATACTTTATCTCCTTTTCCTTCTGTTCATTTCTCAGCTGTAGCTGTTTATTTATCTTTTTTTTTTTTTTTCCATCGTGGCTCTTTTTTCTTTATTTTTCCCTACCCAAAAGCTTGTTCTGTGTAAAGTCAGGCAGTTCCATTCACGTCAACACTGTGCCACCCAGGCTGCTAGCACGCAGCCACAATCCCAGTGAAGGCCCTGAGATAACTGGCTGTAGTGCACCTGGGGGTCAGATGTGTTGAGCAAAGCTTCAGATGACAACTAGCAATGCCAGAGCGACAGCTATAGTCACCTTAGAGAAGTTCTTCAAAGTGCATCAAGTTAAGTGCTTGCATTATGGTGTAACTCTGGCTTCGTCATTTTTCTTCCTGATGGAAGACTCTGTATGTAAGTAGACAGCATAAGTCACCCTAGTTTTTGAAAGGGAACCTAAAAAGTCCCCTGAAGACGAGAGGACGTGCTCTTATTGAGCCTTAATGCAAACTGTGATTAAAAAAAAAATCCAAAATAAGGGCTTTGCTTGGCAAAAATGTGCCGGATTCTTGCCATAAAACCTGGCAATACCATTAAGTTCAGATCAGTTGAAGCAAATTTGCGCGAAGAAACAGTGGTACCCCTAAGGACTGCAAACCTGAATATTAGAAAATTCCCATCTGGTGATCAGCTTATGAACCAAAGGAAGCATAGAAATTTGCTGGCAGACTCTTCAAAACAATCCTGTGTATTGAAAAGACATTAGTGGAGAGGCTGTATTTTGCTTGATACTGTTCCTTTACATCTGGTATGAAATCTTGGTACCACTGAGTTCACCTCAAAACCTGAATTAATTTTAGGGAAATTTCACCTCAAATGAGGTTATACCTCACTGAGTTTTTTGCACCTGGCTTTGTTCTGACATGTGTTACGGTGAGCTGATTGTTCCGATTGCAAATGTGCTAAAAGACAAGGAGCGCTTCCTGCCCTGTGCTTGAATCCCATGTTGTCTTGTGCCATGATCTCACAATGCAGGTGCAGACTTTGGGACTGCACCGAATGCGTTCAAGCTTATTCAGGCATTTCCTACAGTAGAGGATGTTTTCTTGACGTGCTGAGAAATGCAGCCTGTCATTTTGGCAGCCATCTTCCTCAAGGGCTTGGCAAGAATCACAGGGTGCTCGAGCACATCAGTTAGCTGGGAACGGTCAGATTTACTTGCCTTGACACTGAAGCCCAGCGTTCCAAATATTGTGATTTCCTGAATGAGAGCCTACAGAAATGCTCTGCGTTGTGTCAGTGAGCTTTGGGGCAGCCTGCCCTCTTCAGCATTGTCTCAAGGCGTTGCATGACACCTTTGAGCCAGCGTGAATTATCCCTCTTTCCACCAAATCTCGCAGCGAACCACTGCTGCATTTCATTATACTTCAGATCTCGCTTTTCAGCAGCATGGAACATACTTGTAACTTTTCCTTGTTTCTTTCCTGTGGTGCTGCAGAAGAGCCGTAGGATGCTGACTTTTAGAGAACAAGTGGCGGTCTCTTTTTTCCTGTATGAGAGTGATTGTGATTTGAGAGCGATGATCCTATTCACTACGTTTAAGGAGCAAAGAAGGATTCTTTAAGAAGAAATAAAAAGGCATGTTTTGCACAACAAAAAGTCAGCATAAATTGACATATTTTCCAGAAAGTCTCTCCATGTTAAAACAGATTGGTTTGCAGCATTTCAGGCAGTTGTACCTCCCATTTTATTGTGAAGAGACTGTTCACTGTATAGGAGACAGAAGAGCATCTAAAGGAAGCTTGTAGCAGTAGGCAGCAAGGAATTTGGGAGCAGGCAACAGATACCACATTCAGCAGTGTGCGAGGAATGTGTTTAAGCATGTTTCCACTACTTTGGCGTGTCCTCAAGTGTTCTTGAAAATAGTGAGAATTAAGCACAGAATGGGGTACTGCTGCTGAGTAGAAGCTGAGGGCTCCAAATACACAGGCAGCATCTGTCCGCCTGCGCTCCTGTGCTGTCCGCTGATGTCATGGAGTCTCTGCAGGTGTGTAGGGGTATGTGGATGGGTTTGTCCAGGAGTTTGTGGTTGCCTTTGTATGTCTGCAGGAAAACTACCTGGCAGATGCTTTGCTAGTTTCATCTCAGCTAGAATTCTTTTAAGTTGTGAACGATAATAAACAATTCCATTGCTGCATAGGAAAGTTATGTTTTGTTGATCTGTTTTGGTGAGTTCCGATTTACTAACGGTAGGAGTTTTGTTCTTCACACTTTGGGCAGTGTGTAACTGTCACTGCAGTCAGAGCAGCTGCCGTGAACTTTGCACTGCGTCACCCTCTGGTTCTCTGAACAGGGAGAGCACCAAGAACACTGAAGAGTCAGATAGGTGCAGGTTCAGTCTCAGCCCATGAATAGATTCACTCTTTCCTCAGCTACCATGTAAATAACAGTGCCAAGATGCGCTCAGGGTATTCCAGTTGTGCCCTTAATGAATTAGTTACTGGATAGTGTATGAAAAAGGAATGGAAAGCTGGATACAGCTTGTGTTACTGCTTAGCAAACTTCTTAATCCGTATTTCCATGTAAATACATGTCAACCAATTGCATTTTTATGGAGTTTCAAGGGAACTCCAAGCAAAGCCCTAGATGATGGGTATGTTTGGAGGTCTCTGGAGCAAGAATCTTTTCATGTAGATATTGAACGCTTTTCCATGTGGAGTAGTTCAGGGTCATCAAAACATGCTGTGTTTACTGCTTACCTCTGCGCTGAGGATTTGCTGAGACATTTGAATTCCCTGCATAAACCCAATTCTGCTAGCTCTGCGCATTATTCTCCCTGACTCCCGTTTAGAGTGTTAGTTTGCTGACAGTAGAGTACGCAGCACTTAACAGCTGGTTCGGGGAATCATCGCTCAGGAGATTATATGATAGACAGGAGGTGGCCAAGTTTAGCAGCACTTTATTCTGCTCCAGTAGTTTTAGCCTGACTTTGGAGAAGTCATCATAGAGGCTGCAACAGGAGATTGCTATGGTATAATGACTTATTATACATATGCTTGAGTTGGGATGCTCTCCAGCTGAATTGATCACGTGTAGATGTGAGATGGGTAATTATGGGGGCTTTGCTCTGCAGTTCTGCTCGGTTGGTGCAGGGCTGATGGAGACGACTCCTTGTGTCGTGGTGGAGCTGGTGCTCATATGGAAACTTCAAACAAGATGCAACCAAGTTGTACAAAAGAGCTTAATGCGAGTGGACTCCAAAAGGTGTTCTCAGAGATGGATATCCCATGTGCTAAATACAGATTGGTGGTGCTCTGTACTGTGTAGGCCCCGCAGTGGGTTTTGATTCACTTAATAAACATTCTCCATTCCCAAATAGGGTGATGTAAGATGATCACATTCAGCTTCAGCTAGCCTGTGGGAGGGCTAAGTGGGGTTTCTCTGCATGAAAGCTGACACATGAGGTCAGGGTGGCTGCTCTGCTTGATATGGGGAAGTGAGGTGGTTCACGCTTGCCTCGGCAAGGGGGGGGGAGGGGGGTCTCAGAATCGTTGTGATCTCCCATCTCTTGTGCTCCCTTCCCCCTTCTGCATGTTGCTGGCTGGTGAAAATTGTGTTTTGAGAGGTGCAAGCAGGCATCCTCTGATCAGATAGCGGCTATGCGTTCACAGGGATACTGGCTAACCATGACCCAATGACTCCCAGCAAAGTCTAGTTCATCAAGCAGAAAGCTGCCGTGATCAGATTCCATTGGAAAGCCACAATTATTCTTCATTTATGTTGCTCAGTCCTGAGTCAGAACATGGCAGATGTGCTGTGGCTGATTGCGTGCTAGCTGACGTTTCACAAAAACAAGCCCTAAAACTGGACAGGCCATTTCAGATGTTTTCAGATTTCCCTGAAATGCTGGAAATACGTCCTCAGAATTTACGTGATTTCCCCTTCAGCTCCTCTGTTTATTCCCCTAAGGGCCATGATTTTTCTTACTTTAGTCTTTCCTTCCCACTTCAAAATATAATAACAAACCAACCCAACTTTCAGCAAATACCAAGGGGAAAAATCATTTTTTCTTTTTTTAAATCACAGTAGTTGACATGAAGCAACTGTTGCCATAGATAACATAATCTAAGAAGAGGATTACATTTTGCTGAATAGGAAAGACAGAACGTACAAAGAAAAGTTACCTTAAGAGTCAGCAGGCAAAACTGAAATGGACTTGATGTTACGGGGAGTGCATAATTAAAGATTTTTTTCTCTCTAGAAACATTTTAGTAAATCCGTGACATGACCTAATGTCTGTACTTGTCATCTTTTAGTGTTGGATAAACACATGACTTCACCCAAAGTGGCGGTCAGGTAGTTGAGCAGGCTCTGTTTTTGGTGCTGCTGGAGTTGCTCAGCGCTTCTCAGTGTGGAGCAGCGTGCTTCTCGCGTTTGGGATCGCCCTCAGTGTAGCCTTGCAGGGGTCCTCCTGCATGATGCTGAGGTGTCCCTCGCAGAACCGGGAGTGATTCTGCTACACACATGGAGGAGGGACGTGGAGCGGGCCTGCGCTTGGCCGGTGTGCTGTGCAGGGCTAGCTGAGTGCGTTCTTCCTTTTGTCAGCCTGGTCGCTGGGGCTCTCCCGAGCAGTAGGAAGGGAGCTATGGCAGCTGCGAGCCCTGTCCCTGGGGGAGGTGCTGTGGGGGGGACTGACTCTGGGTCTGCTGCCGCAGAGACAAAGCAAGCACGCGCTCCTTTTGAGTGTGGTGCGTGGGATGGATCCTCTTGTCCACAGGCACATTTCTTCTGATGCGTCTGTCTGTTGACACGGCGCATTTAAAAGCGTCTCTGGTACAACCTTTCCCAGTTGCATTTCTCTTTTAACTTCACGGTCTGATTTATTTCAGGTAGTCGTTTCTCAGTGTGCTGCTTCCCTTTTTCATTCTGTTGGAGGACTGTTTATACATCTCTGAGGATATGCTTTTTTGTTTTACAGTATTCTCTAGCCCAGGCTTTTCTTCCTGGGGTATTTTTACTTGTTTTAATAAAAAATAAATAAATCAGGAATGCTTATGAGAGGCTCAATGGTCCTTTTGATCTGACACTTCACATATGGGCATGTAATTATTTATTAAAGATTTCTTGATGTCCCTTTCCATTTAAGCTATAAAAAGAGAATATTAAAATTAGTAAATACATATTCATGCAAATACTGTGGGCCAAATGCTGAGACAGACCTGAGTGACTGCAGCAGGAAAGGAGAGTTCGACTTGTAAGTTGCAGTGCTGTTGGCATGCTTTTTAGGTATCTGTTCCACTTGTGTTAATGGTATTTCTGAAGAGTCACTGGAGATACTCAGATTTGGGCACCTCGCTTGTTTTTTCAGATCCACCTCACCTCTTTCCAGCGTTCCACCCTCCTGTACCAATTGATGCGCGACATCATGAGGGACGCTACCATTACGAACCATCTCCCATTCCTCCTCTGCATGTGTGAGTATTCAGTTTTTCCACCCTGCTTCAGCTGCCTCTGCTACCTTGAAGAATGGGCAAGTATATGAATCTTTGCCACGCTTAAAACCGTGCACCCGGAGCACTTTGCCAGTCTAGCTGAAGAGTGAGATTTACTTTTAGAAAGCATCAAAGCCATCTGTTCGTGAAGCAAAACCAGGCTCATGCCTGAGAATTTTTTTTCCACTAGGTGACTGGCAAGTGTTACCTATTTATTTTGCTGACATTTATTCTGTGTGCTGTTCTATAAATACTAAATTAAAAAGTGCCAAAAAATACTGCCAGACAAAACATGTATTCTCTCTGAATTAGGCTTGGGACTCTTCATGCTAAAATTCCCTCTCGTGCCAAAGGTTCTTTTCCCAGTGAATGCTATGAAGCATAATTAAATTTTTGGTAAATTTTCATAGTCCCTGTTGTGTGCATGCACAGGCAATCAGTTGATTGATGGGATTGTCACCCAAACAAAATAGCAAATGTGATAGAGCACATGGTTTACACAAAGATAAAAGAAATGAATACCAGTGATAACGTGCATTAGAAAAGGATGGTAGTGCTGAAATCCTTTAGAAATAAATATTATCTTATTCAATAAGGGGATGCAGATATCAGTGTTGCAGTATAAAACAGTTGTGTCCAGAAACTTGCTATGTGCCATTAAAAAATGAAGCAAAAAAGCAGGGCTTAGTACTTTGCTAAAAGGCTTGGTATATACATTTAATCATATCTACTAATCACCTCTCATACTGAGAAAATAAAAGAAGAAAAGCAGAAGTAATACTTTGAAGAATAATGCGAGTTGTTTAGATGGCAGATTGCTTTGCTATGGCTATTAGTTACAGCTGTGTAATTACATATATGCAGAAGAAAAATGAAGTTGTTTTAAAACAAGTCCTCCTCTGTGAGCAGAATTAATTGATATTAACAATCCTAACTACATGCCCAAGTGCACACACAATATTTTACTAACAGTTTTTTTGGATCAGTCTTCTATTACTGAATTGTAATTTTAGAACAGATTTGCCTGGAGGTAAGTAATAAATCTGTGTTGCAGTCTTCTTGGGCATTAGCAGAAAAGTGGGTAGTTATAGAAGGGGAAAAGAGCAGAAACCTGTGATTTATTCCGTATTTCTTCTGATGCATCAGTATCTACCCCACAGTGAACCACGTAATAAATATGCTCAAATACACGTTGAAGTTTGCTGCTAAAAACTATTTTAAGCTGAAGGTGGCAAGCTCATAGAGAGTCGTTATGGTCATCCTAGGTATTGCAGTGTACATGAACATTTTGACTGGATGTCTTTGGGTGCTTTCTGCTTTCCTAAGCAGAAAGAAAGTGGTTGGGAGCTCAGGAAATAGTCTTGCTTTTTCTGAAGCTGATAGGAAATTTGTCTTCAGTGAGAGCAAGACCAGGGCAGGAAGCCCCAGCAAGCAGTTCCTGGGGTGCTGCAAACAAGGGCAGCAGGGTTGAGCATGGTGAGCTGGTGAACTCAACCCAAAGTGGGTCCCTGAAGTGTTTTAACTTGCGTTATCAGAGGGACCTATTGCAAAATCTGGGCGCCATCTGTGCACTGTTGCTGAGGCTTCTGTATGCTGTGCTGTGTGGGGCCCTGTCTGGCTTTGCTCACTGCACAGAGCCGCGGCCCTGTGGTGCAGAGTCTTTTGGGGTAGGTACATTGCTATGTCCACTTGGGGTGACAGTGAAAATTTGGGACTAACATCCTATACTGAGAAAGTGCCAGGATTCCTAAGGAGGTTAAAGATGCCCGCTAGCGGCCGCCTTCTCTTCCGAAATCAGTGCTGCCCTGAACGCTGCCAGCTCTGCCTCAGAACTGAGACTTTGCCAGGCCCTGCAGTGGCTTGTAAGGGACAGGGAGATCTTGGCACGTTGCATTATGGCTGCAGGCAGTTGCTTTAGAAACACTCTCTGATACCGACCCAAGCTTTAAGCTGAAAATCTCCTTGATATTGGCTATTTATTTCACTGTAAACTCCTGGTAGTTCTTCTAGTCGTTTAGTCACCATTGAAACAATGAGCTATAGTAGATCTTCGAGCCATTATGTTCAGTACAATTAAAGGTAAATACTCAATTAGGCAGTTAAAAAAAACTCTGTTGGACTCTAAGAGCTTCTTTGTAAGTAGGTTCATCAAGCTTTTGCAGGTTTCAGGAAAGAATTTTAATTTTTGTGTGTGATAGACACCAACAGTTTTCTTGCAAGCTTTACAGACCCTCGTGTGAGTATCACTAAGGGTTGTTGGATTTGGGGCCTTTTGGAATGATTATTTGGACTGCTGTCTTAATATCATTGAAAAGGAAAAAGGAGTGGATGTGAGAATCCTCAAATAATGAGGATTTTGAGAGAAAACTGCTAAAAAAACAGACAGGATACGAGTGTTTACCCACAGCTTTGTCGGTGACTTTATGGTAGGAGTGGTTTTTCTCTGCAGTTTCATAGTACCCTCAAATATGGAAATAAATAAATAAAATAAAAGCAAAGAAATAGTGGCAATTATCCAAGCTCCTAGAAATGTGTTCCAGAACCTGTCAAGCCTTAGTGGAATTAGTTTCGTAATATAAGTGCAGGGAAAATGTGGAGGAGGCTTTGTCCACCTGACTCCTATAACGTATGCACATTAGTTTGAACAGTGGCCAAGTGGAAAAAAAAAATAAAAAAAAATTAAAGAGGAAGAGTTTTTAAGGTGTTAAAGGGCTCTTACGTAATTCCAGCTCTAAAGATAATCATATATGTATACATGTATATATGTATTTATATATATGATGTGTAGTTTAATTGCTGCTAGGCAGAACTGTTGTATCCCAAATTTCACCCTGGAGCCAAATTTTATAACTGAGTTATAAACCCCTAAAGTAGAGGTTTATGTTTGTGATGGAATTGCTGACAGATGCTTATGTATACTAGGACTAGCAGTCATTGCTGTAATTATGCTATCGTATCCTATCATTAAAGATTTCAATTGAAAGAGGTTTATAAATTGCTCTTCTCCTTAGATAAACCACCGTACATTAAGGCATCAACGATATGGTGCAGAATTAAATTAAAATCTCATAAAATGAAATATGTTCTGTATTAGCTGTTTGACACTTAATTTGCCTCTGAATGAGTAGAGGAAATCACAAATTAACCTGCCTTTGTTTTTCCAACCATGGCTTATTAGGTGTTAGAACAACTGCAATTACAGCCCAATAATAACCCCCAACCTTATGAATATGTACTGAAATGTGTCACTTTGTGTTACCAAGACCTGTTTGTTAGCTCTGCTTAGTTATACTGGAATTTCCACAGTGTATCTTTAGTTTATACTTCAGAGAAGATATATGAAACTTCAGTTGTTCTCGAGCAGCAACATATGAACGCTATAATTGGAGCCAGAGCTTTTTAGTTTTGTTTCTTACTTTTTTTAAATTCAAGGCATGAGTCTTAGTTTTCAGAATATTTCCAGTAAACCGTAATTCAGTTTTACTAATTTTCACTGAACTAGCAAGTTAAATTACTTGTTAAATATCGTATGATTAAAACATACTAGAAGAAGCATGTCTTTAATAATGCTACTGCTTGTTTGGTTTTTCTTTGTTGTTGCTTTTGTCTAACTCTTACCTAATTTTCAAAATTGATTTCTGAAGTGAGGTAGTAAAGCAGTGACTAAAGCTAAACCATTTTTAGTCCTTGACAATTGCTGGGCCATCCAGTGGAGAGTGACATCTTTTCTAGGCGCTAGCCAGTGCTGCTGCTGAGGACATTTATTGAATATGAATTAATACTTTTAAGAATGCTGCTTTTTTTTTTTTTCCTTGTACTCCTCAGGAACCATAATTGATAGATTTGTTTTTATTTAGCTTTACGGTGATCTGTTGTCTTTGTTGGCACTGACTTTGTTGGAATGAGAGTTGCTTGCAGTGATCGGAGGAGGAATAACAGTATCCTGACTATTTTTATGACCACACAAATCCAAAAGTGCCACAGTTTTTAAGATCGAACTAACCAGGAGAGTTGTATTAATTAAGAAGAGTAAGCTCCAAAGGATGTTTTTTAACTCATGGACTTAACTGCAGTGACTGAAGAAGTTACTATCTGTGTTCATTCATTCTCACGTCTTTAATGAGTTGCATTAACGTGTTGCTCCCAATCTGCTTTATTACAGAACTGGGTTGGAGGCCTTTGAAGGCGACCTAAGCTAATACTTGGGTGCGTTGTTCATGTGGCTGTGAAGGGAATATGGGCTGAAGCAGGGGACAAGTGCAAGGTGGCAGTGACTGGTTCCAGGGTGGTGGTCTTTGTGCAGTATGTCTAACGGGATGTCCTAGGAGGCTAGTACAAAGTTAAAGATTCACGATTGGACATATCACAGGATATACCTTGTGTTCCAAGCTGTCCATCCATTTAGTCTTCATCTTTCTTTCTATTGCCATTCCATCTTCTGTTATCCCTGGGTTGTGGGTAAGGGAGAGCTAAACCCAAGTGAAGGCATGCTGACGTTATCCACATGTTTAATGCCAGAGGAGTTTGCACTTGCAGAGAGGAAGCTGCAAGTCAAAGCTGCTGTCCTGCAGCTTCCTTGAATCAGCAGTGCTCCAGGCTCATTTTTTCTAGTTGCTGATTGAGGCTTGCGGGGATCTGAGCCTGGCAGCCGTTGGCTCTGAAATTATGCACATACAGATAATTACCTAACACTAATCCCTCAAACAAATATTTTCAACTGCGTGAATGCGCCAGTACTAAAACAAAGCATGTGTTCAGCTTTCAAGTTTATAAAAAGGGAGTTTGATTCTTGGCTATGTTATTTCATATCTAATTCATACAGACGTCAGTTACACAAGGGTAGAAAAGAAAGGCAGGCCTAGGTGCTCAGCTTTCATCACCCTCAGTTTGGACCGTGCAGTACAGTGGGAGATAAGCAAATATGAGAAGATTAAAGGGTTGGCCTTGCAAAATATCCTTAATTATGGGAGGAACTGCTTGCCATACAGTTGATGGAATGTTTAGGTTTTCTCAGCCCTATCACTGATTCCTTGATTTTTCCGCTGTACGTCCCTTCCTAAGCTCATACTTCTTTTAAAAATGTGTGTTAACCTCTTAAATCTTTTACCCGCTGCTTTACATCACTGTGTCTGTACGCTAGAGGCTTGGCAGGGAGCTCCCCAGGTTGTCTGAGCGTTCGTGGTTCATTTTGCAGTGGGAAGGAGGGCCCCACCCAGTGTGAAAACCTTCACTGCTTGGATTGTCCTTAATCACTTTAAGCCTTGGGAGAAGCTCTGTGGTTTAGCCAGGAGCTGCAGAAGAAAGGCTGGGAACGCGGAAAGATAGCTGTAGTTACAAGCCTTCCAAAATCACCTGTGAAAATAAGCAGGGGGAGATTTTGTGTTGAATGGGAAGCACCCCAAGAAGCCTGCCCTGGAAATGGGGAAGGCGCAGCAGCGATGGAAGCAGCTGCAAATAGCCAGGGGCATTTCTACAGCGAGTATCTGACAAGTAAGCACTGTGGTTCAGTGACTCGTTAAGGTTATTTGGTGTTAGTTTCGTGCCGTGAGTGTGCACGTTGTAGGCTCTGTAGGCGGCGTATATGCCTCTTGGTGACATAGTGGTGTGCCGATGGGAATTCACAGAAGTGAAACGGCGGGGTTGGTTGCCCACACATAACCTTCAGTTGAGAGGTTTTTTTCAGTGCCAGACCTTTCACAGATCAGGGAGAAGGGGGCCTGAGTCTAAGCTAAAGCTGAACTGTGTGATTTCTCATGCAGGATGTAGCGTTGCCTCATTTAAAACAGTGAATCAGTGTTTTGTTCAGCTGTTGCTACTTTTTGAGTAATATTTACCGTAAGACTTGCAGATCATAAATTCTCCTTTGCAGGCACACTTTCAGAGCGACTTCAGGAACAGATCATGTTTTTAGAAAGTGCTTGAAACTGGGAAAAGTCAGGAACAAATTATTCTGTACTTGGTGGCATATACTGAATTGCAGAAAAGGATAGGTGCTTCGGCTACATTTGTGACCAGAAAAGGATAGGTGCTTCGGCTACATCTGTGACACTGAGAGACAGCTGAAAGAAAAAAAATGTGCATGCAGTGAAATAGGGAAGCATTTTTGAATATAGCTGTTTTCCATAAATTCTGTTACACTGCTGCCACTGTTTCTCCTTTAAAAATATGAAGTTTCTGCAAACTCAGTTGGACTCTTTTATGTTTTGTGTGCATTTGCTTTCTTCCTACTACAAAAGAATGAGACAGTATTGAGCAAAGAGTACCTTACATAAAAAATCTTTTATGTTGGCAAATAAATTCTAGATCAAATAAGGATTCACTGCTAAAAACTCTGTTTTTAGTGAGCACATACACATGAAAGTCAACAGAATTGCCTCTAACTGCACCAGATTCAGTTTGGTTCACACGATTCATGTGGTTCTGTAGTGGATAATACTTTGTGACATAATCATTTTTTCGGGAGTAGCTAATTGTAATACCAAGGAACGACAGATTTTTAAAGGAGAAACGGTAGCAGCAGATGAATATTACGTTAACAGAGGGTCTTTGTTCTTATATAGTGAGCTTGTTTTTTGGCGCGGTTGGGGAACTTAAAGTAAGAGAAGAGCTTTGTTTTCTTAGAAATTATTTTGTAGAAACTTTCCCCAGTTTTCTATTCCTCTTTTTTTACAAAGAAGAAAAGAAACTCAAGTCTCATCTTTCTCCGTGTTTTTTTTTTCCTGCTGTCTTTGCTAGCTTCCGGAGGCTGTCCGGTGGCCTGACAGCAGCCCTAAAAAGCAATGTGTGTAAGTGGGATTCACATCACATTCCATCCCGCCTCACAGAGAACCAGAGATGCTAGAGAAGTCGTGGTCCCCAGCCTTTTTGAGAAAGTCATGCTTTTGCCAGCGCGCTGCCAACTGGTCACCATTCATGATACAGTCCTTGATAGCAACAACTTGCAGCACATCTCATAGGCGTGATGCAGAGGTGAAAGAGAGAGGAAGGCCTTTGGTGGTCATTGTGTGAAGTCCATTTGTGAGGCAGGTTGCCACAGATTCGTCTGGTGAGGCTTAAATCCAACAGAAGGGATTCTTAAAGTGATCTGCATTGATTATGGTGCTAAAGAGCAACAGCTTCTAGCCTTATCAGCACTGAAGTATTATCACTGGACAGCATTGCCACTTAGCTGATTTACCCCATCTGGGCTTGTAACACTACTTAGACAAATTCCTTTCTGCCAGTGAGAAGTGGTTCCCTAAGGCAAACTTTTCAAGCCAGCCTAAGTTAAGAGTTGATGGAAGCGAAGTGAATGGATACAGAAGTCTTTCCTCAGGACATCTCTGCACGTGTAACATTTTACTGCGGGCTGAAGAGTAAGTAGGCATGCCTTGGAGCTTTTAGGATTCTCCCTGTGTGCAGATGTAAGTTCAAGCATGTGTATTTGTGTGCATACGTATGCACCCTTTTTATGTAATAAGATGGATATATTTGCTTGAATATATGACAGACTTAATCTGAATCAGTCTCGATTTTTGCATCAAAACTAATGGAAGGATCTACACAGTCTGAGGAAAATGGAAAATTAGAGGGAAATCTTAGGCAAAACAAGTAGGAAAAAAACATGGAGACCACGTAAATCAGTCGTTCACTAATTTAATGTTCAACCAAAAATACATAGAGTAGCTGCAGTGCTAGAGTTTTGCTTCTTGAAATTTCTATTATCTCATTCTATTATCAGCTGCAAAGTATGCAAGCTCTAAATATAGTGCACATTCAGAGGCTCTGAGCCTCTGGTTTCTTGGACAAAATTCCTGTGTTCTTTGTGTTGTAGTCAGCAGTATTAGTCGAGTGAGCAGACATTGACTGTGGTATTCACGTGCAGTGAACCAGAAGCAAGCCAACTCTATAGAGGCTGCTGTCAAACTTGTTGCAGTGGCCTGTGAGGTACTGGACTGTGACAGACTCCTTTTTTTTCAGTACAATTCTTCCACTCATGTTAAATCTCGGTTCAAAGAGAACTGAGGAGTTACAGTCTTAGCATTCTTTCTTTCTTTCTTTCTTTTTTTTTTTTTTTTTGCTTTCTTTCTTAAGTGTAGTGGTGAGATTTCTGTGTTGTGAATTGAAAGTCCCTAAAGTGGGAGTAGGTATTAACTGGAAGAAATGTGAGCAATGAGTATGTCTGCAGTGTAGAAGCACAGAGCGTCTTCATCATACTCTTGCACAATATTTCCCTGACTTAGACTCTCTCATCCTCCAGCAAAGTCATTATGTCCTATAATGTTAGAATATGGATTGAATTTAGTTCAGCATTTTTCCTAAAGAGGACAAAACAGAAATTAAATACCTCCTTGTGTCTGGTTTTACCACACTTCACTCAAACCAGTCTATTATTTATATGTATGGATATGTCTAAATTGATTTGATATTTGCAACAGAAAGCAGACTCCTGAGCTTCTCTTGGTTGTGCTTCTGAGAATCAGGAGACTAACTGGCTGCCCCCTGGAAAAAAAATTCACCCAATGAATTGTGCACAGTGAGTGTTTGATATGTGTGCCTCAGGGTAGACTGAGGGTCCACATCTATAACTGATTTTATTGATTAACAGAGGAACTGATTTGGAATGTTAGGTTGATTTTTGCTCTTAGAAAAATTTTACACAACCAAAGAAGGACTTGGGAACTTCTAGAAGATGTTTTCATTGAAGCTGGGCTCTGTGAACTTGCCTTGTTTAAGATAGTCCCTTCCAGCATCAAATCTGTTGATCTGATCCTGCAATAGACTACAATTACATTTGAAGTTTATTTTGTAGTAGGGGTGTTGTTCCTGGAGACCCCACAAAGGTGAGACACAGTGGCAAAGCATCCTAAAGAAATGTGCCAGGAATACGTTCCTTCTGAAGGAGCAAACTGAACTGTCTGCTCAAAAGCATTGTTTATTAGTTGCTGTGACCATTGGTGTTAAGTATCAACAGAAATTTAGGGAGCATTTCATGAGGGAGATTTTCTAAACAGATCAGATTCAAGTGGCTATCTCCTTAAAGATACATATCTTTCTGTCCTGTATCTGTTGAAATTCAGCCTAGTTTTATCATGGCTTTTTCTCTAGCCTATGTAAGAAAGATTGATAGTCTAGTCCAGTTTATAGAGGCCTCCAACACAAATAACCCTATTTAACAACGCTGTGGACAGATTTGTCAGGGAGGGCAGGAGCTGAATGACCAGGGGCAATCAGGTGTTCTCCTCTTCACTGTGGAAGATCACTATCAACATACATCATCTAGACAGTACCAAGAAAGCTTGCATAGCTGGCCTCTCCCTTGGCTTGCTGTACTCCTTCCAAGGACATCAGGCTTTTCTGGGAACTGAATTTCTACTCTTGTAATTGGATTGAATTGCAAAGATGCTGTGATGGCAGATGTGTAGGTTACTTCCTAACCTGCCCAGAAACCCGAGTGTTTTCGCTCTGGTGTGGTCTCACCCTAGCCAGCCCCCACACCTGGACTTCAGTTACTGGCAAAGAAAGTACAAGAAGCGGCACTTAGTGGAATCTATTTCTTCCCTCTCTTAACTTCGACTTTGCAGCATTCACCTTTGCTGTGTGAACCGTACTGCCCTGGTGGATGTTGACAGTAATCTTTTGCTTGCATGGTATTTGCAGCGATGCTCAGAGAGTGAGTTTGAATAACTGATAAAGCTGCTCACACAGAGCTGTGAAGCAGCTGTGTTTTCAAAGGATGACTCCTTCACTTGTATTCTTAGGTACGGCATAGACATGTACCTCGTGCACTGAGGTGCAGTAACGAGGACAAATCACAAAACTATTTTTTCCCCCAAAGTGAGTGCCATGGGTTGTACTGGAGTGCTTTTAGGCATTTCTGAAAATACACTGTCTATATCATACAGGCAGTAATTTCTAGAAATCTGTATAATCACATGTGGCAACGGGTAGGGGAGAAATTCCATCTGATGTCTTCTGTCTTCAGTAATAGGTACTAGTCCTCGTGAACGCCAGTTTTGGGTTGTTTACTGTCATCAGTACAGAGGTGAAAAGCAAACTCAGCCATACCTCAACGGAAATGGTTAATGTTGAAGCTTCAGATCACCGTTTCTGTAGTATTTAAAGTTAAAATTTTAGTCAAATGTTCCTTTCACGACCAAATTTAGGTAGCAAGTGTGACGTAAAAGACATTCAGACACTGATTTTGTGTTTTATTATTGCTAACTTGCTGTTGTCTTAGCAGTTAAGATCAAGTTTTAGCATATATGATTAGAATTGAAAACAGGCTTTTCTCCCTTTCTCTTTTCCCAAATCTCTTTTTTCTAATATTCTGGACATGACATATAATAGGTTTGTGAAACAAAAGCAAAGAGTTTTGGTTTGCTTTATTTTTGAGTTTGGAAAAAGAACGTTTCTTGGCATCACAAAACAGACATTGAAGGGACTATTCACTTGAGGTAACTTGAGAGGCTTTTCAGGTACTTCACCAGGCGGAAGAATGCCTCCTTTGCTGCTGCCTTAGCGGAAGGGGGTAAGAGAAGAAAAGAAGCTCAAATTTGCTGAAACAGGAGTAAGCGTGACATTCAGATCAGGCTTGTAAAAATCATCAGTGAAGGAATTAAATGAGGAGAGAGGTACTTACTGTAGATAATTCCTATAAAAACATAAGTCTCTAAAAATTTCAGTGTGGGAGTAACAACCCACTAGCTGCAAGCACTATTTTTAAGAGAACAGAGTGTTTGTGAAATTCAGTTATCGGTTGTTTTCAAAGTTTATTGTCACAAATCACACCCATCACTAGCATTGGTGAGGTTGAGACCAGGTGCACCAGATGCCCTGGTGCACACAGCATCGTGTCAGAGTGGATCCCAACGGGCGATGCAGTTTTTCCTCGGTGGGTATTGGTGTGTGTTGGCAGGAATGCTGTTTGCATGCGGGCTGCATCGTGTTCCGATCTGTGAACAGTAGGAAGATAAATAAATCGGGAGGAATTGTCAAAACCATTTCAGCACTCTTCTTATCTCTGTACCATTTGGATGTTTTTCTTCTTTTCTCAGTCATGCATATGCATACGTATGTGTGCATTCTCTTTTGTATGTTACAATATCATGGATTTTTTTTTTATTTAAGAACTTCAGGGATTTTTGGAGTGTTTTCAACCAGCGCACCATTCACCTGTGTATTTGCTTGGGTAGAGGTCTTCTCTGATGAGGTTTTTGTTGTATGCACCCACTGAAGTTTCAGTGTACTCAAGCATTAGAAAAGCCACTATTCCAGTGTCTTTGTTTTCTTTGTTGAGCTGTTTATTTTGCTTTCTTCCCACACAGTTCCCTGGCCTTGCTCTGACAACTGCTTTTCTGCATGAATTACATTCCTCGGGGCCGCAAGTCTCCTAATTCTTCCAGTCGATTTGATTCCTGCCTGTGTGATTAGTCCTGTGCTCCAGCACACAGTTGGTCTTTGCCAAGCAGGCTCCTTGCTAAATGCTTTTAACGCGAAGACGAAACTAAATTTTTTAACCTCATTAGTGTGTAGGGCACTGCTTCATTCTGGCTTAATAACATGACCACTATTGAATCATCACTTGCTCTAAAACAGGTTACAAAAAGGTTACCTAAGTTGTCTGGTTTTCTTTTCATATGACTGTGCTTTTGCTGGATAACAGTCATTCTCTTTCAGCACATGTCCGGTTTTAGCATATAAGGCTGTCTTGGAAAGAAATCCCATCAGTTCTCTTGTTAGATTTGCGATGCTGACAAATCTTGTATTTGAACTCTGAAAAAGATTCTTGGCATCTGTTCGGAAACAGTGAATGTATGTAATGCATCCTGTAGGAAAATGTGATGCGGGGAGTAAAGGGGAAGAGACTTTGGGGCTGCTGATTAAATTCTCCTATTTGTTTCAGCTTTAGAGTTACAAAGATCTCATCTTCACCAGTTTAAATGTGGACTTGTCAATCTTAACGCTGGATTTACAGCAGGGAAGCTGCCGTCTGCATTGGTTCGCTTTGTCTCACAGGGTCAGTTTTTATCTGAACGAATTGTTACTGAGATTTAGATTTCAGTTGAAATTGCCTGTAAACTTGAATGGAAAAGGTATTCAGAGACTGTTAAATGCTGTAAATGCACTTTAAAAAAGAAGTTTCCTAAGAAGGCAGCCTCACCAGGACAGTAAGGAAAGAAAGGAGGTACTGGGTAACATGCCACTTGTGATGGTGCATTTGTGCAGTTGCATAGCACAGCAACTCAGAGGGTGAGACTTCATGATTAATGGTGTTTATTCTTGACAGAAGCCTCCTTTATTTATCTGCAATACAGTTTAGTGATTTTATCAGTCAGCTGAATGAAAAATATTCAGTCATACCAATATTGCAGTGTAAATTGAGTAGAGTCACTTTTTATTATATCTTTCAGCCTTATCATCTGCACAGTAATTTTCTAGCAGGGGTTTGATATAGAAAGGCTGGATTTAGCTGTACTTGACACAAAGCCTCTTCAATTTCCCCTAAAAGTTCAGGCTACTCTTAGAAATGCGTATAAATATATATAAAACGCTCTTATCCAAGCAATTTCAGGATTTGAAAGAATGAAGATAAAATGCACAAACCTGGATGTGAGAAATGCTGTTAATATGAAAACATCTAATAGCTCTGAACCCACTGGTGAAATGCTCTGTAGTATTTAAGCCTGTGGGTTAGTGCAGTTCTTTTTGCATGGCTACGTAGTCGGACTTTCTTCTAATCAATCATCATCCAACTCCAATCAGCATACAGGCAGAGCCTATCGTTCATCCTGGGTGTAATTTCAGAGTTGAAGACTATAATGGCCACATACAGCACATTAGTCACTGTGATAACAGCTAGTGGCACTCCTAAGGAAGGGGGAGGATAGGGGAGAAGGGGAATAAAATTCTTCTCATTCTCACAGTGCATTAGTGAAATAGGAGCAAATGTTAAACAAATGTTTATTCAATTAGCTGACTTAACAGCATTAAGTGTGAGAAAGCTTCTGACACTCCTTTGACCTGCTGGTTTCAGGAGGAGAGGAAGGGGAAAGGGAAGGAAGAAAGGGGTTGCAGGAACGCAGGGAGAATTTGTATGTGCCCACACATTCGTATGATGGTGCCTGTGTGGTTTAAACACTTCAAGTGTGGCTGGCCATGACTGTAACCAAGAGGAGGCTAAAATTTGAATAGCAAATGAGACCACCTCTGGAGCATCAAAGGAGAACTGCGGAGCCTGGAAGTTTGCTTTAGGAATGCAGTTGGTCATTTCGCTGTCCAATCTGTTATTAATAACAACAGGTAATTAGTATGCCGTAGACATTTTAGATTTTCCTGCTGCACTTCCACATATCTTAAAGAGAAAATGGTATATGGAGGTCCATGGCGGTCTATGGTCTCACGTGTAGCAGGGCATTTTCTGAGCTTATTTGAATAACATTTACTTGGAGTACAAATCTGTTTTATGTTTGTAATCAAGAGTTTTCAATCAAATGCAGCATTGACACACAATCCTTGACAAAGCAATGTCCACAAATCTATATAGATGGAATCGGGTAAAAACCGGGAGGAAAAATTTACCAACACTGAGTTTTGACTGTGCTGGATATAAGATCTTACTCTATTTATAGTTCATACAAGGCAGCACTGAGTGAGATAAAGCAATTCCTTGGTAAGGCTCAGACAGAAAGAATCAAAGGAAGTTCTAACTGGCCAAATCTGGCTAGTATTTCTTCTATTTGCTGTTTCCATTGCTGTTACATCCAAGATCTCAGTGCACGGTCAGCTTGGCTGTGTGGCCAAATACGAGGAACTCTACGTGGAAGAATTCACACTTAAACCCTTCTGACAGCTGGACTCTGGCGACCTTAGGTGTTACCTGACCCAGCTGTTTTTCTCACCTGTTCACTGAGGTTGGCCGTGGTCCCTCAGCAACGCTGAGTGCTTTTGTCCCATTCACAGGCTGGTGACTTTGCTTCATCTCACTGAGATGCAGTTCCACTGCAGGGTAGATGCTCTGTGGGGGTACTGGATTGCTGGAAGTCACTGGCTTGGTAGTTGGGGGTGGTGCCACAGAATACACAAAAGGGTGCCTGCATGAAAGTAATGTGATATTTGTAGAGAGTAGTTGTATTAGTTGTGTTTTTGCGTATTTGCAACCAGTATTTGGACAAGCGAGGAAAATGCCAAGGAAGTTCACTTCATCCCGATCTCTTTGCTTCAGTTCTGAGGTGGTCATAAAGGGCTGTCTAGCTGGGATAATCCGTTTGCCAGCTGAGGCAAACTGCAAGGACCTTCAGAGGTGTGCCAGGAAGTAGGCAACAGAGATTGTTGGTGGAATGGAAAGAACAGAAAAAGGGAAGGCAGGTTGTTACAGTGAGATTGTCATTACGTGAGGGTGAGAATATGAAGCCTGAGCTTGACTTGAAGAAATACTGAGAGGCAGAACAGGGTCGTATGCACATTTTGGAAAAAAATCAGAATAGTGCCTTTGTACACATTTAAGAAACACGTGAAAAGACTCCAAACTGTCTCTTCTGCAATGAAGAAATGAATATATCCACTGCCAACGGTAGTACCGGTTGCTTATGGCACTCAGTACAGCTGTTACTTTGGGATGAAGGTCACCAGTTACAGCTGACATTATGTAAAAAAAAAAAGAGAAAAAGTTAAATAATGGAATAAAAATTCACTGGCCTTTTTTTTCACTTGTTTGTGTTTTACAGTGTAAACACATCTTGAATGAGCGCAGAAATTGTTAGTTATTTATGAAGTATTGTAGGTGGGAGAGGATGCCTGTAAAAAGCCGGATCTGCATTCAGGCGGTCTGTCAATTGCATAAAAGGAATGAATGCAATCACTGTAAGGATTTGGTGTGTTGATTAATGTAGCCAATTTTTAACTGTAACTACATAATGTTAACACTTTCCGTAAAAGGAATGGGAAACCAGAGTAATGTGCTTTTGCTGTGGGTCATCAGCTAGTTATTTTGTGTGATTTCCAGCACCATAAACTTCTCTTCGTCAGTCACTTTTTATCTTCTTATGTTCAACAATACCTTTTAATTTTATTATATTTGTGTTGCAGAGCTGCGCTGAACATTTTGTGAGATCGTGTCCTTGCCTCAATGAGAAAATATCTGTAGAGTATTATCGGTTGGTCTGACCTTGTAGATACTAAGCACTCTCTGAGCCCTTTGCCACGTTTTTACATCTGGGGAAACATCTGAAGAGGTAGTAGTCAACAAACTTGTTGAAGGTGACAGAGCAGATAAGTGATGGAACCTCGGACAGGGCCTGTTTACCGCAAATCTTGATCTACCTGCTTTTGTATGTAAGCTATGTAGGCACCGACCTATTCATGATTTATAGTGTACGTACCTACTGAAACCTACAGGGTTTCTGCCATACGTGGTTCTGTGACTTATCTTCCTTGTGCTGAGTGTGGTGCTAGCATGAATCTTGGAGGGAAATCAAGCTAAGTATTGACCAAGTGCTAGAACACGGAAAGGAATTCCAACATTCTTTCTCACTTTAGGATTTACTGTGTAGTCAGTTTTCCCTCTTCTTCCTTTCTGCCATTAACAAAATGCACTAAACTGTGCTTAGTTTTTGGTATCATTTGGAGCTCTTTCACGTGAAGAGCACTGACATTTCTGTATATTCAATTAAATCTAAACATTCTAAATCATTTGCTTAGCTTTCCTGAAGGTAGTGAATGATTCTAGGGGAATGGACTGCTTATTTTAAGATACCATTTCTGAGGAAAAAAAACATATATATATTATTATTGGTTCCCCATACTTACATATTTATGTATTTGATTGTTTGCAAATTCAACTAGAAGTGGAAAGAGAAAAGGAGCTGTGGAATTGCATTTTAAAAATAATCAATGCCGGCTTCACTGTTATTGTATTGAAGCCAGGGGAAGGTTTTCTGGTGGCTATCAGGGCAGCAGAATTGGGTCAGCATTTTGTGCTTTTGAAGAGTATAACCATGATCACTTCAGACTCTTACGAGCAAAATCAGTGGATAATTTCTCTTGATTTCAATTTATATACAGTAGTGACTAAAGATTTTGAGAAGCGGAGTGATTGTTTGATTTGTGATTTCCCCATACCATCTAGATATGTAATTAGCTGTCCCAGCCCAATTTATGAAAGATCTACAGCCATGAATATACTTGTAACAGTGAGTAGTAACTTGATCAGTTGGTCTACTCACAACTGTAAGAGTTGTTCTTATTGGAATTTTCAGGATCATGCCTTAGTGTTTTAGGGCTGACAAGCTTTTTCTAGATAACTGTTGACTCCTGGTGCCAAAGGGCCAGTCTGTACAAATAGCCATAATCATAATGTCTCATGGGAGACATTACCAAAGGGATTCAGCTATGTGCTTTACAATAGGATTGTCTACCTAGCAAGGAATTACTTACTGCTAGTTCATCTCCCATGGCCTACTGGAAATTGTATGTGTTAAAGTTTTTGGGGCAGCCCAAAGAAAAGAATGGTAGACAGTTTAATGAGTTTAACATTTTTCAATTGTTCAAGCAGAACTGAATTGAGCAGGTATCAGAGAAGTAGCATGGGTATCATTGGTGTGAAAGTTATGCCATCAGTGTTTGCTCCAGCATTGAATAACGTGCTGTTAAATGATTAAATATCGAGGTTTGAACTTTGACACTTTCATAATATAACAAGATGGATGAAAAGGCAATAATAAATTAGGGCATGTTACAATATTTCATCCCACTTCGTTGACAAGCTTTGTTCTGTGAGATAAATTATTGTTCCTTCTGTAACCTCAGCTCACTGTCATATTTACAATGTTATAGTTAAGAATCACTTCCTATTTTCAATATGAATCTATTTTTCAACAGGTACGTGAAAGAGCCATTTAAAAATTTACCACGACCAAAGTTGGCATTAATATTTCTAGTCCTGGAGTTTTAGTTTCCTTTAAAATCAGGAAATCCTTAAATCACCATAATTTTTTATATATTTTTTCAGGATAGGTTGTGCTTTGAGCTGAGTTTTTTGCATAATCACAACTTCAAGCAATTTGGAAGATATTTGTGACAAATTGCTTCTCTGACACTAACCAGATCTCATAACATTGATCCAGTATTTCTTGTGGCACAGACCTTTGTGACTGTCCTGAGCGGCTTTAATCTGCTTCCAGCGAACGTAGCTGTTGTAGTGCATTCTCTGACAAACATGGAGGTTGTACTGTGCTTCTGGGTCTACTGTACTTTTCACAGTTGCAAGGGATGCCAATCCAGAGACCGTGTGCACTATATCTGTATCCTGGCACATTTTAGAGCAGTTTAGGACTCCAGAGAAGCCCAGTGTGAGACCCTCCAGACCGTAGTTGCTTTGTGTGACCTCACGCAGAACCTCTACCCACACCCATGTACCAAGAAGCTGAGCCCAGGGCTTTCAGTTCCTGCCTGAGCTATGTTGTAGGTTATCTTGAAATAAATGTAAACTAGCTCATGCTTGACACATCAGCTTTTAGTATCCTATCATTTTCCTTCCCCAACTAAGAAAGAGTGAAATGGTCTGAAAAGGGAACTGTACTTTGTTCGCTTTTTGTGATGGCTGAATTCCCAAGCTGCTACTGGTTGGTCGTTCTGTCAAGAGTTTGTCTGCTGCAGCTTCAAGCAACAGAACAAAATGACACACCAATATAATGAATACCTGAATTCTTACGTATAGCTCACCTATAGTTTGGGAGTGGCCAGGAAGAAGAAAGTGGCTTTACTCTTTTTGTGCTTTACTGTACATCTGATCCTTGCAGCTGCTGAACTGGTGTGACCATGAGAGTTTTTAAGACTCTGTAGACAGCTCTGTAACATTTGTCAAGATAAGTGTCGTGGTTTAACAGGAAAAAATGTACATTTTGCCCTTACACCAATGTCACTGCCTCAGCACTTGTGTACTATTCTTCTGATGAGAAGCTGAGACTCTCCAGAGCTTCAGAGTCTGAACAGGAGCAGGAGGAAGGTGGCAGACTGCAGATTGATAGGTGGTGGGAAGGTAGGTACTGTTAGGTGCAGCAGTTGTGTGGCATTCACAGTATTTCAGCACGTTAGTGATGAAAAGGAAGGCAGTCTGGACAGAAAGGAGGAGACACCTTCACAGCTAGCTCTGCTTCTTGCTGCTTCTCTTACACATCTCTTGTGTGTCTGGAATGTATGTGTAATCAGTATTACTGAGAAGTAGAATAAAGTCAGCCTAAGGTCCCAAAGGTGGGAACCTATAACATAAATAGCTGTTGAAAGTGTCATAGAGATGTTGTTAAATTTGAGTTGAGTTTGCTGGATCTCTGGTTGCAGACACAACAGTCCTAATTAAAGGAAGAGTGTGCATCTGCTTAGATCCTTCTCTATGGGAAGCCTCTGTGCTCTAAGTGTGTTGTCTGGAAAACACCGGTGTAGGAGAAAATGCAGAGCAATTCTTTCCTTCCCTTGGCTTACAAATGAGGCATGGATTGACAAGTAGTGTCACTGAAAACGTACCTGACTTTTCTCATACTGAAGTCACTTTCTTTTAGTCCCGTGTCATAGCCTCAGACCAAAGTCAGGGATGAAGCACATATGAAATAAACATGCTGGGGAGGACTACCGCTCGCATCTGGAGATTTCATTTGCTCGTCACTGAGTGTCTGCAGAGCCAATCCTGGACTGTAGTGTGTTACTTATGTAGGAAAATAGTCATTCTTCATTGGCATGGAAAGAGGCTTCAATCTAAGATCAAATGCAATACTGGAAGGTGACAGCTAAGAGTAAGTGTGTTTGGCTGCACCCTTTCTAGAAATGTTATTTTAGTTTGAAGGAGGAAGTTAAACAAATAAAAATATGTTCATACCGAAGTTTATCATGAAGGGAAGGAAGAGAAGGATATGCGACTTGTGTTGGAATAAATCCTAGGGCTCAGGCAATGGGAACTGAGAACAGATGAAGGCAGAGAGAAAATGGAACTGTGAGGGAGATGAGGGTCTGGAAACACAAAGGAGTGAATAAAGTACGGGCTGGGAGCATGTAGAGAAGATAGTAACAAGTTAAAATCATATGCTGGAGAGAGATTAGTGAATATTTGGAGTCCAGAGCTTGGAATTTTAGGTGGAATTTCATGACTCCTCCTTTCTGTCTCCAGCTAACACTGCTAATGTGCCTGCTGCTAGTTGATGTTACCCTGAGGAGTGTCCTTTCTGCAGTATCCTCAAAGGAGAGAAGAGAGGAAGAGTTAGTGCAGAGGAGACGAGGAGCAAGTCCCAGTGTCCTTGTATGGCTCACACTGGGTCTGGAGACAGAGGCTGAGAGTCCATCTCTCCCTCTCGCTCTTGCCTGTAGCAGCTTGCTGTTGTCCAGTTAGAGAGTGAATCACCAGGGTGACACAGATCCAGCCTTCTTCAAAAGCTGAACAGTTTTCTGTTCGATATGCACCAGATAGCTCCAGGGCTCATGCTTGACAACACTCTGTTTGGTTTAAGAACTCCTCTTGAGCTGACAGGAACGTAGAAGAAATGATTTGTAAAGTGATGTGGTTGCTTCCAAACTTAGTTTCTTTGTTAAGCTTGAATTTGCTACACTACGGTATTTTCCTCGCTACTGAGATGGGAAGGAAATTCACCCCGTAATGTGATATCCAGCTGTGGTATTTTTGCTTTCTACATCACCATGAGTTTCAAGGTTCCTGCATTCCACCCTTAGCATGGCAGGAAACTGCAAGACAGCTCGTGCTTCGTGGCTACGCGAGTTCCACAGCACCAGCAGGAATAAGGCTGCATTTCCACCCAGGCTGTGTTTCCGAAGCACGGATGCTTCAAAAACATGTGCTGTGAGGAAGGAGGAGCCTGTTTTGCACGGTGGTGGGAAACCGCTCCTGATTTCTACTGCTACGTGCATTTTACACATGGTGGATAGCGAGCGGCCAGGCGTCTCATGGGTACTTTACTGGAGTGCTAAAGGAGTGATTCCACTGCTGTTGCTTGCTGTGAGCACAGCCAGTGCAGCCTTGTAACAGACTTTGGAGCAAGGAGGTATTTTCATAAGTGGAATGCTTACCTTGCAAAAAACCTTGTGAGGGCAAGAAACACGCAAAAGGCAAATGAGGAAGGGAAAGGGGAAAGAGTGAGGAAGGGAAAGGGGAAAGAGTGAGAAAAGCACAACAGGAAAAATTCTTTATTCCACAGGATTTTATGAGGCTCTGTGGTTTTGCAGGGAAACTCGTGTCCTGTTAGGAATGCATAACTTTGCTCTCTGTTCCATTCATAAGTTGGTGTTTCTGAGCTGATAGCAGGGCAGAATTACCTCCCATGTAAGATCATGTACTGCTGACCTTTTACGTGATGACAACTATCTTCATTGATCATGGTATATGTTAAAAGAAAAAGAAGATACATTTCTTGTTTTATTATTCTTTGTAAGCCAGCAGTATCAAAGGAACAGTCTGCTCTTGCTGCTCTCACAGCTGCTGCCTGAGTCTGTGCTGTATATATATGCTAAATTAATTGGAAAAAATGGGAACAAAAAAACATTTAGTTCGGGTCAGCCAGTTTGACTGCAGGAAGTGCACGACAGGCTTACTCGCTGTCTTTTGCCGCAGAGCAAGCTGGCAAGGGCAGGCACTCCAACCCCTTCTGATGAAATCTGAACTTCTTCCAGAGCCTTTGGAGACTGGGTGCTGTAATAGAAGGGTCTCCACTTGGAGTCTGATGCCATCGTACTGTCAGAGTGTGATGGTGGGGAAAGTTTCAGCAGATTACTTCTCTTGCATCAGCTGTGAACTCGGCTTTCAGCCTTAGTTCATCACAGATTTGCACAGGTGTACTGAGAAGGCAGTACACCTCCCTTTTGTACGGATGATATAGTTAATTACTTTCGACTGCTTAAAGGCATCTGTCTCTGGTGCCGTACTAAAAGCAAACATATGCATCGGTCTACCATTCCTTTCCCACTGAATTTTCAGCATCTTCTGTGGGAAGAAATATGAACAAAAAGTACTCCAAAGGGCCTGGCTGTCTTAATGGCTTACAAAGTTGGGATATTCTGAAATTATTTCTGTGCAGATGTGCAATCTTGCTGTTTAAAGAAGGATAAGCTGTGAAATCAAGACGGTGAGCACAGTTTAACTCAAAACTTTTATCCAATAGGCGTGGTTATGAGATGAAAGTGGTTCATCATCATCTCAGTGTCCTCCATCTTGCAGCAGTACTTAATATCCAGTATACAGGGTGCAGATTTCACATTAATAGATTATCTACTAAACTCTGTGGGGAAAGGGTATTGAGGGATGTAAAGATTAATTCATATATAAGGTTATTTTAAAACCTTTAAACCAGAGAAATGTTGCTAATAATAGGTACAGAGAATAATCCATTTCCTTTCCTTTTTCTTTTCGGGCAGTCAAATATTGTGGAAGTTACTACATGTGCAACAAAGTTGTTATTCTTCAAGACCGAAGTATATTACCTTTTAAACTGTTTTTGTTTATCATATAGATAACTTGACGTGTTTGTTTTCTTTTTTCCTTTTGTGTCTTCCAGGCCTTCTGCCTTATCTAGTAGCCCAACATATTCAGATCTTCCGTTCATTAGAATTTCCCCACACAGAAATCCCGCTGCGGCATCAGAGTCTCCCTTCAGCACTCCTCACCCGTACATTAACCCGTACATGGACTATATCCGCTCCCTGCACAGCAGCCCATCCCTGTCCATGATCTCGGCAGCCCGTGGACTCAGCCCAACAGACGGTGGGTTAAGACAGGTTTCCTGTTTTCTGTCATTGTAACAACTTTAGTTATATTAATCTTGTCAACATTTTTCCCCCTCATTCAAAGCAGCTTCAGCAGATTTGTCAGACATATTCATTATGTCATAAATGTTTCAATACTTCATCAGCCTATCATGGCTCATTTGTACATCTCACAAATGTTGAAACTCCAGGAAAAAAAAAAAAAAAAAAAAAAGGCCTTGCCTCATTCAAAATTTAATCTGAAAAAGTGGTTTTTTGGCTTGTGACATCTTTTCTTTGTGGAGCTGATCTTGGGTGTGACTTTGGTCTTCCAAGAAATCCTGTGCATCTATACTGAATTGAGCTAGGTTGTCTGTGAGGATAAATCGCTGTAGTTTCACAGAGTTCTTCAGCTACAGAAGGCATGTTGATTAAAATAGTATTTTTTGACTGCATAAAGCATGCTCTGATTTGGTCGATCTGTTTAGATTTATTTCAGTTTACTTTAGCCAATGGTATGGCCAAATGAAATTGATGTAAAAGAAGCGGCTAGTGACCGGGACAAGCCACTTTAGTTTAAGTGGTGGGCGTACTTGAAATGTTGATACTGTAGGGCTTGGTGTGAGCATATTACTTTCCAGGTTACTTGGGTTGAAGTGAACCTCCATTGTAGGTTTTGTTGTTACTTTGACACATCTCCTATTCCTATCTCAGTGGGAATTTTGTCAAAGTGAGCATTGAACAGAATTGTGAACGGCCTCAGTCTTGTTAATAGTAGGTTTTTCAATAATGTAGTCAGTAATTTTACATTCCAAATCGTAGTATTTGATGAAGAGAAATAAAATATAATGCACCAGCAAACAAGTGTGTAGAGTGAAGATAATTAAATTCTGATAGTAACACTGGGAAAAGTCTTTGTGCTAGTGTACGTAGAAACTTACCAGAGTTAAACTGCTTCTAGGTGAATTTGAAAAATGAGCAGCGCACCCTATCCAAATGGATAACTAATTAGTCCTCACTTACAAGAACGTATACCTTTACAATTAATCCATTAGTTATAGGTGCATATTCTTATGAGAATAAATTTTAATGACCTATTGTCAGTCAAGTAATATGGCATTCACATAAGGGCTTTTCTAGCAGCACTTTGGATGTTGTGTGAATCCTTACTAATTTCACAGTTTTTATTTTAATCCAGATATTTTCTTAAAACTTAAATATATATATTTTGAATTAACAGTTTAGATGCGCAGAATTGTTTGGACTCAGAATGCTTTGGAACTTTTGATATAGGATAAACATAATTTATCTGTTAAGTTACAAAATATTTTGAAAAAATTCTTGTAATTTTACCATTACAGTTTTGCTGTCTCTCATCCAGTGAGATGTAGGTAGTGCAGTGAGTGGAGTCTTAGTGAGCTCTTCAGTTCACCTAAAAGAAGGCACTTAGGTTTTACTAGCTGAATCTGAATCTCAGTTGTAAGTCTGGGAAACTGCACGCCAGTCAGTCTCACCTCCGTCCCTGGAAAGATAATGAAACGGCTTGTTTGGATGCCTTCTCCAAGCAATTGGAAGAGAAGGTTATCAGGAGTAGTCAGCATGGATTCACCAAGGGGAAATGGTGCTTAACCAACCTGGTGGCCTTCTGTGATGGCATCACTGGCTGGGTAGATGGGGGGAGAGCAGTGGGCGTCATCTGCCTTGACTTCAGCAAGGCTTTTTATACTGTCTCCCACTTCCTCTTGACAACAAAGCTGAGAAGGTGTGGGATAGATGAGTGGACGGTGAGGTGGGTTGAGAACTGGCTCACTGGCCAAACCCAGAGGGTGGTGATCAATCATGCAGTGTCTGGTTGGAGACTGTGACTAGCGGTGTTCTTCAGTTCTGTGACAACTACAATGGTGCTAAGACTCACTTGTCTACAGATTAGGTGTTTGGTGTCAGTTGAAGTCTCTGGAGTATCTTACCTTGACTCCAGCTGCCACCTGATAAAGGCAGTTTTATCCATTAAAAGCTCGTCTTGTGTCTGCCGGGTTTGTGTAGATGCCTTGAGTATCCAGGGCCTTTCAGATGGCAGGAGACACTTAGATGTACACAACACAGATTGAGTTAATGCTCATTAATAACTTTGGTTACTGACTTCTCACACAAAGTTTACTTTTCATTAGTACACATAATAGCTAAAGTTTTTTTCCTTGTCCATGGAAATACAGTAAATTAATACGGGCATTGGAGATAGTTCAGTAGAGCAACATGCTTATAGAAAAACTGCTAAATGTGTTTTCTGGAATCCGTAGTTTGTCTTCTGGTCATTGAGGTGGCAGAAAAATAGCTTTTTCTTCAAAGGTAGGTTCCTGGGATCAGATAGTTCAAATTACGGCTTGAGCACTTCTACAATGGAAATTAAAAATCCTATGATTGAAAGGGAGACATGCGCGTAAAGTACTATTAATATAATGGATATCATGGCTTGCGTTCTAAGTTGTTACTGTTTTTCTGAAAGTCGTATCAAGATTTCCCTTTCTACCCTAATTGCTTTAGGCCGGTTAAATAATTAGGTCAGCATTTGGATCTGTCTGTTGACTCAGATCTGGGGATGGCTAGGAGCCAGAACAGTCAGTAACATAACTAAGAGCAGTTTCACATTCACCACAAGTCTTGCCAGCTGTAATTAATGACTGCCATAGCAGCAGCAATGGTAGAGTATCGTGTACCTTGTCACTTCACCTTGCCCAACAGAAAGGATGGGCTGGGCTTAGCCAAAGATTCCTCCGAACAATGTAAGTGTTCAAGGCAGGGCTAAGGACTGAACCCATTATTATTGTTGTGCGAGTGCTGAAATGGAAGCTCAGCAATGCTCACAAATGCAGAAGCAGATTCCTCCTATCTTGTAAAATGGCAGGAACAAAGCTGAAACTACCCAGGAACAAACAGGAGAAAATTCAATGCTGCAGACCTTCCCGTTTACCCTTCATTTACCCTTCATGCGATACATCATTTATTAGGGTAATTTTTTATGTTTGAAGAAGGTAAGGAATGATCTTTAAAGAGCACCAGGGCATTTCTCAGCATATGGGACACTTACTAATGCAATTATGAGCTTGCTGTGTTTTCTCCATCAGTTCATTTTAAATTTTGCAGCCAGTGTTACTGTTAGTTAACCCAGACACTTATGTCAGAAAGCTCAGGAAATATGTTAAGTGTGTCTGGAAAGGTATGGTGATTGCCTGCTACTGTAAAACCTGAAAATCAGTGATTCAGTGTGAGTTACTCTTCTTTTGAGATTTGGTCTGAATGTTTTTCTTGACGTTTCACAGAAAGTGTTGAAGAATGAAGTAGATTATATTGAATTTAAAAATCAGTTTGTAATTTGGAAAAAGTACTGCCAATCTTTAATTTTTCTCAGCTGAGTTTTTAGGCCATTTCTATTCCTGTTTGATGTACTTTTATTTTTTGAACTTTTCCTAAAGTTGTTTATGTTTTACATTATAACATCAAGAGCACTTTCTTCCGTTCTCTTTGGTAAAAGTAAAGGCAGGTAGCACTTTAGAAGTGTGGCTATTGAATTTAACTCTTCTCCAGACTCCAGTATTTTCTTTATTTTAGTACAAATGTTGCTTTGCCTCTGAAGTTTGCATTTGGAATCCAGTTATCTAATGTAAGCAAAAATTATCACTTTTTATAGTACTGTCTAAGAAAGAATATTCAGGGAAGTCAGTAATCCGCAAAATTGAAGCCTGAAATTCTGTTTCCTGTCAGGATGTGGTTACTAGGATGAAAGAAAAATCTTCAATATAAAATTTCAGTATGAAATATTATGAAGAATATATGATCTATCTGTTGTTGCGTAGCCCCTAACTTAAAAGTTTTTTACGCAAATCAATGCACTGACATACCACCTTCTGGTAAGCACATGAAACGAAATTTTTAATTTTGCAAGTGGGACAAGTAGAGATTGAAGAGAAAGTCTGCATAACATGACAGAGTCAGAATTGCTCATTTCATGAGCACTTCTCACAGAAACCCGTGAAATGACCATCTGCAGAAGGCGGCTGAAATAAAGATATATTAATATGACATGGGTTCTTGTGTTTGTCCATAGTTGACCATTAGTTGATGGCATACTTGAAAGCTGCAGGGGAACAGAAAGCTCATACATCATTTTTACAGGAGAGAAAGGCTAATACAGGTCACTGTCAGAGGTCTGCATCCTTATGCTCAATAATGGGATGTAGAGCCTTTCTTGTCCAAGGGTCTGACTCAGCAAACTTGTTCTTATGTTCAGTAAAAAATACTTACGTATGAATTTTGGAGGATGGGATGCATGCATTCACCGACTTCAGCTTGTGCTTCAAAAAAGCACTGTCACTGTTCATGGACAACAGATACTTGTCCTGAAAGCATGATTTGTCCTTGTTTTCTCCTAAACTTATGTGAGTGCTGTCACTGTGAGCGAAATTCTTCTGGTCCTCCAAGCAGAGACTCCAGAAACTTGAATGGTTATTGAAGTTGAGCCATGTTGTTACCTTAGGGATGGATTCCTTTGGGCCAGGGATGAGGTAAATGAGAATAAAACTCTAACAAGGTTTTCCTTCATGTGGTTAGCTTTTTATGTGACTAAATAAATCATATACTAGCTAACGTTGCTGTCAGCCTGTCACTTTTTGAATCACTTTATAATAAATATAAAAAAAATGAGGTCACAGAGCTCATTAATACTTTATGTCTTGCTGTTTTTTTGAACGGTGTCTTTGCAGTATCATTGGTTGTAATACGTTGACCAGTGGTGGCACGCTACAGATGTTGCATTACATTAAAAAATAAACAAGCTGTTTTAATAGCCAGAGAAGCCAGCAATATGATAAAAACTTTCCTTTTCATTTACCTTACGTCATTAACACTGCTTTTTATGTTGTGCTTTTAGCTCCACATGCTGGCGTCAGTCCAGCTGAATATTATCATCAGATGGCTCTGTTGGCAGGCCAGCGCAGCCCTTACGCAGACATCATTCCTTCAGCTGCCACTGCTGGAGCTGGTGCTCTTCATATGGAATATCTTCATGCCATGGATAGTAAGTGACGTTTTCTAGAAATAAAGACAATGCTGCAAAGGGAATCAATGTTTCTGGTCTGGCCCAAAAGGTCTCAGTGCAAATGGGGAAGGAGGAGTCAACGTAAGTCTCCGGTTGAGGCTGAAGGACCTGAATGTCGGTTGCCAGATAAACAAAGGTTACGTTAAGTCTGAAAATAAGCTTCGAAAGAAAGCACCAAAAGGAACAGGACTGTTCCTGAATGTAGGTTATAAATTTTATTTCCACAATGGCGTGAGTACTTTAGAAAAGGTCCTTTTCTGTACACAGTCAGTAACTTATTTTCATCGTTAGGGTATTTCCCCTGATGAGCTTTCTGTTAATAAAAGGTTTACTTATGTTTTTTCATTAGGAGAGCATGTCCCCCTCCTTCTTAGAGAGGTAGCATGCTTACAGGTGATGTATCATAGGCTTGAAGGCTTTGAGACTGCTTCTAAGGTGAAGCAGATTGCTGAATTCTTAAGGATCCTGTCTTAGTTTTCCCTAGTATTAAGAGCCTTCATTATCCACTTTCACATCTTTAATCTGTCTCCTCCCTGGTGAAGAAGGAAAAGAGAGTACCCTATTCCAAATTGCCTGCTGCCACTTATTTTGATCAACCAAAAGGTTAAGGCAAAGTAATTGGAAGATGCTTCCATGCTTTTTGGGATGAAATCAGTTCCTTCCAGAACAAGAGTAGAAAATGGTGACAAGAAATCAGGCACTGATGACTCTTGCTCAGTTGTACAGAGCAATACCATAGCATTATACCACGTTGTTTTCCAACTGTCCCCCAGCTTTTTAAAATCTTCGGTAGCATGTGCTTTCTTCTCACTTGTGCCCTACTGTTGGCTGCTTGCTATACTTGCTGATCCAAGGACTGTGGGAGTTAGGAGGTTCTTCTCTGAAAACATGGGAGTATAGAGAGCTACCCCTCAGAACACATGCCTAGGAACATGAAATAGTTCACTGACCAGCAGTCTTTACCAGACTGAGACATGACAGACTGTTGTGGAACTGGTTGAGACAAACTAGTTTGGTTATAATATCGTGATAGTGAAGGACCTTTTAATCCAGTTTCTGTTTTCAATCTCATACTTCACTGGTAGAGTACATATACTGCAGTGATATTGTGCACGGTTCATCAGTAAAGTAAAATACCTTGAACCCACTTCAGGAATGTTATAAACCTACACATGGAGTATGGACCAGAAATTAATTTGCAGGTTTTAGTGCTTGAAAGCTTAAGAATTTGAAACTTTCTGGTTTGTATTTAAGAGGAATAAGGATGGGCAAGGTACACTCTTAATGCATTTGGTGCATATGAATATCTTGTAGAGTGGAAACTTTTCTGTGTAGTTCAGGTAATATAAATCTGCTGCTTTGTTCAGTTCCAAGGAAAAATCCCCAGCTTTTATAAATAGACATTACTTCATTGAAGTGGTGTTCTGTACTTGCAATGTTTTTGGTTCCTACAGGGATGGAGTTTCCAAATGCATGCAGTTAGCAGTTCCGTACTACTTATTTAGAGGCAGACACAATTTAATGGACCTGTTCAGTCTAAAGAAGGATGGACAGATGTGTGCTAGAGAACCTAAGAAAATCAGAAGGCATTGCAGTACTTGTACAAACAGTGGCGCTCGCACAAAGAACCTGGATGTGTGAGTAGAGTTTGTACGTGCTGTAATCTCCATAGAATTACAGTTTTTTGCATCCCAAAGCCCGTTATTGCTTCCCCTTCTTATTAAAGGGGAAGCATATTGACCTTTGCCCATAACTTCAGCCCATTCATAAAATGTACCTAAGTACGTGCTCTAACCAGGAATGTTTGCTGTCCACAGCTTTAGCTGCAATATATTTGAAATGTGCTCTTTAATTTGTTTTGTGTTTGTTTTTAAAAATTAAGATCGCACATTTGTAGTTCGTTATAGCAGCAACTTTTCAATTAGGGATTATTTCAGAGTTAAAGACAAAAAATGCGTAGTAGTATTATGCAAATGGATTATTTTTAAACAGTAAATAGAGAATTAAAATAAGAAGCAATCCCACTGAGGTCATTCAGCTCACCTTCTGTATTTGATGAGAATGTGTTTAGTCAGGCAATAGCTGCTTTTATCTAAATAGAGTATGAAGTTACCCTTTTACTTTGTAAAAACTAATTAAAACTATCCTAACTTGCATGGGTATACAGTAAATTAATTGTCATTAAGTAGGAATCTGAATGTCCTATCATTCATCATGCTGTAGAAAACCCCTTTCTTCTTTGTCAGAGTTTTAGATTAGAAAAGAGAACAAAACAATTAGCAGGAAGCCAATATTAAGACTTCTTTTTTTCAACAATAACAATGCCCATGTTTGTATTTAATAACTAAGTACAGTGATGAATGCAAAGCGGCAGCATTTGTTTGGGTCTTTCTTCTTAAGGGTTTATACAGTTATCTTAAAAGTACTCTCACCTTTGCCCAGTCTCGTCAAAGAACACAGATGAGAGATTGGTAGTTTCCCTCATTATCCTCTATCAAATTCTCAGCAAGTTGAACTCACTCAAAGACTGCTGCTCATTTATTCCACACAACAACCAAATAGATACAAGCAAGATATTGTTCTTATTTTGTGAAGCAAGTCTGGCTCTTAATTGTGTGTTTATACAGCATATAGCACAGTAATTTGGCATCTCTGCTTTCTCCTGTAGTCCAAATAATAATTCCTGTGATGGCATACACTAGGCACGAAGGCACGTTAAGTGCAGTTTGGGGCCTTTTGTTGTGCTGGAAGACAAATTTCAAAGTGAGAACAGTTAATCAGAAAGTTAAGTGTTGCCCGAGGAGGAAGAAAGTTCTTGAAGCTCTGAGCTTCAGTGTCCGTGAACTTTCTACAGTGTATGTTGTGGGAGAATAAGGCCCAGACCACGTGTGCTTTATTGGCACGGTTCCTCATCCATTCCTGTGTGGTATGAGAAGTGGACCACTTTCTCTTTACCACTGTGATGTTATTCTGCCCTTTTGGTGACCAGTCCGTGACTAGATCTTCCTATCTTCTTGCTTGAGCTTAAGGGTTCAGATATGTTAACTAGAATATCAGAGTAACTAGGGGAAGATACTGACAGTAGCAACAATTGTGATTCATTGTTGTGGCTGAAAAGACTTAAACTGTTAAAACACAGAAAACTGTGAAAATCACAGGTTTGGGGTTTGATGTCTGCTGATTTCCCTTGGAGAGTGAATTTTACTGTGCTTTTATATGGTGTTTAGTGAAAGGTAAGTGTGTTACAGAGGTTTCTAGATTCGTCTCTGGTCAGTACCAACATCCTCATTCTGATTACATTTTGTCTATGCTTACTCAGAATGAAAGAGAATTCTTTTTCTGGAATTCTTTCCAGAAGCCGTTCAGCACTGCCTTAACACTTTTGTATTGCTGACACTGGTTGTAACCCTACTGACGTGAAGAATTAGGCAAACCTGAGGAGTTGAACCTGTGTGAGGAGCTTTGTACTGGGCTTGGTTTCTGGGTTTCACCTTTTTAATTGGAGGATGAGTATGGAACAGCAAAGCCATTAGTTTTCCTCTTGCACTGATAAGAGGTAAACCACATTGAAAACTAAGACGAAGTTAATGTCAAACTTCAGTGAAGTAAAAATGAAGCTTACACAGTTGTGAGCAGAATCTAAAAACAAAAGAAAGGAAAAAAGAAAACTACAGATTAGAAAAAAAAAATTCCTATGTTCTCAACAGAAACTATTGCTTTAGGTGGGTTCTAGGAAGTTTGATTTGAAGGGATGGAATAAAACGGGTTTGATGAAATTTGATTTAAAGAGATAGAATAAATGATATATGTCTGAAGATTGCCTTATAAATGATTAAGCAATGCTAAAAACTACAACTCAGAAATCAAATTCACGGACAAATTTGCTGGATGGCATATTCCATTTTTGAAATTTATGATAGAGATAGATATCTGTTATTTTAGAATTGATCTCCATCCCAGGAAAAAGATCTTTTCTTCTGACACCTGCTGGGTTTTTTGTTGGCACACTCAAGTCTTTTCTATCTACTGCTGGATTCTTGTAACTATAATGTCTGCTCCAAAAAGGTGACATTCCCAAACGAACCTTCACTGTCAGCTTCCATTTACGTGCTTTTGCCAAAGCTGATTTTTTTCAGTGCTTGCACAGTGGGAAATGGGTTTTTAATGAATCACTAGTCCTGCATTTTTTGGTTTTAAAGTATTTTATAAAGAGTGTGGAATGTAATGCTTCAGTGGGAGAATACAGTGAGCAGACAAACATTTCAAATTACTAAATAAATATTGAAGTGTTTGTGTTTAATGTAAGTGTCCGGGCAAGGCTGGAAAGTTTGTTCTAGTATTCAGAGTAATGTAAAAATAGCAATCTATTCCTTTTCGTCGTAATAGACCAGCTAAGAATGATGTTATGCTAAATGAATGGTTTAGCAAACATTGTGCTGTGCAGTGGATGGACAGCTCATGCTTAAGGCTTCTGAAGAATGTGAAACCTAATTAAACGACAGAGATTTGAAAAAACAATAATTCCATTTAATTATATTTCAAGTGCTGAAAATCATGGCCTCCCCAGAACATATCTCCTTCTCCCACAGTCACATCCTGTAGAGCTCTTGCGTGGCCTTGTCTGTCAGTTCCTGCTATGAAGCAGGAGTTTCCCCCTGTACACAAGGAACCATTTGACCTTAGGAAACTGGCCCCATCTCAGGTAGATGGAAAGAGTGGTGAATCCCTGCGTCTAGGTGGGGGCAGAACTGGGCACCGCTTCGGGGAGAGGACAAAGCCTGAGACTTCTGGATGGTGCAGCTAATGCTTGGGCTGTCTGCCATCAAGACACAATGTCTCATCACAGAAGAAGCAAAACCCAGGTGCCTGCTTTTATCACTCAGTCCCAGTCTAGCTTCAAATGAAATATATTCAGGTGTTGGTGTTCCTAGTAAGCGCTTCACTTCTTTAATCAAACTTATGTACCCCCTGTCTAGTCAGCGTCAGTAGTCATCAGTTCACATTTTGCAGGGTCCTGAGGAGTTTCCCAGATAAATGGCAAATCCTTTGTAGTTGTACAGATTCAGAACTGAACTTTTGATCTATAAGTAGTAACTTTTAAAAAGTATTACTCATGGAAATGCTCTTTTGACATTTCTCACATGGCTGCCATTAGCTGTGCACAGTGATTCTCAGCTGTAAATACATTATACTAGGTCCTGCTTAGCAAATGAGTGTGAGCTGTGCTTTTCCCCGTTCTGAGTATGCCTGCTGCCTTCTTGCTAGCACAGTGAGGTTTGTGCTAGAGGATTCGTGCCAGTGTTTGTGTTACTCCCTGTCATATATAGCACACTGTTAGGATGGCTGGTAATCACATGATGTCTGAATAACATCTCACTTGGCTGGTCAGTGAATGTCTAGCAAGTCTTGTCCCCTCCACTTGCTGCGTAACCAGAAACACCTCTTCTTAGCCTTTCCCTTGTAAAACAGCAGTGGCATGGTTTATTCACCTTTAAAGCACTCCAAGTGTCCTCAGCTCAGGCAAATTACACTCCCCCCGTTGACTTCAGAGGATTTATTCTAATTGACACTGGCTGAAGAGTCAGCAGATGAGAGTTGTGGATGAAAGATGTAAGTGCAAATTTTTGGTATGTTTTTGTAGGTGCCGTTTTGGTTTTACCATAGCATGTATCTTGTATTTTCTAATTAAGTACTCTGCAGTTTCTTATAGCTGCTGATCAGTGTTGAGTTTTATTTTGGCACATCTCAACCTTTGAAAGATATGAAAGATATGAAGTACAGCACTAATGAAATATCAAGCAGGCATACTACAATAGCAAGCTCATAAAAAGGAGATAAAATAGACTGCATAAAATAAATGTAGTAGCTTTAGGAAGAAGTAAATGGCTATGCCTAAGTTTTAAGTGATGAATCAAGAACATGAATATTCATTGAAAGGCTGAATGGTATGGGCTAAGGTCTCTTGCAGAGATAGTGCACAAAAGAATAGAAACACAACAAAACAACATTTTCCCCAGATTCCAAAAAGAATTGACAGCCGTGTTGGCAGATGAGACAAAACTCATAATCGATTAGAAGAAGGACTGTAGGCACACGTGGTCATGCAAGCACAGCAGCAGTGAAGTGGCAGGTTTTAATATTAGGTAAAAATCTTGGATAGCATGCGTAGAAAAAAGGGGCAATGCACTTGTATGTGTAGGGAAAACGTAATGGCAGACTGTGATCCAGCTGGGTCCTTGGGATTAGGCTAATTGGAGTCCACTCAACTGGTTATTGTTAGGCATGTGAACTTTAATACTCCATTGAGAAGTTTGTCGAGAACACCAAGAGATGAGCAAGAATCAAGAAAAGCAGACCCATAAGACTTGCTAACATTTATTAATTTTGAGTAAATTACAGAGGAATTCAAGGAGTCTGAGAGAACAGTAAAATAAACATTAAAACAAAGACCTGCGTGACCCTGGCTGTCAGGATTGTTAGGACTGACTCCTTTACTGCAGGTTAAAGGGATTAAAAAGGTAGAAGCTGCAGTACTGTTAAAGAAGATAATTCAGTACACAAGAGGGAGGCTAATTCTCTCCTTCTCCGACTCAAGTGAGATGGAAAATAATTAAATAAAGGGAACAAAATGTAAGGCATTCTATCTTCCATCAGGACTACAGATTGTTGAGATGATGTGGTAATTAGACCGGAAGGAATATGCAGCACCCTGAGCACACCAACACAAGGACGTCATGGGATCCTGGATGAGTTCAAATAAAGTCTACCATTTCTCAGTCTAATGCTGTGGATGCCAATATAAGTTCTGTGACTTTCTGTTCTGTTCTATAACTTATAGTGACTTTCAGTCCTGATTTTCAGTGTGCATCAAGTATTGTCCAGGCAGAAGTATGGTCAGCAAAGGAAAAGCTACCACTTATTTCCATGCTGTATTTTACAGTTTTAGCTTTGGCTGTGTGTATTAAGAAGATGTGGGTTTGGGTTTGTTAGTAGCCTAGGTCTGAACCCACTCTCTGATTGCTTGTGGTTGAATTAACGATGTGAATGTCTAAGAAGCCGTCAGATTCATAAATCACCAGCGATGAGAGGGATAACTCATAAAAGTCTCTTCCTTTTGTTTAGCCATTTTTCATTTTGCTTGCACATTAATAAACACAGCTCCAGTGAGGTAAGCCACAGGAAGAAAGATTTTTCATCCTAATTTTTCTCAATTGTAGCCAGTAGACTCTCTCCACAAGTGGAGAGAGAGTGGGCTTATCACAGCGTGTTGGTGTCTTGCGACTCCCTTCCCATCACTGATAAAAAATAAATGCAATTAAGTACCCTGGTGGATAATTATTTGTGTTTACATAACAGGCGCCAGGTTTCCGAGTCCGAGATTATCAGCTAGACCAAGCCGAAAGCGTACATTGTCCATATCCCCCCTATCTGATCACAGCTTTGACCTTCAGACCATGATCCGGACATCTCCAAATTCCTTGGTCACAATTCTCAATAATTCTCGTAGCAGTTCCTCAGCCAGTGGTTCATACGGCCACTTATCTGCAAGCGCAATAAGGTAAGAACTGTATTTTCTATGTATGTTGCTTATTTTATTTTTTCATGTCATAGACACGCACACGTGTATACATATGAATGTGAATGTACGCTCGCATTTTTATGTAACTGTTTTCTGTGTATGTAATTGTGATTTCTATACTGTTCACTGGAGCATACTTTGAAGTATAAAATACTTTTTTTTTTTTCCTTGTTCAGAAAGGTAAACACAAGGGACATTTTGGTGTATTGTTATCCAGTCCAGATAATACTCCATCTGACCAGCAGAAATGGTGTGTGTATGTGTGTGTGTGTATGTACTCAGGAGTCTGTATTCAGAGAAGAAGCTGTAGGATAGCTTTATGACTTAGGTTGCTTGTGTTCTTCTGTCCGTAGGGATAACAGAGGGTGAAATGTTCCTACATCACAGTCATCAGAGATTAAAGCACAGATGTGGAGCTATTCAATTAAAACAGTTGCTAGAGTTCCTTGGCACCCATGTTCAAGTTTTCCATGTTTTAATTTGTATATTGAAGTATTAGACTTTCTGTGACTGAAACGTCTTTTTTTCTACCAAGGAAGTACTGTTATCTTCTCATATAATTAGAAATGCAGTGATTTTCACTTGGCCACTTCACTTCTTGTGCAAGAAAACAGCTAAAAATGCTTGTTCTGAAGGCAGAAGAGCAGACTAGCAAAGGATACGGTAGGGAAAAATTGTACCTTGCAGGGAAAAAAGTGGGAAGCAAGCAGAACACAGAGAGATGGAGCAAAAGTAAAAGTGCCAAAAACTGAGAGGGGAAGAAAATGAGAAGAAAATAAAAATGGAGATGAAACTGCAGAACGTGCTTGCATATGTGACGCTAAGAAAAGTTCCTTTGGTATTCCAGAAAAAAATCCTCTACCTCTCCAGAGTCTTAGAAAATCCTGATTTTGCATTTATGGCACTTGAACAAAGAGTGCTTCTGGTCCTTGACTTAAAAACACCTTCCACCTTCAATTTGGAATAAGGGAAAGGAGCAAGTCCCCACAGCAATTTCTTGAGATCTGAAAGATCCATTTTTGGCAAGGCTCAAACATGCCTTTCCAGCGTAAATGACACACTCAAAACTTAAAAGTGGCTGCAGAGATTTGCACTATTGGAGAAAATGAAGCATGCAGCTAATGTATTGGAAATCATGAGCCTGGTAGACTTTGAAAGTGACAGAACTATAAATATTTGGCATTAAGCGTAAGTGCTGTTTTTGTTTGTGTTGTTTTTATTTAAAGTGCTTCTTTCGAATAGCCCTGCTTCGTAGCTCTGATGTACTTGAGTAGCTGTGTAGTATTTCACAGGTATGCTGTCATAGCTCTGCAATACAACTCTGTGACGTTTGTAACTGCAGCCCCAATGATCAAGCTTCCCGATGCGGAATGTGATTTATATCAGTAGCTGACAGCAGTTTTGGACCACGTCTGTTAAACGTATAGGCTGCATGGAGGTGTACTGTCCCCACTGCGGGTAAGATGAGAGGGCACTTCAATTACTGACCTCCTTTTCCACTGTTTGAAACTTTGGTAAAGCAAATAGCAAACAGCACGTGAAAGTTGGCATACTGTCTATGATGGAATAGGTCTTTTCTCCTTTTAATCGTACCCTACAGCTGGAAATGTTTATTACATCTTTTTGGTACGCTGAATGACAAACCTAAGGGCGGTAGCTGCCGAGCCAGGGTCAGATGAACAGTTTTGCTGAAGATGGTTGAGGAACTGGAGCGAGTTAAATGTGGAGACTAAGTAGGGCTTTACTTAGACTGGTACAGTGGGTCTTGTGAACTGCTGTCACTGGGGAGAGCAAGGCTTGTGCACCTGAGCCTGTGTTTAGCAGAAGCATTCAGCACTCCCTGGTCATACTTTCCCCATGTGCATAATCCAAAATTTCCTAACCATTTTGAATTCAGTTTCTTCTTTTTAACAAGAATATTGATATTCAACATGAAAAGTGGTGAACACATCACTTCATTCTTCCGTATGGAAAGGAGGGAAAGGGAGAGCTGCTTCTTTTCCCACATCTTTTGATGCTCTTTAACTTCTCTCATATGAACATGTCCACATAACAGTTAGACCGAAATAAACAGTAATATAAGGTATTCAAGCTAGGCCACATTTCATTGCTTTAATAAATTCAAAGACTAAATAGCAACAGGAGTATCAGTAAAACTTCATTTATTGCAATCCACCGTCTTGTAAATAATGCATTCAGCCCAAGAACTGCTGTACTGAATCAAATTATTGTTCATCCTGTTTAATATCCTGTCTTGCAGCAGTGATCAAAATGTAGAAAAAAATGTAGAAAAAACTTTTTCTGGTGTAAAATTCTGGAAACTTGCAGGTAAATCTCATAGGAGTTATGGCAAGAAAGAGGTATGGTTCAGCATGCCTGAAGATAGAATTCCAAGATAGGAAGGGTTTGTATTTTAGGAAATGTCGGTATCATTAACTGTAATTAATGTGACACAGTCCTCTTACCTTCAGATCGTGTTTGCAATCACTTTTAACTGAGCACAAATCATTTACTCGTGGCAGCAGTTTTTCATGGCAGATACATAGATAAGGCTGGATTTAAAAAAAAAAAAAAAAAAAAACTGCGAAATCATTAATTCCTAATAATGAAGTTAGAGGTAAACAGGCTTTCCTGTATGTAGTACCATTTCTCTGAGATGCTAAAATTTGCCAGGGATGTCATCTAAATACTACAGATTCGGTCTTTGCTGTTCCTGAGTTGTTCCATTCAACCAAGTGATAAGCCCTTAAGAGCTTTCTATTAGCATGTATTAAATAGATGCTTACTAAAAATTCTAAGTATTCCATTCTGGGGCCCACAGAAAGGAAGGAGGACTTTCCTCTGCAGTTGCAGCTGTTGTTAATCTGGAATCTCCTTGGGAAGTTTGTGGAGGCAAAGTTGTCTGCCCAACCGTAACAGGCTTCCTTGAACACGAAAAGGAAAGCAATTTTCAGAAGAGCCAGGAGCCAGACCAGGATCTGTCCGGGCTGAACACACCGGGACAAAATGCTCTAGTGTAACACAAAGTAAGATTACACTAGAAGAGAGAATAAGCTGCAAAATAAGGCATGCAGAAGCCGGTCATTAACGAGAGTGAAGGTACTGCCCCCTTGTGATTGTGCATTGATACCTTCTTTAATTTTAGGGTTGCGTAGTAGTATGTTGTTTTGTTTTCACAGGACCCCTGCCTGCTTCAGTGCACCAGCTGAGCCTTCTCTCTGGGTCAGTCAGAACTGCAGGCCCTGCCTCAGCTTTCTCAGGCAGCTGTGAAAGAGAAGCGAGTCTGTTAACCTGATTGTTTGCAGTGTGGAGAGCAGTGAGTTCTCTCGCAACGCGATCCCAGCTTGATGCTGGGCACACTGCATTAGTCAGAAGTGACCGCCAGGCTCATACAGCTTCTTCTCTGGAAGCACTCTTGATTTTTTGGAGAAGCTGAGTGCTCACAGCCATAGCTTGAAGCTGCTGATGGCTATTTTGAAAACGTATTATGCAGCGTGTTATGTTAATTAACCCAGGAGAACGTGCCTCTGTATCTGAAACTGGGCAACTGCAGTGAGTGGCATTCCTTAACTGTAGTGCTTCTTTGATTTGTGTGCCTGTGCAAACAGGAGTCCTTCACCTTAGAGGGAAGCTGAAAGCATTAATGTTTAGTGAAGTATTTAGATTCTACAGTGATGAGCGCAGCAAGGAGTTCAGGCAGGTATCGGTAATTATGTTTTCACAGAAAGTTTAAGTTTGGTGGAAGGAACGCCCATGGGCAATCCCCCAGGCAAGAAGAACAGCTTCAGTTTTTATCATTCGGGAGTACTGTGTGTCTTGTGCCCTGAATGAGATTGGAATCCTGATGGGGCAAGGGGAGAAGAGGTGTGTGGTCAAATAATTGAAGACTGATGAGTGAGAACAAGAGACTACAGGCAGGTTTAGTTTGGGCATGTTTGATTTTGCAGTCTCAATGCCCCTTCTACCTACTGTTTTTCAGAGCTGCTACTTGTGTTAAGAAAGGGTTTCCAGGACCTCATTGCTCTTTTCATTGGCTAAAAGCTTACATACTATGTTTCAAACGCTTTTTTGGCCAAGGACCCTCTGTATGAGCACTGCGGGATGCTTAAGATAAAGTCAAATGAAAGGAGATGCATTTTGGGCTGTGTTTTTACAAAGCGTAAAAGGGCTCCAGTCCTTGACATGGGTACTACTTCAGTTAGAATAATAAATAATAATAGTTTAGCACAATTCAGATAGGGCTTGGCTTGGCAGGTGCTTTGTCATTGTCAACTGGCAGTATAATTCTGTATCCTGACTACTGGCTGAGTACTTGAAATGAAGACGTTTCTCCTGCTGGCAGCTAATAGTGGATCTCCTTTAGCACACCAGGTAGAGCTTCTTCTTTGTGTATTTGAAAACACCTGGTTTAGGTATCAGCTGGGAAGGACTGTGCAGAAAGGAGGCGTATGAAACCAGCATCAAACGAGGATAATCCTTCATTTGATGTTTATTCATTTGGTTACCTGCTTTAGTCTTGCACCCCTGCTATTAATCTTTTGTCAGGATGTACTTACATGTTGTATCTGCTGCCTGTGACAATTATTGGACTTTGCACTTCACTGGTACTTCTTTCCTAAGAGGCAGTGTGGACTAGAGTGAATATAGAGGGGGTGATGATTCCCCACGAACGGTTCAAAACCTTTACAGAAGACTATCTGATCTTTAATAAACTCAGAAGGTTTGGACGTCTTGTTCTGTATGATCTGAAATTCAGAACTTCTATATTTTTATAATCCCTCTGCAGCCCTATGATATTAAATGTATAAAGTTTTCAGAAAATGAGCTGAACTCCTTGTCAGCTACAAAGTGTTGAAATCAGGTGCGGTTCTACCTAGGACAAGATATTTTCTTCCCATCTGTGCAGGTGTACCTGGGAATATGCCTTAGCCATCTCATAACATGCTAAAAATCAGTTTATTATGACCACAGGAGCCCTTCGGGATCTCCTCTGAGGTCTGAGAGAAACTAAAAAAGCACAGCAGCATTTTTTTCCCTCCCAGACTCTTCCCCTGCATCCCTGATGTCATGAGAACAGGAAGGAGAGATTACGCAGTGTGGTTAATTACAGCCAGATCCTGGTTGCACTGGGTCCTATCACTTTGATCTGAAGCTGAACATCAGGGGAATGGTATTGGGGATGCATTTGCCAACAGTGTTAGAAAGAGATAGCCAGGTTTGTAGGGGGAGCTTAGACATCAGTGGATTAGCATCAACAGGGAAGATTCTCTCTGGTACGCAGGTATTGGATTCTTAGTGATTTCCTCCTCTCATGTAAGCACCTTATGTAGACCTTTTGTGGTAGCCAGTGCCCTCCTCTGAACTGCTTTATAGCTACAGACAAGTGACAGTGTGTTAATTTCTCTTTGCAAACACAAAGAGTAAAGAGAAATCTAGAAATGGTTAAGATATACAGTCGAAAGTAAAAAGTTTTTTTATGCAACAAAGTGACAATAACTTCAGCAGAGAACCCAACAGTCTAATTATGCACTGTATAACAAAAAAAAAAAAAAAGAGTATCCTTTTATCAAGTTTAAATTATCCAATTTTTGAATTTAACAGAACATCTTGTAGTTATAAGTCAGGGAGCCTTCATGTTCTCAGTCTTCCTTCTTTATTCAATATTTTATGCATTCTTATTATATCTCCTTGTATTCGTCTCCCTTCTGAAGCAAATGGTTTTCAGTCTGCTCTTTAGAGACTTCTTGCATTGTCATTTCTGCCAGTACTCTCTGAAGGACTACCTCTACTGTGTGCAATAATATTCCAGAACAGGACCAGCAATTCAAATGCCCCATGGTTTTGTGTATTCTCTATTTCTTTCTATTTGTCTTAACATGTTTTTGCCGTAGTTTCATGTTGATAAAATTTTCTTTCTCACGTTGAATTCCGCACTGGTCCTCATGAGTTGACTTAATGTTTCAGTGCCTCAGTGATTTACGGACAGTGACTACTTCAGGTTCTCTCCTTAAATATCATTATTCTGTTGTGTTGCTTGTTCATGCTTTCTAGCATATCTGGCTGTATAGATAACTCTTAGCTCTTGGCCATACTCCTCAAAATACTTCTGTCAAAAGATACAGATTTTGTTTTTTCATTGCTTACCTCCATTCATGGAATCATAGAATGGCTTAGACCACCCTCTAGGTCAGGCTTCTTAGGGCCCCATCCAATGTGATCTTGAACATCACCAGATTGTTGACAATTACAGTGGAAAAACAGAAGACAGTATCTGAGAACTCATATCTACCTTTTAGTAAAAAAAAAAAAAAAACAAAAAAAACTTGTCTATGTCTTGTCTATGATTCCAGTTTTAGATTGTAAGATTTAAATATTCATGTGTTTTGACTATTTACTGTATCTGTGTCAAAGAACACAAATGCTGCTTAATGAACTGAATCGTGTTAATATGTGCGTTTAGAGTAGAACAGGTAGAACAAAATATATTTGGCAGTGTTTTGCCTGAAGCTCTGTTTGATATGATGTACCGGATATAAAGTACGTTATTTCTTTTGGAATTAAAAGTGGTTTGCATTTTATTACCTCTCTTATTGGGGTCTAAGTGAGTTGCAAAGCTGACTCTAAGTGAAAGCATTTCTTGCACAGAGGTCACAGTAGTAGCATGTAGTGTGTTGTAAATGAAGGTGTAGTTGCACTTCAGATGTATTCAAATCCAGACCAGGTGTAATCCCACTGAAACTGGTTCTGTTGTAACCAGGCTCACATCACATATGGACAGCACAGGGCTTTATTTTCTGTGGTCTTGTACCAATGTACAGTTAATCTGAAAATAAAAAAAGAATATAATGCTTGATCATTCCATAATAGCTTCATTTTATATCATTTTTCTAGATATTTGAATGGCAGGGAAGTGCTACAAAGTGAATACAAATGAAATTCTTCAGTGTAATGGAACGTTGCATCTAATTCTTGCTCAGTTGAATTGGAATTCTGTAGCTGGACTCCTATAGAAAGTGCGTACAGATTGCAGGATGGTGATGTTCAGGGAGCTTAATCTGGAAATCACCTGCATTTTGCGTTGGAAAGTTGTAGGTATTTTTCACCCCACATACTGATAAACACAGAATGGCAAGATCTCTGCCTTCAGAGAGCATATAATCTTAGAAGTCAAGAAAAACAAAAGTAGAATATATAGGTGCATGCTGCATACGTATTTACGCATAGAGACACATGTGAGCACGTGTGATTACACACGTGCATATGCCTGGAGATGGGTATAACCACAGATCTTGTAACTAAAAATCCGTTGGAAGCAACTTGTTTCCAGATCGATTTGATGTTAGCGGAGCTTCAAGTCTTTAGAGAGAGCATTGGACCCAGTGCAGTATTAATTCTGGGAAAGTTCGGGAGCTGAGAAACGTGTGCTGCGGTTTAACACAGAGCTTACTTCATCTGAAGACCTAAAAAGTGTTAACTAGCACTTTCCAAGTAATCAATGATACTGTCTTTGGAAATGAACAAAAAGTTTAGCCATGAATTTGACTGGGAAATAGTTTTACCAGGAACATCATGGGCTTGCATAGAGGGAACACAGATGAATTACGTAAGGTAATTATTAATACAAAGTCCAATTAGGTTACTGAGGATTTCTGAACAGGAGTAGCATTGTGAGAAGGACAAAGCTGTCGATGCTGTCTGAGCATATAAGGTTAATCCTTGTAGTTCTGTTGCTCTCTGAAACCATTCCATTTTACTCCAACATTTGGCAATGTATTCATGAAGAAAAATTTCACCTAGCCTAGCAGATAAAACAGAATAGGTAATATGGTAAGCTGAAGGGATAGTGCAAACCACAGACTGTTAATTTTAAATTGATAGTGGAAATGTGAAAAAGAGGCAGTGAAGCATGTGAGTTAAATACGATTTTAAAATGATGGCTGTTATCTGATGAAACTGAAAACACAGTATAACTTTATTAGATGTGTCTCTACAAATTCAGTTAGATGACTTGTCTCTTAAGTTACTGATTTTTAGTAAAATGTGTCAATATTACAAGTGCAGAGGGATATTTGTGAAACTTAGTTTTGAAAAATGTGGATTTCAAGCCTCAGGCTTGCCTTTAGAATCATACTGCATGTCTGGTTTCATAGTCACAGTTTCAAATTGTTTTCCCCTGTACTTAAGTGACAGGCCATAAAAAACAACTGATCAGTAGTTTGTGTTATCTATGACTGCTGCTGTTAGAAAGCTGCGAGGAAAGAAGACAATTCAAAACAAAAGTCTTCGTAGCACTAACAAATGTTACATTTATTGTAGGTAAAAAGCTACAAACAGAAGTTCATTTTCAAAGTCTCCCTTCCTGTAATACCATTTGGTTTTCATTTCACATCTAGGATATTTCAAGCAGTAAGAATTCCACAAATCTTTTCTGGGCTACAAGGTTCCTGAGTGCATTGTCACTTCAGTGACCTGAGCAATTTATCAATATTCAGCTTTGCAGGCTGCTTCCATCAGAAGGAAAAGTGGATGACAGATTTGGAAACTTACTTTTACTTGCTCCAGTTTGTTTACAAAGAACTTACACGAGTTCCTGTTTCCACAAACTCAAAAATGATGTGAGACAGTTTTCTTACGTGATATTCTTGGCTTCTCATCCAATTCCATGGAAGACTCATTGGCTTTCTTTCTTCTCCATCTCTTTTGGGGTCAGAGTAGGAGACTGTCCTGCTGACTATCTACAACTTTCCTCATCTAATTATTCAATGTTCTTGGCTGCATGTTAACAGATATGCATAGTTCCATCAAAATGAATCAATTTTGGTGTTTGAAATCAGCTTATACACTGCCACTTAGCATCGTTGGTTCAACCCCTGGCCACCTTTTACTTATGTCCCCCACTGTAAGCAGTGGCTCCTGTGTGTCAGTTCACTGTGGCGTGAGTGAAGCTATTTTTTATGTTACTCCTTTGAAAAAAGAACGACCGAAGATGTGAAAACTATCACTGTTAATTATGACTTGGACAATGACTTAGTTCAGCAACAGATGCTTTGCCTGTAGAGCCTGGGCTTAGGGCAGCTCTAGAGGTCTTGCTGATTTTGGTCTAACTTCAGCGGCGTATAAGAGTTATTACAAATGCTTGCCTGAAAAGTAGGGGGATACATTGTTGGAAGGGCGTTTGTATGCCCCTGTGAACCTTCCTAAGCAATAAAGACTTTACAAATCTGTATCAAAAATGAAAGATGAATTCCTGGCCTGAAAAGGTTGAAAACTCCATTCAGTTCAGTGAGTCCAGTCATTCATGCAACGTTTATTGCTGGATTTCTGCACCCTGGTTTCTCAATTTTACTTGGCCATGGATTTCATGCAACTCGTGGTGGAGAGTATGACAAAATAATGACATCTGTAGCTACTTGAGCATGAGCTAAAAGAAGCTGTGGTGGTACCTGATGAAGCCAAGCTAATTCCTTGTGATCTGCTTTATTCATTGTGAAGCCAGTCCACTTAAAAATTACCTCTCTCTTCATGAGCTGTGGTCCATTTAGGAGGGACTTGGGTCTTTCTGTGTGCCTAGTGACAGTTAATAGCAAAAGCTTATGTTAGAAACTACAGCGTATCTGAGAACTCCAAGGTTTTTCCACATGTTGGAATGGTCCCATGTACCCACTTGCAGTGCAGGGTGCTCCTTAACTCACGGGGTGAGTACGTGTGTTGTACTTAGGCGCATCAGATCTTGCAGAACTGTGTGTTTCGTGTTACAAGGAAGGTATCTTCACGGTTTTTTGAGGATGAGAAAACTATTGTGATAAAAGGAAACTTCTGTGATATAATGAAACTCATGCTTTCACAAGGTCAAAATCTCCTCTACATTTTTGTGCCTTTTGCATCTGCTTGGGCAGACTTATTCAATGTATAAGAAATGAGTACTTTTTCTGACTTGGAGTACAACAGCTGTTTTGTGGTAAACTGCACAGCTGTGACCAGAAGTGGACAACCTTGTTAGTAGGACAGCCATGAAGAAGCCACAAAGCTTGGTTTTGATTATAATGTCTGGTTTTCTTCTTCTTGAAGTCAGTTCCTTAAAATTTGATGTGCTTATGTAATTGCAGCGCAGTTCACTGAACTGCTTTTACCTCTGCTAAAGGGATTTGAGACTTTGCAGTGGAGGAGAGGAGAAAGAGACAAACTGACAGGCATACATAGAAGCCCACAGTACGGAAAAATGAACGACTACTAGGCTGTTCTGTTACTGTATAAATATGAGATATTAAATGTTATTGAAAGTAGAAGTAGTACACATTTTTTCTAACTCTTACCCCCATTAAACTCAACAACTAGAAAGATAACCTGCATGTAGTTATTAGTGATCTCATAAATGTTCATCTTTTTCTCTTCTTTGTTAAAAAAAAAAAAAAGTGTATAACAGACACAGATCAGAAGTCTCTGCAGTCACAGACTGTCTTTCCTCAGTAGATAGATGGACGAGTTATAATTTGTTTACATTTTTGTGAACCCAGGATTTTTTGGAAGTGGCTTGTGTTTTGGAAAATGTGAGTGATTGGGGCAGCCATCTTGCATTCCTCTGGCATATGGATTTTGAAAGTGTTTAGTACCTTGTGTCTGAACTGTGGCCTCTTGAAGGTATCGTCAAAGAAACACAGTGCACACTGAAGCCTATGAAACCATTCATCACTTCTGGGGAGAAAAAGAAAGTTGTTTTCAGTAGCTGTGAACTTGTAGCTTTCAAAATGATTACTTTCTAGTCTTATTTAACACCTCTGGATAGCAATTCTAGGCAGTCACTAAGTGATGCCAGTGCTGTATCAGTACATTGCAAGGACTGGACAAGACCTTCTAGCCACTGGTGCCACTGCCCATCCTGCTTGGCGGTGCTGGGCTCCGGGTTAGAAACCAATATGAGCTTGTTTGGGCCAACAAGAGATCATACAGTTGGTGAGCAAGACAGAAGGATCCATATGGGGCTTGAGGGGAGTCTTGGCTGAGGAGATTCTGCACACATCCTGTGTGCAAGAGAAATAAAGTTTTTGAACAAAGTGTGTTAAAAACTTTGGGAAGGAGGGCAGATATCCAGATCACTGCAACGGAGCGCTCTGTGCTAGCTGCGTTGCAAGCTTTGATCTCAGCCCGCAGTTATCAGCTTCATTGTCGAGCAACCTGAATGGGTTCTGAAAGGAAGAGAAAGCCTTGATACCTTCTGTTTCTTAGGATATTTTTGATCTTTCCAGATCAGAAAAATTGGTCAAGCTGTCCTGTGTCAGCATTTCGCCCGAGGTCGACATTAAACCCAGGCAGGCCGCCTCATTTTCATAAGGCTTTCCAGAAACTGTTGGAATTACTCGAAGGCAGCTATCTGAGCTATTTAAGAAATAAGTCCGGTGTTTGAAATGTCGTCACCGTTTCTGAGTACTCTTCGTGGCTAGTTGCTACTCTATTCCTCTTCACCTTTGCAGTCTCCTTTTCTGTTTCAGTCTGAGGGGTTTTAGGTTGGGGAGAGTGGAATGCAGGTTGCAAGGCTTCATCGGGAAATCCTAGTACCTCAGTCTCAACCCTGTGGTGCTGAGTACTGGACAAGAAAAAAAAAATACTGTAGAAATCAGGATTCCTCTTTTCCTCAGCAAATCTGTGCATCTCTGTCTCAGTTCATCTGCTGCTGGTGTCACTGCTTTCCAATAAAACCCGTGAGCTAAGTTAATGTCTGGACAAGATTCAGCAGAGCGTGCCTTAACATCCTACTTCTGAAGGCTCCGTATGGTCTTAAACCACAGGTAAAGGAAGAGGACGTCTCTATGAGGTGAAATCTATCCTTTTGATAGAAACCGTGTATATTTATACATAGGGACATACCAAATATGTTTACTTAACTTTTAAGCACTTGCATTTTGTTGGTGCAAGGCATATTACTGCAGGCCAATGAAACTAGCTTCTATATTTGTTACAGCATCACTGCTTTTGTCCTTTAGTTAGAAAAGTATTTTGCTATTGGAAGCATTGCCGCTTTTTGTGTTGCTCTGTGTGGGGTAGAGAATGCAAAGCAGGGATGACACCAAAAATAACCTGTCAGCACAGGGGACTTCTCTGACCTCTGGAGGGATGGAGTAGAAAATATTGCCAACTACAATACATGTATTTCAGCTGCATTAAGTACAACTTGTATGTATATGTTGTGAGGCTCCTGCAGTCTTTTTCTACTCACAGCCAGAGATTCCTTTTCACCATCCAACTTCTTCTGTCACTGACACTTTGACAGCCCTCCTACTGAGCTAAAAATGTATTCTGTTCATAGCAGTTTCCTCCTGCCCCTCCTGAACTGCTTGGGAAGGATCTCTTGTACTCTGCATAGGTTCAAAAATTAATGTTAGATTCAGAAGCTCATGTATCTGTGGTCACAGCACAGTGATAGGTAGGAGCTACGTTTCTGAGCTGAGTGCTCAAGTCGGTCACGTAGATCAATTCTGAATTTCTCTTTTTAACACGTAGGATCTGAAGAATATCACCAAAATTTTAAACCGAGAATTGCAGAGCTTGGTATTGCCGGACATTCTTAGACATCTGGAAAGTAAATAATAATAATAAAAAAGAGAAGACTGAGTTTCCAAGGGTGCTGTGTACTTGAAGCTCACAAGGGAGTCAGTCCACTTATTTTTTCTTTTGAACTGATTCAGCTGAGGGTTGGAAGTATCTTAGATACTAACTGCTCACAGGGAAACGTAGTACTTTGTGTTGCATTTGTGAGTGTTAAAGTGTTTGAAGGTATAGGAGATTAACTCAGTGTGCATAGGATAGTTGCAGGGATATAGTAGGGAAACACTGTTTCAGCCTCATGTATGACATTGTAATTGTATGTTTTTTAATGAACAGACTAGAGTAGTTACGCTTAGTAATGTTTGTTCACTAAAAAGGAAAGGGGGTGTTAAATCATTGTGTTCTTTGATGAATGGCTTGTACACTGAAGAATAAATTGAACAAACTGGCATAGAGCTCAGTGAACATGAAATCAGCTATTAGAAGAAAGCTTGTGAACAAATTCTGAGCCTGATATGCATCTTTTGATTAATGTCCTATCAATCATCCATAGTAGCTACCTTAGCTAAGTCGTGCTGTAATCATTCATGGTTGCTTACAGAAACACTAGCAGGGACTATAGAGCTGCAATAACTGAATATTATTACTGATTTCTCCCTAACTCTTGCTGTGAACAATTACTGTTTTCACTCCGTTTCTGCCTCCCTTTATTAAAAAGAATACAATGCAAAATGAAAAGAGAGTTCCTCAAAGACCAGTAAAATTCTCTCGGGGTATTCTTAATAATATTCTGTCCTAAATGGGCAAACTATTGTAATGCAGAGTTCTCATCAGGAATAATAGTAATGTAATCACATTGAATCTGTCTCTGTATGGATTGTAGTCAAACAGACAAAATGTATAGTCAGATTAATGAACGTGGAATTTCTTCAGAATTATTACTTAAAATGGTTGACATGATTTTAGCTCTTTTTGTATCGCAGTATTTTCAGTTAATGCACTTAAGAATATCAGCAATTAAGACCCCAGAATATAAATTCAGATTAAGTCCACCCTTTCAACATTAGAAGAAGCCTTGATTCTTAAAAGGTATTACACTACATCCCTTTCTTTTAAGACCTAATGTCTTAAATTTGTAGAGCTCATTCGAACTTTTCTTTTTTTAAAGAAAAATAATCGATACATACACTTTTTCTTCCTCTTCCTTTTTGTTGCAGTAATATGTTATTGGCAGATGTTTACAGGAGAATCTTGTATTTCTGTGTTTGAAGATTTAGCCCCACGCCGTTTATTTTTCAAGTATGACACAAAGAATGTTTTGGCACTACCCACAAAATAGGTCCTTAGATGGCAGTGTAATTTCCTCCAAAGTCACTGTAGTCCGGGAAATACAGAGAAGTAATGAAGTGATGACAGGTATTAACATGCATAATGGGCTTTAATAGACATTTAATGTTGTTAAACTGGAAGAAGAAGTGCTTTCCCATTGGAATATTTCTACATTGAAAGTCATTGATCACCAGTTTCAGAGGGGAAAGGTTAATCCATCAGTTTCTGTAACCAAACGGCACTGATGGAAATTCTTTAGGTGACATTTTGGATGAACTGAGCTTTCCATCTTTGCAAACAAATGAGTGATATGACAAGCATGGTGTTCAGAACACATTTAACCAATTGATTTTCTCTCCTCTTGTAATAAGATCTAGAGACATATGAAAGAGTGTAACACGAGCCAAGATTAAAGGAACTGCTTCATACAGATGAACATAGGGGAACTGCATTATCAATAAAAGTACTATAAAGCATGTAGGCACCCATTCTTTTTCTTTATATAAAGTTTGTTATTGCAATAAATAGCTGTTATTGAACTGCTTACTTTTTATTTCAGTTTTTCTGAATTTTATTTCGGTCAACTTTCTGTGGTTTTGTGGCAAATGTTAGGAAAATATGTTGTGTTTTGTTAAGGTATCATTTTTGCACTCACTAGTAAATCCAGACCAACTCTGCGTTTGAAAGCAGGATTTATCATCCTTTGGGGCGTGATTTTAAAGGTTTTATCTGTACAGTGCCATACTGTAATGACCCTCATCATTTTCCTCCCTCTTCCCTCCTTTTTCTCCCAAATTCAGCCCTGCTCTGAGTTTCACATACCCTCCTACACCGGTATCCCTCCAGCAAATGCATCAGCAAATTATAAGTCGTCAGCAAACCCTGGGTTCTGCCTTTGGACACAGCCCTCCTCTCATCCATCCTGCTCCAACTTTTCCTACCCAGAGACCTATCCCTGGCATCCCCAGTGTCCTGAACCCTGTCCAGGTCAGCTCTGGACCTTCTGAGTCCACACAGGTGAGAGACGACAAAAGAAACCTTTGCACCCAGCTAATTTAAAAATGAAAAAATGAAAATCACTTTGTCTTCTTGGCAGTTAATCACCACTGTCACCAAGACCCTTTGATATCAGTTTTCTTGCAGCCGTAGCATTTGCAGTCCCGTTATTATAAATCATGGGCTTAGATGCAGTGTTCCTCATTGGTAGCGTGCTTTTTAGTCCAGTTAAATATTTCAGTGTGCTGCAATAGCTCCTCATTCCAACCTGGCTTTCCTGGATCGGGCAACTTAATACAGATGGGGAGCAAAGAACAGGAAAAACACGTTGAAATACTTAACTTTTTAAAGCTGAGCATCTTCACATCCAAGTCAAGCTGAGTAGCCTACCTTGAGGCACAGAGTTGTATTTTGCTGTCCTGAACAGGTGTGAGCTGCTCAAAGGTTGTGCAGAGGTTTGATTTATGCAAAATTTGACGCAGTGAGTTGGAGTTAATCATTTCAGTAAGCAAACTCAGATTCTCAGAAGCTGGAGATGTGCAGCAGGGGATCAGGTCAATAATGTGCACAGTTCCTGTTTCAGCTTTTATTAACTCATATTGTTTGTTTCTAGATGACACAGGATAGGTTATTTATCAGTCTGGGTGTTGTTTGTCTTCTGTTACAAATGTAGAAGCAGAATATAATGCTGTAGGCAGCATACTGATATTTTTGTGGGGTCTGTGCAGTTCAGGTATCTCTGAAAGGTCTCTGGACTCCTACAAGATCCATTTGCAGGTGTAGGTGATGTTGTTCCATCCAGCACAGAGAGAAGAAAAACAAGATTCTGGCCTGTTTGTGTCAGCAGAAGCTTTGCTGCCAACTTCAGAGAATCCTGGACTTCATCTCAGATTTTTCAGGGGAGACTCTCACGTCAGAGTTCAGTTTTCCTCCCTATCCACTATTAAAATGGAGAATGCACTAAAAGAGCTGAGATCTTGCATATAGACATGAAGTGGGAAAACTTTTCCTCCAAGTGTAAAAAAGAAATCTTTTTTTTCTCCTGTTTATTCAAACTGGTGCATAGCTGTTTGGCTTTTCGAGATTGACTTTCTGAATGTGGAAATTCAAGGCCTTCCTACTCCTCCCTGGCCTGATAAAAATAGCATTAGTTTGTAAAACGCAGTAACATCAAATGCTCTCCTTCTTGTTCCCTTTCTTCTCCAATACAATGTTGAGTGATGCAGCTCTTCCACAAGTTAATGCTGTGTAATTGAAGCACAATCCGTTTGCATATCCAATATAATTAACAGTGTAGCTTCTCCGTTTACAGTTTCTGAGCAGCTGCTGCGTATTTCTGTTGGGAGCTGCGTATTTATCACAATCTGATTTGTCTTTTTTGGGGAAAAAAAACTGCCTGCAGCAGAGCAAACCCACAAGTGAATCGGCCGTGAGCAGCACTGGGGATCCAATGCACAACAAGCGCTCCAAGATAAAGCCCGACGAGGACCTCCCCAGCCCGGGTGCAGGAAGCGTGCAGGTACAGCCTTCTGCTCTCAGTTGTAAGCCTTTTTTCACACTGCCAGAGGGAAAACACATCTTTGCCATGTTTTAGCCCTCCTGCCTTTTAGAGGCCTTCATCTCATGCACACAAATTGCTCGTGGTAGCAAGGGACTGAGTATGGGACCTGAGCGATGAAGGTTTGCTTTGTGAAAGGATGAGGACAGAATGGAAGTAGGCTGAGGGAGAAATATCTCGTTTTGATCTGTGAGTGCTCAGCCCCCTGTGGAAAAGGGAACCAAAGATATTCAGGACTTGATTCAGGATGAGTTTTCTATTCAGCAAGAACCTTAGCACCACGTTGACTTTTAACAGATCTTAGCACTTTGCAACTTTGAGGCCTTAGTGCTGGGCTCCAGTCTCTTTTGCCAGACTTCCCTTACTGGTTGATGCCGCTGCTTTTAGCAGAGTGATTCCTAATTTACAGTGATGAAAGGCAGGTCAGAATCAGGGACTCAGTCTTATGAGTGAATCCATGAAAACAAAACAGTGTTCATCTAAATCCCTCAGCAGGGTGGAAGTGGAGAAATAGCATGAATACATAATCTGAACCAAATGTTTGTGCCAGCATCTGAGCCAATATAAGCTGGGAAGGAGTCCCTCGGAGGAGCTAAAGGTGATGAATCAAAAACCGCAATGAAAAACCATCTTCCCATGGTCACCTCTTCCACGCAGATATTATGGGCAAGAACGAGCTGACATGCAGCCTGAGAATTGCCAGTCTGCTTTTGAAAAGATTATTTATGTGAAAAACTGTCGCTGGATTAGCAATGGAAACACATTTTGCATGACTGGTGATACAGTTTATGCCTAAAAACAAATTCCCGTTAATTCAACTATGCTAAATAATGCCTTTTTCACTCATAATGACATTGAATAACTAAGGGCAAACGTGCTCATAAAGAGCTGCTTTAGTATGGGAAGAGGGAAGCTGAGCATTTATGATATGATTCTAACTGGCATCTAGTGGATTCTTTTTTTTTTTCAGAAATTCTCTGCAGATGATACTTCTGAGGAAGAAATAATATATTCTACACATATAGGTGTCAGATGGTTTTGGTTTACCAGGCTTGTTTTGAGCTTTTGTGTTTTGTAGAGCAGAGTGAATTGAGGGTATAATAATCTGTTTCCCCCACTCTTGTCTTTCTTTCAGTGATGAAGTAATTCACTTCTCTGTTTCAGATTTTTTTCTCTCCTCTTCTCACCTCTGCTTTTTCATCTCTCCAGGAACAGCCAGAAGGTATGACCCTGGTAAAGGAGGAAGGGGACAAAGATGAAAGCAAACAGGAGCCTGAAGTGGTCTACGAGACGAACTGCCATTGGGAAGGCTGTTCCCGGGAGTTTGACACACAGGAACAGCTAGTGCATGTAAGTTAATGGTATTCAGGAACTGGGTTTAAAACTACGCGACCTTTTTCATGAGGGTCGGGTTCTCTGACCCTGTGCTGAGTCAAGTTTCTTAGCTAACAGCACTGCAAACTGGAGTGGGGTTTATGAGTTTCTGAGAATAAAGAAAACTGAGCCACAGTGCTTGACCTGTTCAGTCAGCTAAAGCTTAGTGTAAAATTCAATAAAGTCTTCAATAGAGATTGTAATGGCTCTGATCCTGTAAGCCAGCAAACGCTATTTTGACTTAGAGACTTTGATAGTTATTGAGTAATAGTAAGCTGGACATGAATTATTATTAACCTTTAGCCAAGTTTGATTTTTTTCCCCAAAAGGGATTGTAACAGTAAAAATGGGTGAGCGCAGTTCTTCCCCCTTCCCTAAGGGTTTGAAGTTGTTTGGTTTTTTTTTTGTATCAATTTACTGTCGTGTGGAAGTTGGAGTGGGTTATTTAGATAAATACACGGAGACAGCTAGTTCGGTCCTTCTAGCAAAAGCAACCTATTTAGTCCTATTTTTGGTATGCTATATATTAGCTCTATCTGTTGTTTTTTTTTTCTTCCTCTCCATTTGCTCAGCTAAAAAATGAGCAATCAAACAGAATGTAACCTACCGAGTACCACGTTTCCAGACACTTAGCTAGCAGCGCATCTCTTTATTTTCATGGGACTTATTTAAATACGATGAAAAAAAAACAAAACAAAGGAATTTCTGGTACGTATTGAAGAGGGCCATCTTCAGCAAATTATCTGTGTGTTGGAATCATAGAAAAATCATTCTAGAAAAATGTTGAGTTCTTTACTGGAGATTGTGCAAAATCTGTTGCACAATATGGCCAATGCTGCTGAAATAGATTGCTGAAAAACATACATTTCTCCTGAAGTTAAAAAAATAAATAAAAAAATAAATCAACCATCGTGTATTACAAAATGGTAAACCAGTGCTGCAAAGCTGACCTCAGTAAATCAGTGCCGCTTTCACTTGCTGGAGTGTGACAGTCTGGTGGTGCTGGAAATTATTCATCAAGAGCTGTTGTTATTATTTTATGTTATTGGTAGGCAGTAGTGACAGTAACAATAACAACTAATGAAAGAAAATCGCAAACTGAAACAGTGGCAAAAATGTGACTTTTTAAATGAATTTTTAGGCGCCTTTTGCCCAAAACATATCTTAATATTTTAATAGGCCAAAATGAAATGTGAGAAGAGAGTCTTTTAATGCTGTAATATCTTTTTGGGAAGAGATTCCGTATGAAAGGCTGGGTGCTTTCAGAAGATCAAGTGTCGGTCTTACCACTGATTCCATGCAGTCAGACTGATTGACATCATTTTGGGCTCCACACAGGCAGTCTTTATATCTGCTCATAATTGTGAGGCTAAAGCTTTGTGGTGACTGGAAAACTTTTCTCAATATTCAGAAATGATCCAAGTGATGATGGTAAATAATTTACACCAAAATATAAGGAATAAAAGAGAAATTTTGAATAAAAGTGCCTTTGGTAACATAAAAAAGAAAGGGGATTTTTTTTGAGGTTGCAATATATAAAATTTAATTAAATTCCACTCTGCCTGCCACCTAATAGCTAATGTTTTATATTAAATTGACAGAGAGACTGTTTTTGGTGTGTTTTTTTTTTTGTTGTTGTTATTTCTGGTGTGATTTTTGTAGCAAATTTAACTGTCTTATAAAGGTCAACAGTGAGACTTCTCTGAAAAAAGTATATTTCTTACATTTTTGAGTGATGGCATCGTCTGAAATGGGTTTCTCTAGCTGTAAAAAGAGGTAGATAAAAAATGTTTCTGTGATACAAGGAGTTCTTTTTTTGGCAGTGCTCAAGATTTGGATATGTTGTGATGGCATTTTAAGGTTATGAGGTACAAGTCCCAACTTGAAACACTGAAGACAATAAAATCATCGTCCTTGTGGCAGCCATCACATTCAAGTAGCTCAAATCACAAGACAAGAGTCAGTGTGACTCAGTGATGGAGCACTGCTGTGTGATTCTTTTGCTGCTCCGGCAGAGGCCTGCTGTGTGGACTTGAGCGAGTTATTTCTGTCCTGAATTGCTAAAGGATTTGAGTCATCTAGCTCTGTGTGAAAGGCTGGTTCTGCGCCATCTCCCTCACATTTTGTCTGCCCTTGATTGCTGCAGTCCCCTGATTGAGGCCTGAAGCAACATGGGGAGTGAAGTCCAGATATCAGTAGGGCTTCACCTGGCTTTTAGGTATGCAACTTCAGAAGAAAGCTTTAAGTTCCAGTGTAGCAGTTCTGTCCTTGAATATCTTCCCATTGCTATCGTCTGTGGCCTCGTACCCAAATCCTCATGGCTGAATCCAAGCAGATGCAAATAGCAGTGGCTGAACTTTCCTCAGCATCACTGTGCTAAGCTTCTGATGTGGTGTATGCTTGTACACTTGTATTAGGCCCAGAAAGAGCTTCTCTCTCTTTAGTGGGGGTATATCCTTCCTCAGCAGTATTTACACTGCAGTAACTGCTGGAGGCCTTGTCACGCCCAGAGTATCATGGTGGTAGGTGCTGCTGCTACGCTTCTCGGCAGGTTGAGGGCTTTGCAGGATAAAAGGTATCAACCTTCAAATCTTGTAGGAGTTGCCTGTGCTGGCTGCATGAGCTGCTGCTCTGCAGGTGCTTCCCAACCTGCTGGCAGGCTCACAGGGTATCAGATGCTCCAGCCAGGATTGAAATGGTGTTCGAAATGAGGTTCTAGTCTGTCATCTGGGACATCAAAAGCATGGGTAACCATCCTGTTTGTGTTGATTCTACTGTAGGGTAGTAAACACCAACACAGGGGCAACTGGCGTAGGTGAAAGCAATAATGGCTTAAATTGTTCTGGCGTGGCTCATTCAGATAACACGTCAGCATCCCTGTATTCCCTGACACTCAATGAGGGTGGCCAGTGTGAGCAGAGAGCTACAGAAGTTGGGTGGGTTCTGCATGCAAGAGGGCACTATTGTGTACATGCATCTGCTGAACAAGCAGTAGTCAAGTGAACTTGTATTGAGACAGGCAGATTCTTAAACCTTTTTGGAGGATTGCAAGAAAACCCTTTCCTTTCACCCATTTCAAAATTTGTACATTTCACTTGGAAGTGTGCAGACCATCCTTTCCTTGGTACAGCTGTAGCTCTCCATGCCGGTTTCCTGAGCTTTGGAAATTCAGCTGGCAAAAGGAAAATCTGTAAAATAGTGTTTCAGAAAAAAGACCTTGAAAGCATTCCTGTACATCCTGATAAGGCTGAATTTTCAGGATCTGCGTGGGCTGACTGTCCTACCATAAGTATTCCCCCCCTTTTTGGAAGGGGAATAAAGCTACTCTTTGTAGCCATGTGTGTTTGTAAGAAATCAGACTCAAAACCTCCACTAGCACAGAACAAACTTGTGACCCAAGCTTTGCATCCCAGGGCATTGACATTTTAGAAGAACTGCAGTGTTTAGGAAAAATATGGAAGGCTGATGCTTTATTTGGTGAAGGATTGGGTGCGTGAACTGAAATTCCCCTTTCGCTAGAATGCTTCTAGAGTGGAGCTCAGAAGAGCTTTTCCACAGTGTGCAATGCATACAGCTCGCATTGGTAGGTATCATTGCTCCCATCATATACAAGCACACACACTTGCATTTGGAAAGAGGTAAAGGTGGGTTTGCTCATGCGTGTTCCAGTCTTTAGGTCACGTGAGAATAGCATTATTACCTTTTTGGAAATGGTGGGTTATGATTTAATCTGAAATCAAGAGTGGGTAAATCAGATCCTAGCAGTGCCCGCGTTACGTAGTGCTGTGTTGCAGCATCTGAGGCACGGACTCAGGTGTGAATGATCCAGATCGTTTATTACAGGTTCTAGTATCCCTTATGTACCGTCGCAAGTTTTCTCTTTTAACTTTCCCACCCACCTTTACCTGCCAACGAAGCATTCCACACACATTCCTTAACTATGCATGTAGGTGCTTATCCAGTCAAGAGTGGTGAGTCATTCCAAGCCACGCTGTCTTCTTCCAGTCAGGGTCATCACTGCGGGGCCATCACGCGGCTTGCTTGACTTGGCTTTTCTCTTCTTCTAGAGGTGTCCTTGGTTCTCAGCCTTGCTTTCTCCTGCCATTTATCTTGCTCCGCAGTTTCTGCTCTGAATGCTCTTTCTTGTATTCCTACAGTGTGTAATATAGTGTATACAAAACACTAAGTGCAGGCATATCTGAGACTGAATATGTAGTAGAGCTTTATACCAGAAATTGTGTTCGTGTGCACAACGGTCAGTGTACAAAGGTGTTTTCTGCTTTACTTTCTGTAGTGAAGTCCTGTTGTTCTTAGTGTAAAATGTGGGTGCGAGCAGAAGTACATTTAGGTCCCACAAGACAATGTTTTCTGTCTGAATTTATGAACAAAACCTGAGCAGCTATGAATAAATAACTGAAAAGCTACATAAGAGAATCGTTATTGACCCACCCGGAAGGCTTTGATGCTGTAATAATTTTGATGCGGGACCTCTTATTTTCAAGTGATATGTGCCACTTAGAATTCAGCATGATTAAATTTTCATGATACGTACACCGAAAGGCAAGGTGTTAAACCGTTCACATTCTCTGCCTTATTTATAGCACCCATCCATCCTTTTTTTTTTTTTTTTTCCCCACCTCTCTTACAGTTAATAGAAAGATTCATGATTCTTCATGGTTGTCTATCTAGTGTCTGACAGTACTGACTGCCCTGCTAAAGCAAGTCACTATCTATAATTGATATCCTTCTATGGAATAGGGTACTGGCTGCAATTGAAGGGTTTTGCTGAAAGCTCTTAAATCTTGACAACTTCTGCCCTTGTTCTGGTTCAGTCGCTGAGCTTCACAGCTGGGATCCCAGGGTTATTTGAACTTGGTGCAAAAGGGGTGCGTGTGTTTCACATTAGCAAATCACAAAGTCGGAGAGCAGCATTAGAGCTGCTGCTGTGGGCTCCTGCCAGGTAGTCTTATTTACAGTTCCTTGTGCTCCTGAAAAGATTGCTCACATTCCTGTTTGAGCGTGTGTGTTGAAGATCCCTTTCTTTCCCTTCTCTTTATTTAAAAAAAAAAAAAAAAGGATCTTATTTATTTTAAAGCCTCAGTTTGCTGCTGGGGTCTTTATCATTCAGCTGTTTAATTAATTTCTCTGCCCAGCAAGATATTATAATTGGGCTTAGCTGAGCTCAAGTTTGTTTTAAATATGTGATAAATGCACTTGAGCACCCAGAAGCTAATAAGATACTGTATATTTTTATAAATCTGCTTTTTGTTGCAGTTTGTCTTCTTTTTTTCCCCCAGAAATCAGTTTAAGAATAAAATATTGCAGAAGGGTTAGACACTAAAGATAAAAGTTTGTGTAAGAAAATTATCCTTCAAGGAAATGACTGAAGTTATTGTTAAATATTAATACAATGGCAATCAGAAGAACATAGTGCTGCCTATTTCTCATCCCCCTTGCTGTGTAGAGTTGATAATTATTTTTTTTATTCAAAAACATGCTTGAAGAACTGTAGAGCTGTTGTTTTTTTTTTTTTTGTCAACGTTTTCTCCTTAATTGTTCGGCGATAGAATTCTCTCATTGTTGTTACATTTGATTAGATGAGATCAAAAAGCCCTAAACTGACAGTGATGGCTTACGATCACAATTTCATTTGCTGAAGTCTTTCTGCCTTTTTTCAAGCCCCGATGACTGAAGCACTCCCCTGGAGCAGTCGCTGTAACGCTCCTCCAGACCCCCGAGCTGAGTTTCTGAAGACTTTTGCCCTCCTTTCCTTTAGAAAGGGGCAGGTTCAGCGGCAATCAGTGAAAACCTCTGTAAAATCTAGGCCGTGCCACCTCAATTCAGGTTCTGCAGCATCAGCAGTGATTTGGGGTGCCTTGATCAATGCAGTGCACTGCAAAACTGAAGAAGAAATCTGATCAGGAGGTAAGGACCAGAAGCCTTTGGAGGAGTTCATTTTGGACACCCAGAAATGGGAATAGACTTTTGAAAATCCCCCTTCTGTTCTTCCTTACTGATCTACGTCTTCTTCCTCAGCTTCTCTCCCATAGGAGAGCTATCAGGAAAGGTCTGTGAGAGCCTCACATTTCTGCGTTAAAAGGGATCCAACTGCAGTATGGGAACAAGCTACTCCTTTCCATAAAGGCAGTTCACCTGGTTTGCAGTGGCAGAGCTATAAATGAATAGGGGAATCATGCTTTCTTCCAGTTCCCTGAGCTGAAGATGAGCTTCCAACTCTCAGTGTTGCAGGTGGGGTGCCAGCCTTATGAAACAAGGTGCTTTGCGATCCCGAGGGGATGTAGTTAAGCACCCCATTTGGCCTGTATCTGTGAAGATGTACAGGGATTTATTATTTATTTTATTCTGCAGATGCTGGTTTCATTCTGTTTCCACTATGGTTTTGGTGCTAGTGCAGTAGCAGAGATGCTTCAGCCCCTTCAGAGTCTCGTTGTGCCTGATGATGGCAGCAACTGCCCTGAAAGGTTCAGAATTGTTTTGTTTAAACTGAAAAGAGTTAAGGAATAGTTAGGAACATGAAATACATTCTAGTAATTTTTTCTTTATTCCTGAAAAAAAAAAAAACCGGAGTGTTCTATATACAATAGTAAAGTTTCATTGGTGATGATTTTATTCTATTTCATCTTATTTTATTTTTTATTTCATGGGGTCTGGACCCTACTGCGTATTTGAAGAAACAGTGCTGTGCAAAAAAGGAATCATTTTCCATATAACACAAGCCCAGGGCTTGTACTGAAGGCTGGGACAATATGGAAAAGACAGGCAGCTGCTTTAGAGACGAGCAAGTGCTGTGCAAAGTTTTTCTTCAGCTCACGTATCCCCTCAGTGCATTTCATCTTGGTAGCTGTGAAGGAGGAAGGAGAAGAGTATGTAGAAGAGAAGCAAATAACTGTGAGAAAAATCTGTCCGGAAGTTTGGAGTGAATATTCAGAGTTAGATTTCAGAATTTCCTTGCTGCTTGTTTAAGGCCAAGTTGTAATTAAGATGCCACTTTATTGTGCCGGGATATAGGCAACTGAACCTGTAGCTTTAAAATACACTGCAATGGTAGAATCGTTTTGGGCCAAAAATTCATTACCTGCCATTCAAAAGCTGGTAAGCCGATCCCTTGCCCCTAAGCGCATGCACATTCTGTCTTGGTTTCCACATGGGTAACTAACACATACTTGTTCTCCTGAAGCATGTCTTTAACCCCCTATCAAAGGGGTTTTAAGGTTAAGTAACCACAGGCCGACCTCATGCTGTTCTCTCTGTGCTCTATGGAGCATCAGCAGCCCCTGGGGCCGGCACATCCCTGCTCCACGCCAGCCACCAGAATGCCCTCTGCCTTCCAGCAGTGTTAAAAGCCAGCGCTGCCGCCTTCTGAAGAGATCTTATTCACTCTGGGCTTGACCTGAAGGCCAGCTGTGCTTTGGCTCAGGTCCTCTTAAGCACTCCTGCATCAGCAGTTCCAGTTCCTAGAGTCTGGCTTTCGATGAATCACAGAGGAGATGAAAAAAAATAAAGTGGGGATTTTTTTTTTTAATTTTTTTTTGATGGAGAAAGGTTTACAAAAAAATAAATCCACCCTAATCTGTGAAGTATTAAGAGGGGATTTAGAAAGAGAAATATAATCATTTTTTATTTTAATTCCTCTGTAATTAGTGTTTCTTTCACAGCATTAGTAAAACTTGTTACTCTGCTGCTGCTATGGCTACTGTTCATGTGAGTTGCCAAAGTCATTGTCTCTGAATTGGTGTCCCTGAAAGGGATTGCCACTCTGGCATGCCATTTAAATAGCACTTCCTTTTTGCTGTGTGAGTAGACTGATCGGTGCTCCTCCTGTGCCTGGAGAAGTTGCTCTAGCAGTTTAGATTGAAATCAGAACAAGTGGGTACTTGAATGAGAAGGGCCATGCATGAAAGTCAGGAGGTCTTGGCGTCCCTATGTGATTTTAGTCACAATAAGCTATTCAGATAGTTTCTGGACCTATGTATTTATTTAGTCCTTATTTTCCCTGACAGTGGAACTAGTGAGCTTCTCCAGGTTAGCGATGCTTCACGGTCAATTCACAGTTTTTTGGGAAGTGTAGGGTCAGAAGCCAGCAGCCAGTTTCCAGGGGAGACCGTGCTGCCTGAGTGAAGGCACAGACACAAGTAAAGCTGCAAAGTGAGTTGGCTTTTCAGCTCTTGTTGGCATATTCAATAGAAGAGAGGAAATAGAAATCCCTGCCTGCTCTTTCAGCTGCCTCAGGGCTGTAGGGAAGGTTGGGCTTGCGCACTGACTCCAGGTAGCATTCAGTCCTGTCCCAAGAGCCAGGAAAAGCATGTTCCCCTGAGCGGAGTTGCCATTTCTGTGTGGGTTTTTTCTTTTCCCACGTAGCCTTATGATGGTAAACAAGTGGAATGCCAAGCTTGAGCTTTCTGAGATCTCTGTTCTTCGTGCTACGTTACTACATTGCTTTTCTCTTCTCAAAAGGAGTAGGATTTTATCCATATGGCAAGCCGTCTTCCTATCCTTGTCATCAGTGCCTTGCTCTCCCTCTTAGACACCTGTATTGTACACAAAAGGTTTGTCCATAGAAATCTGATGCCTGGAGGAACCAAAATCTGTGAGCTCAGCCCAGCGACTTTCCATGGAAGTGCTTTCTCAGAGATAGAAGTGCATGTTCACATGAAGGCAGGGTTGGGTGAACTGCATATGGGCTCGAGTGTCACTTCTGCATTTAATTCTGAGGGTTTTACAGTGTGGACTGATCTTTGCATCCTCTTTTGTTCATGTAAACTCGTAATAGAAGTGAAAGTAAGACGACCATAAAAGCCTTTTAAAAGGGTTAAATAAATTCAGTGTTTTTTCCTGTGGTCACACTTCTGTGTGAGTGTGACTATTTTCAAGGTGCTGGGTACCTAATCTGTGAAATGAATGGGTGGTGGTTTTGTCAGGAGTGGGTCCTCTGATGGTGTGCGCTGTGGGTATGAGGTCTGCATATACTGTTCTTATGTGTATCGCAGGGCTGAGATGCCACAGTTCCCTCTGAGATAAAGTAGTCAAGCTGAAAATGAAACAAAGCTCTAACTGTATCCCTCCTTGTGTTTAGCAGAGATAAACTACAGTGGAGTCTCAGCGCTGCTCCATTTGGCTTCTGGCAGCAGCTTTAATTGGTAAAATGCAGATTTTTTTTTTGATCAAGAGAGGATTATTCTTGTTATCAGTCTGGAGCATCTTATTTCAAGATGAAAAGGCTTCGCTGAATTACAGATGCCAACATTTTTACAAAGCACTTGGCGATTGACATCTCAAAGAGAAAGTATGATTTATTAGCCTATAATGGCTAACACTGAGCACTGGGCTAGGTCCCACTGATTTGTGAAATTGCTTAATATGAATTGCCTTTCTGTGTAATTCGAGCCATAGGTTTTTCAAATAAACTTAGAATATAAAGTGTATGAAATGTTACATACCTGGAAGGGGGGAAGTGGAAAGGAGCTATGTAGCTAAAGAGAAAAAGAAAGGGGAAGAAAGAGAGAAGGAGAGAAAGAAAGAGAGAAAGAGAAAGAAAAGAAAGAGAGAAAGAGAAAGAAAGAGAGAAAGAGAAAGAAAGAGAGAAAGAGAAAGAAAGAAAGGAAAGAAAGAAAGAAAGGAAAGAAAGAAAGAAAGGAAAGAAAGGAAGAAAGGAAGAAAGAAAGGAAGAAAGAAAGAAAAAGAAAGAAAGAAAGAAAAAGAAAGAAAGAAAGAAAGAAAGAAAGAAAGAAAGAAAGAAAGAAAGAAAGAAAGAAAGAAAGAAAGAAAGAAAGAAAGAAAGAAAGAAAGAAAGAAAGAAAGAAAGAAAGAAAGAAAGAAAGAAAGAAAGAAAGAAAGAAAGAAAGAAAGAAAAAGAAAAGGAAGGAAAGGAAGAAAAAGAAAGACCTACTTCTAAATCCATCTTGGTGGTGTTTTTTTACAGTAGTTTGGTTGATATGTTGGCAGAGTAAAGATTAATAACAAGCCTTGTCGCTATCAGTAGCTGCTTGTCGATTCTCTGTAACAGGGCTGTCTGTTCAGCATGGAAATTATTGATTAAGTAAAAATTGCTATTAGATTGTGATGTGATCCATAATCACAAACAATGGTGGACATTCCTCTTTCAGATCCCAAGCCATGCATCAAGTTTTTCCTTGCAGTAATTTATATTGTGCTGACACTCGCACCCATTAGGCTTTTATCCTCTCCTACATGTGTCAAGAAAGCACTAAAAGAAAGAACAGCAGCAGCACAGTGGCAGGTAGGAGCTCACTAAATTTTCTGAGAGAAGTACAGCATAGCTAAGCCCATCCTTTGCTTCTAGTCACAACCTTAGCTCAGCAGTAGGCAACACTTATTGAATTCAGGGACCTTTTTCTGTATTTTCAATGAGTACAAGAGCTTTATCCAGAAATACTTGTACTCAAAATGCTCACTGCCCATTTTTGCTTCTGGTAATCTCTCGGCACTGATTTTATTCATGATCCTTGTTTAAGGTGCACCCATAGGGGTATGCATCCAGGAAGACTGAATACTTTCATTCTTTTTTTTTTTAATACAAGTGTTCTGGAGTGTGAAAACCAGATGGGTTTCCTGTATTTATTTAGGTCTGACGCTTCATAATTTGAGGAATCTAGGATCAGAGTGCTCCATTTAAGACTGCATCACTTTAGGCTGAGTTAATTAAAAGGATAGTATCTCACTCTTCCCAGCACATGTGAGCATGGTACCGACTTTCTGCCCCTGAGTGAGAGTCTAAAACTATTGGAAACTTAGTCAAGATTTCTTCCAGAGTTTGGCTGTTTACAGGAATTATGCCCACACAGCTTCTCTGTTACTTTGTCTCAAAAGACCTTAGAAATGTGTGTCAAAACTGATCAAATCCACCTTGCTTGGCTTTGAGGCAGAGGCATTCCTGTATCCCTGGCCTGCAGATTGCTGGCAGTGTCTACCAGCACTAAGCATAATTATTAGAAGAGATCTGTATCTCTGTACAAGAACTGAGAATATGGCAGCTTAAAACATTGTGGTTACATGTTGGGTTTTTTTTTGTTTGTTTGTTTGTTTTGTGTAGTTTTTCTTAATGTTCATAGAATACAGCTTTATCCTTCAAACCATCACCAGTACTCACTATCACACTATATATTAGATAGCTTTTGCACACCTTTCTTGTGTCTAAAATATTTCTAATAGGGTATACTTCAGATAACCAAGATAATCCTACCTGCAGTATTTGACTGTTTGCCACATTACACTCCTGTTAAAGAGAGTGTTTCTGCTTCCTTCACTATGCAGAGAAAACACAAAGTTTCACAGTCACTTAAATTAAGAGACCACTTCATTTTACAAAGCTGGAGCATGTGCCTTGCACACCTCCCTGCAGTTCAGCCACTTTCTCTGTGTGGATCAGAGCCAAGGGATTACCAGCCAGGAAATTAATTGCCAAGGGGGATTCCGACGCTTATTGTTAGCGCAAAAAAACCTGAACAAAGAAGTGCGTTTTTTTTATCGCACTCTGAAGGCGCCAGATTCTAGCTCTGATGAGGGAGTGTTGCAAAGATATAGACTTGTTGTTGGGGCTTACCCTTTGGTTGTCTCCTGCAGAGTCCTGAGTCCAACTGCTGGCACGTGTCTGTCCAATTCAAGTGGATTCACAGTGATTTATAGAGAAGAGCAGCATCTCTGAAATAAACCAGGTTATTTGGGATTGATTTTTAGTTACCAGAAGCAACTTGGAAGTTCTCTGAAAGTAAATTACAGTTAGTGTGTGGAATGCAAGGCAGAAAGGTGGCTTTGGCACTTTTTGTTAAGTATGCTTGTCCCAGCATTTGTGTGTTGTCTGGCTATGGCACAAGTGTCTGTGGTATATAACAAGAGAACAGAAAATGGTATCCTAGGACACAAGAGAGATGGAAGAGACTGTCCCTGCTGCTGTTTCCAGGAGCATCAGGGATAACTAAACTTTGCTAACTGGAATTTGCTAGGACGTGTCAGGGATGACCAAACCTAGCAGAGATGTGAAAGATTAATTTGAAGTAAATGTCCAGTGGAAGATGCCTATGGATGTCTCAGAGAGACAATAAACCTGTTGCACATGATCAAGCTTGTTAGAAATGTTTCTTAGAGATGTCAGAAAGGGAGGGCCCAAACTATCTTATAATCCGATAGTCATTGCTTCTGTCACCCACTGATGTCTTAATTCTGCCAGCATCTCCTTTGTGATGAAACCTCATGAAGGTTTGGATGGTGCTTATCGCTGCCATCATTTTTCTTTCTGCTTTCTGTGATAAGTGGTGTGTGTTTTTACGTCATTGTATTCCCAGCTTTCTCAGGGCTTTTAGTGCAATTTGTTGCAAAATGTGGATGAGACTTTGTCTCCTAATCTATCCTTCAGCTTTCATAGATATAAGGAGACACTAACTAACATTTGTTGTATCAATCCTGCTATTCAGGAATGTTTCACTGCATTGGTATTTGTATTGCATGGGCAACCTTAATGTGATCGTGTAGTAAGCACAGGACTCCTAAAAAAAAGTTTTAAAAGATTTATAGATGAACACAGGTGAGTCCTACTGAGGAGTATTTTCTTTTTCATTTCAAGTGGCTCAGTGTTAGCTGTGCTGCAATCATTAATAAAGTACCATGAGCAGAAGAAAATGCATGATTGTACAAAATCCAATCCAGAATTGATTTAAATGAAGTTCATTCTGTTCAGCAGGTCTTGGCTGCTTAATCTGTACAGTATTCCTGTCCATATGTTTAATATTCCCTGGGGAGAGGATTTCATTTAATTATCTGATGTTTACTTTGCTACCTTGCTGTCCACCGCAATAGGAGCGTAGGATTTTCGGTAAAAGAAGTCAGTGTCCTCTTCTCTTCTCTTCTCTTCTCTTCTCTTCTCTTCTCTTCTCTTCTCTTCTCTTCTCTTCTCTTCTCTTCTCTTCTCTTCTCTTCTCGGGGATCAAGTAGTTTGCCAGTTCTTCTGTAGCAGTTTAGAAATCTTCAAAACCTTATTAAAATTATACTTTTTATCTTTTCCTTGTTCTGTCTTGCTGTAGACTTTTATAGATTAATAAATTGGCTCAAGGGATTAAGCAGTTTGTCTATGGTAATACAAAATGGTATTAAGCTGCTGTAATGTATGTTTACATTTTAACTCAAAGAGCCTGTTGGTACTAACCTGCTTACAATCTGTTTCCAAAACTGGGCACTGAAAAGCATTATAAATTTTAACAGATTTTTGTCATTAAACCATATAATTTCTATAAAACGGCTCTGGCTTTATATATTCACTTTGTGCACTACTGTTATTGGGATATTTTGCTGGTACATTTTTACTTAAATTCTTTCTGCTTGAGGCATTTATTTGTTGGCTCCACTGGTCTGGTCTGTATAACGGTTAGAAATCTCTTCCCATTTTATTCTTTTATTCTTGTGTGCCTGCTTTGTTTTAAAGGAAAATGTTATTACTTTGAGCATGGTTTGAACCCGCTACTCAATATCTTAAGTATAACAGCTGCTAAAGCCTCACTCCTGCAGAGAGCTCAGTGTGGTTGGACCCAGTGGAATTTAACAGACTCTGCTGCCATAAGAGCCCACGTGAGCCAAGCACCTCTCAGGATCGAGATCTGCACATCTCACCTAGGAGCGATGGCTGGAATGTATCAAAGCCAAACAATATAGGGGGAACATCGTTAATTTCACTTTTACCATATACAGCAGATCTGATTTCTGTTGAAGCTGGATGACTTACTATGACAGAAAGGAGAACTATAGATTTATGACTTCTGCAGCAACTTTTTTTTTCTGCAGTGGAAAAAGGTCCAAAGTGTTTAGTACTTCTGCTTTGTGTGTGCTGATGTGCCTTTTGCAAAAACAAGGTGACATTTTCATTCTTCATACTGTTTGCAAATACAAGGAAATACCTTAGTGAAACATCTCTTTTTGATGACTTCTTTCTCAAGAAGAGTTGGCAGGAACTCTCTGTAATCTTTCTGTGCCAGTGAGAAAAACCCATATTCATATATATTTGCTTTTAAGCCTGTTACTAACACCTGTAGAAGTGCAAAGTGGTTGATTATTCCTTCATTCATTCGTTCGTTCATTCATTCATTCATTCATTCATTTTTAAGGCCTGTTTTTCTCATGTTTTTGTTAAAGATTGCACAAAGGTGTTTTTGGGCTCAGAATTGCAATGGGGGTAGTCAGCCCTGGCTTATGCTGGGCACTGCCTGTGAGGGAGTTCAAATGGATTTTAACTTTGGTTTTGTAGAAATTCTGTAGCAATTGCATGCAAAATCAATTTTTATCCCTAAATAGAAAGATCATGAAGCAGAAAATTTTGAATTTGAGCCTCAGGTAGTTTTCTGTCCTCCCATATTGGGTCACTCCTAGAAGGTATCAGACTTATTTTCTATTCAACATTTATAGGTAACTGACAGACCTAGCGGAGGGCAAACGCTGGGTTTCAGGCCATTCTTAACCCTCTTCCCCATCCGGCAGTAGGAAAATACCTGTCCTTGTTTGTATGCTACTGTTTTGACCGGACTGAGAGTGGAGTGTATTATTTGAGATCTGCAGGAGAGTGAAGCTCTGTGTAGTGAGCACTCCTCTTTTGTAGATTTGCAGCAGGAAGAGGCATCATGCCTCCCTGCTGTCCTGCCATAGAGCTTTCCAGAAGGTAGGAATTGTTCTTGCATCTCACTCCGTATCATTTGGGTCTATAGCCAGAACACAGCGAACCTATGGGGAAAGCTTGTGTGCACATGTGATAAAGAGAGAAGATGGAAAAAAGAAGGAAAGAAAGCCAGCAGAACAGGCTGATCATCAGTGCAGGCCTAGGTATAGGATTCAGGAGCAGAACACCCTCAGTTGCTATTGCATTGAAAAGGCCAACAGTACAGTTTCTTCATGTGGTCTTAAATCCTTTAGCAAGCGTCCTTTCTTCAGTCTTTTCTTCCAGCCCTGTCCTTTTGAGCCTCATTTGAATGCTCCTTCACTGGTGCATGCTTACTCCCTATTCTTTTCTCTTTGCGAATTGTAAATCCCATGGTTTATACTGCAGGTGCCAAATTAATCTAATTTAAACAAAAGACAGGTGATACTAAAATGTGGGTGTAATTTGGGGACCTAAATGTGACGAGCATAAAAATGCAAAGTAAAGTGGGCCGAACATGAGTAGTTAGAATCATTTTTCTTCAAGTGATTTCTGCACGTTTCTGAACTCCTGGTGAAGGTAAAGGTTATAATGAGGTTCTGCCTTTCAGACTGCCTTATAAAAAAGGGGTGGCACCTGCAGCTGGGTGTCTCCAGCACATATGCAGTTAGCCCTGTCCTTGGGCATGTCGAAGAATGAGGAGCAAGAGGAGTCGTTTTTATTGTTTGTTTGTTTTTATAACATCACAAAATATGATAGCTGTGATACCTTGACTCATCAGCAAAGGTGAATGTAGGACAGAGCATCGTTGCTGGAGGAGCTTGGAAGGCCCAGTTATCACAGCAGTGCATGCTGAAAATTTTGGAAAAAAGAATAAAGTAAGCCTGAATTCCTGTTACGTGCCACTTTCACATATTAACCTCCCGGCTACAAATGGAAGAGCACAACTTTCAAGAAGGAGATGTCACTTGATTTTTTGACAGTTATGGAAGGCGATGTCAGGAAAGAAGCAAAGCTGAGAGTCATCAAAGCATCATTCTACTGCAGTAAAAGTGAAATGATTAATGTTCACAACATTTGTCTTCTTATTCTGGCAGAATCTCATTTATTAAATTTTCACTTTTAGGAAATAAAAATGTAGTTTCTGCCTATTTCTTTACAGCTACATGCTCTTACACAGGAAATAAAGAGAGAGTTGTAAAACATGGCCCTTGATGGAGCTGCATGTTGCTGCTAACAGACTTAACTGTGCTGTATATGTGAATATATCTATATTAAAAGAAACAAGAACAAGATGTGATGTTATTGAGAAGGAATCCTCACAATATCCCATAAGTTCTGTTCCCTCCACAAAATACCCCAAAGCCTACCAAAAAGCTGTCTAAAACCTGGAAACATAGATTGCAGTCTAAGGGAATTGGTTCTCAGCCTGACCAGCAAGCTGTGTTTGCTCTACTGGTATTATATCATATCCATACTGTATAACTACTAAATCAGAGATTAAAAGGAGGTCATGCTGTATTATGAACCGCTGCCATTATTTTTAGGATTAGATAACTTTTCTCTTTTTTCCCTCCCCGCTGATTCTCTTTATGTCCTAAGGGCAAATCCTTTCTCTTGGGTCAGGAATGTAATAAGGCAGGTTTTCCTCTCTCCAGGATATTGTGTCTGTCTCACTGTGTTTAAATTGCCACAGAAAGCTCTTCTGAGCAAAATACAGTATTTTCTTTGTACAAGAGCCAACGGTTGACGTATCCTTGGGGACTTCTCTGTCTTTAGCATTTAAACACACAAGTTGGATATGTTTAACCAATTGATAGTCAACAGAGACAACTATAGAATTTATTGCAAGAGAACAAAAGGAAAAGGAGAATGAAAATATTTTATTTTTTTTTAATTAACTTACAGATTGAGAACTTTTATTGCTGTTGTTAGTGCAAAGAGATGAGATGAGGTAAAATAATCAGACCTATACTTTCAGCTGAAACACAATGGTGAGTAGAAAATAGTCCTGCTGGGTTTTGTCTTTTGAATTAGCATACTCCCATCTAATTATGTCACATTTAGAGATCAAGACTTCTCCAGGTCCGTACATAAAATCAAGCAGCATTTGAAGTCAAAAGATGACTCCCGCACTTGCTTGTAGCAAGTTCCACTAAATGCAAATACTTCTTAATTATTACTAGTTTGACTTTTCTCTTTCTTTGGGCATTCCAGCCTTCCAAAGTTGTACCCCCATGAGACAAGTAGAGTCTGTTTCTGTATCTTGCCCGGACCCCAGATCTTTAATACATCTTCAAATATGTCTGTAAACCTGGGCTTCTCCCAGTGGCAGAGACGCTAGTCAAAGACAGTTACTGACCCAACTGTTTGCTGCATCTCTGGAAGAGGCGTGGTTTCCGTTGGTTTGACCCCCATGGAGTGCTCCCTCAGACACTGCAAACAAAATGAGCTGCATTAGACCAAGCTGTTTGGACTGAGGCGGGTGAATAAGCAGGTTATGAGATATTGAGGTGGTAGTGTTGGATGCGCTAAGGAAAGGTGGTGAGCTCTTATGGGGCAGAACAATTCCGTGTTTCCATGCAGCCAGAACAAGATGTACTTTCCCTATTAAAGAAGAAAAATTATGAGTTTTAGAGGGATAATGAACGTGGGGAATTTCTTGTGGGGAAATACATTATGCTTTGTACCAGCATAAGCATTCAGCACCAGTATCATTCCTTGAGGCTGTATACATTGGAAAGACAGTTTTCATATTCAGGAAATGGCTGCACATGTGCGTGGAAATACTGTTTTGTGTGGAAAAGGGAAAGAAAAAATGTCTTGATTCAAGAGTCAAGGTTCCTGATGAGCTGTTCCAAGAACTTTTACAGTGTAGGCAGACATTTTTGAATGCAGATCTTGAAGATGGAAACCATGTTCTCTCTTATCTCTTTTCCTCGCTTTCCTTCTTTTTTACTTTCTTCCATCTTCTCTTCCAGTCATTTGTTTCTATGCTTCCCTCTTCTAGTACCTGTCATCTCTTCATATCTTCTGCAAACTGTCTTAAGTTATAACTCATCGTTCTTTTTCAGCTAGGCTTCTAAATATGCTTCTCTTTCTTCATTGACTTTTTTTGCCAGTTCTCTAGTCATGGAGATAGGAATAAATGAGCTTCAAGTGTGAATTCAGCTGGAAGGCTGGCTAACATGTATTTTTTTCCATACAATTAAATATTAACAGTCCTATATATAGAGCTCATATATTAACTTTGTAAAATAATATATATTCCGTATTTTCCACATACTTTCCAATTTTCTGCTTTAATTTGGTGATTTCATTATTTTTCTTAATGGAATGACTAAAACTTTCCTACTCATACTGGAGTTAAAACACTTGTTGGTACATATTTAGTTACACTGTTAAAAACGTCACACTCGCCTCTTATATGTAAACTCAGAATACATGATTACTGATGTGGTATGCCACTACTGCATTTAGGTTTGTAGTCTTGACCAGGTCTGGGGAGGAATGGGAGGCTTTATTTATTCATAGAGGAAAACTGAAAATTGAGTATTGAGGTTGAATGAATACTGCAGGGTGAGGAGTGCAGCGTGCAGACACGGTATTTAGTGCATTCATTATACACACAGGAAATTGCCATCGTTTTAAGATCCAGCCAATTTTAACTGTGAGGATTCTGATTCAGCAAAGGTGTCTAGACTGCTGAGGCACTAACCTACTTTGGGCCAGATCACTGGATCATATAAATTGCCGTGTTCCTCATCAGCAATAGTAGAGATCTGTATTTCTTAAATTTTCTCTGAATTGTGGAAGACAGGTGCAAAAACTATTACGGGATAGCAGTAAATGTATCCAAAGAAAAGGAAGCAGGATTGGAGATAGCTATCCGAGCTTCTCCACAGGCATGTGCCTATGCAGAAATGCAGAGTTCTTCATGTATAGCTATAGCTTTGACTTGGCTTTAGGAACTGAAAGCAGCTTAAGCATTTATGCCACCAAAAGGGTTTAAAGCAGCTTAAGTGCTTCTTCTGTCTTAAGAGCTAAAAATGACTTATGTACTTATGTTACGCTTAGGACATGAAGTCAGAAGCCTGCTCTTGACTCATGCAGTGAGGAGCAGACTTCAGTCTCTTGTGGTTGTTTAATCTGGTTGTGTCTACAAATGATCTTTAGTAGGGAAAGGACAGGAGGGATCTGTACCTATTTTCCAGGAGGTTAAAATTAAAATTAAATGCAGGCATCGTGCTGACAGAGAAACACAGAAGTTTGAGAGAAATTTTATTGCAGCAATGGGAATGCGTTCGCAGCCTCTGCTCGAAGCCTCAACTCCCCATCTTTATTGCAGTTGTAGCAGGAGATATTATGTCCCAAAGTTTTCTTAGAACAGAGAAATTAACAAGCCACAAGGCACTCGGTTGATCAGAAATGGTCTCAAGTATCTATATAGAGAGAGCTGTACTTATGCCTAGGTAAGAACAAAGAAGTATGAAGGTGAACTCTTACGTAGGACAGCTGAAGGGGAGTGCCAAGAGGACGACTAAGCTGGAATGGGCTAGTACAGTCTTGAAAGCAACAATGACAAATTGAAGACAAAATGACAGGCAGGGACCTCCACACCTCAAGTCAAAGCAGGGAAGGAGAGAAAGAGCAAGGATGTGGTCATCCTACTGAAGACCAGAGGGAACAAACTTATTTAATCCAGCAAATGAAGGCAGAGAAGAGAGTT